>VZRN01005010.1:1053028-1069737 GCA_013397935.1 Dasyornis broadbenti | reverse complement strand
CCCATTGTTTTGATTTCTTCTTAAATATGTTTTTCACAGAGGCGTAACCAACATCTCTAATTGGCCCAGCCTTGGCCAGCAGCGTGTCCATCACCTCAGAGCTGGACACGGTGAAGGCTTCGAGAAGCTTCACAGAGGAGCCATCTTTGTGGCCCCCCCCCACTAGAAAAACCTGGGCCAAGCTAAACCATGACAACCACTCAGCTTGGTGTTATCTGCAAATTTGCTGAAGATGCACACAATCCATTCATTTACGTCCTTAACAAAGATGTTAAATAACACTGGTCCCAATACTGACCATGCTTGATGTATGGTTTTGATTTTACTTGGTGGGTTTTTTCTGATTAAAAGGAATTGTCACATCCTCATACGATACAAGCATAAAGTGTGGAACCTTGTTCTTTGAGATACAACCTATTCTTTAACATCCGCTTCCATCCACAGAGCTCTTCCTGCTGCTCATTATTTCCCTCAGCTTTGACCAGATAGCCTTTTTAAAGCACATACATCACATATTGAACATAATCAGGTTATGATTGTTGGTCCCTAGGCAACCACCATCTTCCAGGCCAGTGATTAAGTCCTCTTTTCTCATCATAATGAAGTCCAAACTAATTACCTTATGTCATAGTCAGTAAAATTTTTTCGGGAAAAAAATTCAATAATCTAATGATGCTCTACTACTGGCTGTATGAGATCCCAGCACATGCATCCCAAATTGAAGTCATTACGAAATGAGAATGATGGCATTTTTTTCACGCACAGCAGACATGTCTATCACCCCCCTTTTCAGTAACTTTATTAGCATATATGTTGGGACACCTACATTTAAGGTCTTCCTGGTTTAAGTTATCCACCAGCAGAAATCCACCAGTGATGTGTTCCTTCCCTACCAAGCTGTTCTCAGCATTCTGTAATTAACATTCCTGTCAAGCAAATTGTCTCTCAAGAATGTAATTATAAGTGAGAATTTTCCATTCCCTTTGTTTATATCTCAGATTCAGAGCTTATGAATATGGGCAATTAAAAATTGATTCTGGCAGGTTCTTTCCCGGCTAAATTATTATTTTATACTTCCAAAAGGTAGAATAAATACCCTGCTCTGAATTCTGTTTCTCTGCAGCTAAACTGCTTCTAGTACTTTGGCCAGCTCATTTAAATGTAGTCTAAATATCTCTAAATTGCAGATTGCCAATGCTGAGAGACCTTTCAGCTCTCTGCTGAGTTCTGAGAGCCTTCACTACCTAAGATTGAACTACTGCTCACACAAATTGCATATTGTCTCTGCTAGAAGTATTACAAATGACCATTCACCAGTTAGAGATTCCTCATTTACTGGGGTTTTTTTTTATTCATTATAAAAATTAGCAGGTTCATGCATTACTTGTGGGGACTGAGGAAGCTCTCTGTGTTTTCTATGTGAAATACTAAAACAGAACAGGACATTGTGTGCCTGTGCAGAACAGGACCCAGTTTCATTACATCAAACCTGGCTTGGTTCAGAACAACCAAGATAATGGACATCAGTAAAATGGCGATGACAGCTGGTTTACAGGTCTCAGACTGCATCCTCCAAAGAAATTCATAGATTGTATGTACAGTCAATGCCAGTTTCGCTCAATAAAGCCCTCCATTTTTTTTACATCATTGTTTAATAAATCCAAATAGGAAAAAGCCCCTCAGTCAAGCTGCTGCTATTTTCTCTCAGAGTTGCTGCTCAAGAGCTGAGCATCACAGAATTTTAAATATATGGACATGTTATGGTCATTTAGTGAGGAAAGTACCTGCTGTTGCATGTGGTGGTGTTAACGAAATGCTATGGCAAATACTGTTCAAGAAACATCCTTACTGACACTGCACCAATAGGAGGGGAGGGGAACAGATCAAACTGAAGAGGCTACTTTTAATTATAAATTATAATTCACACTTGAAACTGTGCTTTAAATGAATCTTCCCCTTTTAACACACAGAAAAAGATAGAAACAAAAAAACCCACTAAGAAAATGTAAGCGATACTGTATTTCTGGCAATATGGAGAGGAGATACTACTGTTTTCTTCTGGAATATATCTACAAAATATTCTGTCTAAGCTCTTTCAGAGATGCTGGTTGTTTCTCTAGTAGCAAGTAATGAATGATTCAGCCATGGCTTTGTGAAAGTTTTGCTGTTCTGGACAATATAGAAATGTCCAGGACAGGGACAAGATACTGAAATTGAAATTGTGAATTAAATTTACGTGACTAACTGTGACGCCACACTAGCTGAAGAAAGGTCTTGGATGAGATCTTGCTGAAGAGTACTATTATTTCTTGTTTTACTTCCAGAGTTACAACTTGCAGGACTCATAATCCGAGACTCTGGTCCTACATTTACTCCATGATGGTTCCTCCAAGATCAATTATTCCCATTATGGTCTATTTCTGGTAAAGTGCTACTNATTTTGGTCTTTTTCTGGTAAATTGTTTCTTTTTTTTTTTTTTTTTTTTTGCTTTACTCGCTCACTTCTGGCTCCTCGCTGGCGAAAAAGCTGAGCAGGCCCCATCTGCCCCCTGGCCAGTGCATTTTGTTGGCTGCAGTGATACTTTTGGCCTGAGTCAGTGCTGGCAGCTTCCTTCCCCCCAAGCCATGCAGCATCTGCTTCCACACTGGGGCTCATAGCAGCAAGAAGAGGAGCAGAGAGCAATGGCCAAGCCCAGCCACTACAAGTGAGCTGTAGCCTACATTGTTGTTGATCCTTCAGGGTTCACGTCAATCCCAAATCTGCTTCTTCTGCCTTTCTGCCCGCCCTCCAGCACATGGGACCCTCTCTCCATTTAGTAGCATGAGTGATGGAGCAGGGATGGAGGTAGGAAGGTAGAGCAGAGGAGAGAGCAAGGAGGCACTTGTGAGACTGAGTGGAGAGAAGGAAGAGATGGTCTCATAACGTCTGTGTTAACAGCTGGATAATAGCTGGTGTCATAATCTCTGTGTCAATAGATGGATTTTAACCCCTTCTTTTTCCAGTGCCCTGTAGGCAGGCTTCTGAGTCTCCCTTCTGCCATCTTAAAAGAGAGCAAATGAAGTAATCTCACACTTCTCTGCGAGAAAATTAAAAGCAAAAATATTTTTGAACTGTACCTTTCAAACCTTATCAAAATAATGACCTTCAGCTCCATTTTCCCTGTTTAACATCGCCGGCTCTTGCTGCTGAGCAGCATTTTCAATCGAGACGGGCGCCTGGAGGCCCGGGACCCCCCCGCCGCTCCCGCCCACTCCCCCTGTGGATCCAGTCCGTGTATTCCCGCCTGCAGCACTCGGGCCGGGAGGCTGCGCTCGGCTCCGCTCCGCGTTTTCCGCCCGCTGGCTCCGCAGCCGCTGCCCCGCAGCTCCCGGCCGGGACGCGCCGAGCGCCCGGCGGGCAGGGCCGGCACGGAGCGCAGGTACCCGGGGGCGGAGCGGGCGGGAGGCTCGTCCTGCGGGGCGGGGGGGCTAGGGGCACTCGTGTGATGAGCTGGCGCTGGTTCGCAGCCCGGAGCGGGGCGGGAGGAACGCGGTCCCGCAGCAGCGTGTGCCTGGAGCTGGCCGGGAGCCGCGCTGCCCGCCGCCCGCCCAGCAGGTGAGCGCACCGCTGGTGCCAGAACAAAGCTGCGAGGCGTGTCCGGGGTGCCCGTCTGGGCTTTGGGGATTCCCGACCTTGGCTTACACGTTTTATCTCTGCCTGGGGTTCCGCTTCATCGGGGGCTGGGCGGGAGAGGCGCAGCTTGAAGGGACAGAGAAGGGCAATCTGATTTGGATCGTCTTCTGGCGCTGGTGCTGCGATCCACCTGTAAGTTTTTGCTTGTTTTTTATACAAACTGATTGTAAAAGAGGCAAGTTAATAAGCAGTCCTGTGTTAGACATGTCTTCTGTCTGATCCAGCAGATGCGACACGGAGTGTTTAATCATGTACAACACTGAAGAAAATTAAGGAAATGACAGTATTTTTATCAGTATAGCATCTCGAACTTAATGTCTTATTTTAATGTATTTCTCTGCTTAGAGCAAGCATAACGAGATCCTAGAATTCCAATATTTTTATATTTATTTTTATTGCAGCTTGATCAAAGATACCCCGTCTCTCTAAAGAAATCCATTGCGTTTGGAGTAAGAAACACCCAAAGCTCTGCTTCGGTATTTGGGTGGGAGCACATGCTACAGCTGTTAACAAAGCCATTATACTGCAAATGGCATTGTGTCCTCAGATACTACTCTGGGATATCACTCCGTGCTTGGATGCAATAAAAATAATAATGATAAGGCATATTGATAGTGCACAGTTTGATTTAGGTGAGCTAGAAGTGTTTCGTTCACACCATCTCATGAGATGCAGAGATACTCACTGAGTTAATCCTTGCATGTTGTCTCGTCTGGTTTGTCCATCATCACTCCACACACTCAGCTCTGTCTTTTTGTCAAAATGTGTATTATCATTACCTGCTGAATAAGACTGTGGTGAGCAGATCACAGAAATTGAAAAAAATATGTACACTGAGCAAGCCTGGCTTGTAATATCCTGTATGTGATTTGAAAAGCAAGAAAGGTCCAGTTTAGCCATACATATTTCCTTACTTTTTCTTGTGGAGTGAATTTTGTTGACTGGCATCAAACTGCACCTATTTCTATCATCTCCGGTGTGTTTATTGAATGAGGGATCATTTTTGGTTTCCAGATCATAGCGTAATGCTTTTGCATTTAATTCTTTATGAAATCAAAATTTCCACTGCCTAAAGGTGGAGAGGGTCTTCTGCAGAGCTTTGACACTCTAATTGAAGTGCATTAAGGTTTCTTTTAAACCAAAGATTGAGAGCTCTCTTTTTAGTTGTATAGTTGGTTCACCCAAATTTTGATACAGTACAGTCCTGTAATGGTGGAGGTGTGCAGTGGTTTTCACAACACAAGAAGTTGAGACCCTCGATTACCTTTCCCAGGCTGCAGTCTTAAAAGGACCTTTAAGGGGTTATTTGTCCCAGAGTGAATAGTTCAGCACTGGAACTCGCTGGTGTGGGATGCTTTGAAGGTCAGCAGTGTTAATGGTTTCTGGAAAGATTGGGCACATTCATGGGAGACAGTTCTGCTGGTAGATAAATGTAAAAGGCAAGATGCAACTTTTAGCTGAGAAAGGTTTAAAGCCCATGTTTATGGGAAGCTGAAAAGGTGTTCTGGGAGAGGATCGTTCTACATGCCCCATGCTGTTACAGTACTTGTGAATCAGCTACTGTCAGTCACTTTTCATTTCTGAGAGAGAACAATGAACTAGATAAGTCATTGATCTATCTAATGTGGCTGTTAAATTTTTATGATAATTTGACATTGTGCATCAAACAGTAATACTTTGCAGAAGTGAATTTATTATACATAAGCATGTTCCAGCAGAGGAAATACAAAAGTGCATTTCATACTTGTAACAAAGAAAAGAAGCGCATAATAGAGATTGTTCAAATATAAATTGTTCAGCTTCAAATTGTGAAGTATACAATACTGGAAAAAAACCCAACCATAAAAGAAATTGCTTTTGAGAAATTAAATTGATTCTTTTCCCCTGCTCTGTCCTACATGATTTTTTTTTCCTGCAGTATTTTTTGAAGTGTTAAAATAAATGGTCGTTTTCAGTACCACGGCTAGGTTGGTATTGTCTGTACAAAAACGTGGATGTTTTGATCTGAGAAAAATTAAATAGCAAATGAAGTAGTAAAGCAAACTGAAGGAAAATATTGGAAGAAAAAATGACCTACTAAGTTATAGCATTCTTATCCTTGCTGTCATTCTGCCTTTCATTTGCTTGCTATTTTCAGGTTTTTGATAACAGAATTAAAATTGCCACTACTTCGAAACATCGTTTCTTGATGTGGCAATGTGTATGTCTTCTGAAAAATGTCAGTTCCAGAAAAAACTTCTATTTATATATCGCATTGGATTGAAATCCAACATAGTAGGTGCAATAGCAATGGATTTTTTAAAAATTAAATAAGAAAAATTATGTGAAACTGCTGAAGAAATTTTATCTTTGTGATACTGAGATCCCTAAAAGTGGTTTCTTAGCAGTGGTTTCTAAAAGATCTTTTATCTTTTTAATTTTAAAAAAAAAAAGAAAAAGCCCCTCAACAACTTTTATGAATATATATGATGTTAAAATGAGGCATAAATGGTATATGAATAAAAATTATATCCTACTGAAAAATTATTTTCCTGTTTTAGTTGCATACAATGAATCTTCAAATGCTTATTCGAGCTCTTTTACCATCTCCAAGAGAGACTAAGATAAGCAAGGGAAGAGTGAGGCAAGAGAGGGAATTTCAGCCTGTCCACTCTGATGACACTGCAGTTTTACTAAGATGTTTGATACAGAGTACAAAGTATATTACGAGGTCATGTGCAGGTAGTCATAGGAGAGTACCCATTAAAATGCAAAGTAATGTCAGACTGAAATTACATTATTTTAATAGACTTCTAACAAAAGCACAGTGTAACTAAATGCACTGGACTTTGGCCAAGACACATTATATTTGACTACAGGCTTCAAAAGACATATTTGATTATTTATTTACTTTCTGGCCTGAAAAGAATTTTCTGTTGATATGTTGCAGCCAGCTTCAATAAGACATACAAGCACATTTAGACAAATGATATGGATAAAACTGGGTATTTCTTTTGCATAGTAATGCAAAATATATGTGGTTTATATCCATCTCTAAGGGTTATGAAGGATGCTGTCAAGGTTATTTATCATGAGCATAAATTAGAGTGGGCTTATAAATCCTGCTGAAATACAGTGTAGCAGCTAATTCTGAGCATGCCTTTTTGGCAGCAAAATCTATGATGACAAAATTATTTCGTTATTTTGTCAGTCATTTAAATTGTTGTTTGTATTTTTTTTTAAGATATTTTATCTGTATAATTTTTTCTCCTCCCCCATCATCCACTTCCTCTCACTCTGTCTAAAGCCTGTCTAGAAAAACAGTGTAGATTAAACATTTAATTCTTTGTTGTGGATGAAACACCCAGCAGTGGCTCTCCTGCTGCCCTTAACCCATGATCTGATTGCTCTTGCTTCGTGTCAAGAGGATAGAGGATGGGGTAGAAAAAGAAAATTGTTCTTTTAGCAAACTGTTAGATACTTCTTATGCAGTTTTGCCTTGAGAACTACTGATTTCTGCAGCTCCGTGGGTTACACCCATGTGTGCTGAGCACTTTGTTTCTCTATCAAAAGATTTCCGTCCGCTCTAGGGAGGGTGTTCAGCCCAGGTATGTGGTGCAGTGTGAGGGAACAACGTTAGTGTCCTGTTCTGCCAGCTCAGGCATCTGGGTGAGTAATGGCCTTTCTTTTTAGCTGTCCCTACATTTGGGACTACTCCTTTAAACAACAGGCTGAGCTTTTCGCCCCTGGTGCCCAAGGAGATTGATTAGTGCTCTAGAGGAGAATAGAACGGTACAGTAATTTATGAAATTACTGTATTAGCTCTCACAGTGGGTTATGAAGGATAATGTACAGATTGCTATTTCCTTCCACAAAACCAGTGGGAATTTTGCTCTCTTTGGCACAGAGTTGATTGTTTGCTCCCATTGAGATTCTGGCCCCAGCTGAACACGTTCTTGAGTGAGAACATTTGAAAACTTCTGCCAAATTCAAGACTTTTATCTGTTATCTGCTTGCTGAGTATAGTTCATTGGCAACAAAGGATCCCTAGAAACTTAGTATTTCTTCTCTTTTCCCCTGATTTTGCATTGTTCCATTACCCTTGGGAGAACTTTCCTTTCTATCTATGTAAATGTGCCATACAACCTGTGTCTCCATTAGTGACCTTTCCAAAGTCATGAGAAGTTTGAAGCATGTTTTAAAAAAAAACATTTCATTTTATTTTCATATTTAAAAGTCCATACCTTTTTTACTTAGGTCTCAAAACAACTTGAGAGAGGTCTCAACTACAGGGCCAGAAGAATTCTCTGTGTCCTACTAAGAGGGAAAGACAGAGTTTGGCATGAATATCTGAAGTGGCTCGCTCAAGGTTATACAGCAAGTCAGCAGCAAAATGTGACAAAAATTACTTATTTCCTTGAAAGAATGATGTTCAGTTTTCCCCTTGGCCTTACTTTTGTGGCATTTATAATGCAATTACTAAGAACCTTGCAACAGCAGTTAATTTCGTTTTTGTTAAAATTTCTTAATAATACCTGTTGTTGGCTAATGCATGACATTTTAAAATGGAAGACTCAGGAAATCATAGGTCCAGTATAAAATCTTGAAACATTCAGTAATTAGATCATCAGTGCAAAAGAGCAAGAAAAAAAAAAACCCAGTTTGTTCTCAAACACTTTGGATTTGTGGCAATGTGAAAACAGGCTGCTGTCAAATAACAGCTCCATTTCATAGCATTCTTCACAGTGCCTTTTTTGACAGAGAAGCTGCAGTCCAGCACTAGTCTTTATTATTCTTGCAATAATGGGACTCTGATAGGAGTGTATTTCATGTCAGTGATTTGCTGTCTCCATTACAGCATGACCCGAAAGCCGTAACTCCTCTGCCAGGGACTGGGGTTTGGAAGCGCTCCAGGGCTGCAGCACAGCTTCCAGACCAGCTCAGTGTCTCTAATCCTGTGTATTTTTCACCCAGTTCCATCATTTTTAGCTTGTGCAGAAAGTACCAGAAATGTTTCATAAAGGAATGGCCTTTGTTTGGTCAATTCTAATAAGGCTGCTGTTGCAACTAAAACGTGCACCGAGCTGTTACAGTCCTCATAAGTAATTTTTCTCTTGCTTGTACCATAGGTGGAAGGGCCATTTCTGAAGTGTCAGACAGCAAATGAAAGCACTGTGCATTTGCTGTGCAACACTGTTGGTTGGCACTGCTGGATTAATGTTAAATCCTTCTGTTTCTGGCGCAGTGCTTCATAGACCATGAACAGAATCTTCTCTGTGTCTCAGTGCACGGTCAGTGAGGTTGTCAGTCCAGATATAAACTGTCTAAACAAAATTATTCCATGCAAGCTATAACATCTCATAAAAGGAAATCCGAAAAGGTACAACAAGTAACATAGTGTTACAAAGAAAAGGCTAAAATAGCCAGAGAAGGATCGTGTCACAGGATAGGGCCATCCTGTGAGCAGCACCTGAAAGCTCTGGAAAGCAATCAGTTGTAGGCATGTCTGGAGGCATCTGACTTAGGGGTCTGATCATGGTTCCAGGGTGAAGGGGACAGAGCAGTCTCTCATGCCAGAAGAGGGAGTGACAGGGTGGCTTTCCCCAGTGCACTGGGGGCTGGAGGCCACCTGCAGCTTTACTGTATTAACTTGATGGGAAGGGGACAGGTGGGGAGGCACCTGGATACCACCTGGCCCTTGCAGACCTGTGGACTAAAAAAAGTGTGTCTGCTGCCCAGGATTTTAATTTTTGCATAAAGAGCAGTTGGTAGCCATTTGCACTTGGGTTTTGTGAAGCTCAGGTGCCCATTTTCAGGGGCTGCTCACCCCTTTGCTGCCCCCAGCACCCCTTGAACATGTTCTCCATCAATGAGCATCCTGTTCCACTGGTAAGAGTGTCCAGAAAGCAGCACGCACTAGTTCAGTTTTGAGTAATGGACAAAATGGTGTCCCTATTGTTTTATACTCAGTTTGTACCACTTACTGAATTTTACTTCAGAGACTGAAGTTAAAAACCAGGGAAGTTTGAGGCCCATGAGAAGTCTTTACAGTAGCTTAGTTCAGTCCCCATACACGTCTTGAGGTTTTACATTAAGTATAGCTCATTAAACATCGTTCTGAGGCTTTAGCTTCTTTCCTTTGTACTATGAGTACATCTCTAGAATTGCGCGTTGTCTACACAGTTAAGTAGTATTAGCATGCTTTTTTAAAATATATAGAAATTGCTGATCTTAGGACAGAGGCAATATAAACAGCCAGTAAGCAAACATGCTCCACTGGAGGATGTTCATCAGAAGACCCAGGCAGTGTGTCAGAATGTCATTTTCCCAGTCCCTGGTGTTATCCCTCTTCTGAATGTGTAGCAGCTCCTCCTGACACCGACTTTTTAGCCCTGTGGCTTTGGTCTAGCAGGTATATGCCACCCCAGATAGGTTCTTCCTATGGCTGGGATTCAAACTAATGAATTTATTCTCTTGCGTTTTTTACACCATGCCAGTTCTCAAGTATTGGCATGTGCTACGGTTGGATGTTGCACTGAACAGCTCATCTAGGTTTCAAGTAAGTGAAACTGCTTTAGTAATCTCTGTGGACTGTGAATTCTTGAAAGCAATCGCTTCCTTTCAGCAGAGTTTAAACTGCTTTCTATTATGTGGAGCCTGACACCAGAACAGAGAGATGCTTAGGATGCTGATTGAGCTGATCTTTGAGCAGCGGGTGACATAACAAGGTACCTTTCTGAGTGCAGGGGACAAGGGGGCGCATGGTACTTTATTTCTAGGAGAAAATCTATTGCTAAGGTTGACCCAAAAGCAATTAGTGGTTCATTTAATTGAATTGGTGAATCCACCTGTACAGTCTGTAAAAGTATTATGCAGTTTAGGCTCAATTTACTACTGCAAGTGGAAGGGCTGTAGAGATTGATAATAGATTACCTTCTGTCTACCCACTGAGTGGATGCTTGATCTTAAGTGAAATAGCAGAGCATCCTGGTAGTTCAGCCAGAAATACCATATATGGCTAAGCTGAACTTCTCCCACTGCTGATGTGGCTCCTTTCTTTCCAAAATCATTGGAGCTCTTGTAGTTCTGAGCATAAATGGGCACATATAAACAGGTCATTGTCCTAAGTCCATACAGCTAGATTTTTCACCATTTTCAAAACTCAAATGGTATCTTGTGTAAATTGTGTAAGAAGTAGTCTTTTTAGCAAAATGAACTGAAAAGGCCTTTGGTTGTGCTTCTGAGACTTTACTTTGTTTAAAAGGTATCTTCTGTCAAGATGAAAATCACACCAGTATATAGAGTTTTTCTTCTCCCTACCCCGCTGTGTGCTACTTTGGGCTGAGCTTTCCCACTACCAACAAAGAAAGAAAAGCTAGATAGCTATAACATTGACCAAGAGCCTTGCTGAACTAGAGTAAGTGCCCTTAGTTATGCCTTATTTCTACTTTGAAGGGCTCCACTGGAAAACTCCAAGGGAATTCATAAGAGTGTATTTATTACCTACATTGTAGTACATACCCACAAACTATACTTCAAGTTCTGTTACACTTCCTTCCTAATGGAACATAATTTACTATAAATAGATGTCTTGATCTCTGTATGTCAGGAACACTCTTCGAGGTTCAGAATTTATTACAACTTTCTATATGGATATGCATTTGAGAGCCCATCAAGAAAAGAAATGCACAGATCAGCTACACAGTGAGAAGGTATTGAGCAAAGATATTCAGCACATACATTTAATAAAAACATGCTTTATAGGTTTGCTTCCCTCCTGGCTGGTTCTCTCTCCTCTCCCACTTTCCAAGGTCCATGTGCAACACAGTCGAAGGCCATCTTTCCACATGTGGCACAGCAATACTGGTGTGGCACAGCACTGTGCTGGATTGCACAGCTTTTTGCTGCAGAGCCTTGTGCACGTGTGAAACATTCTAGGATCCTCACACAGGAAACTTTACATACACAGAAAGCAGTTCTTCATCTGTCTAAAACCTGCTTAGAGCTATGGGACCAAACACATAATCTTTGATTTCTGCTACATCAGGCTGTCATTTTTTTCTTGTCTTTCTAAGTGATGCTACAAGAAGTGGAGCTGGACCTCTCCAGCAGTGCACTACCTTTTTGTGCTGTTGGAAGCTCTATGGCCTTTTGAGCTATCCTATAAATCTTTTACTGATAGGTATGAAAAGTAGAAAAGGGAGAGAAAAAACAGATAGAATGTGTATTTGGCAATGTGTCTACTTCTACAAGCTCATCAGATGCATGCTGACTAGGTCAACTTGGGTAATAACATGAATCAAAGTGTTGATTGGTTTCTCTTGTAATAGTGCCTAGGCAGGAGCCACAGGTCTGCACCTACAGGTAATGTAATAAGGGCTAAAATACTTAAAAAACAGATAACCTAATTACACTGATGAGTATTGCTGGGTGCATGCTTGTACATGCACAGGTCCAGCCACAATTTTTTCCTCAATATAATTTATTTTTCTCATTTTCTTCTAGGTTCATATAATAATCAACTGCAGCTTGTTGGGTACTCATTAACGATGCCTTGTGCCACAGATGAGATTAGTTTAGCTGGTTAGAGCTGAGTGCTGATAGTGCCAGGGTTGTGGGTTTGATCCCCATATGGGCCATTCACTCAAAAGCTGAACTCAATGATCCTTGTGGGTCTCTTCCAGCTCAGGATATTCTGTGATTGTGTGAAACACACTTGAAAATAGATGTTCTTTACATCTTTTCACCTAGTGGATAAAGAGCTTCTTTAGTAGTGGCACATAGTTTTCAAGAAAGAAATAGTATTATTTTCATCACTATGTGACATGGTTCTGCCACAAACATGAGAAATAAGTCCTGAAAAAAAACGATGCAACTAAGGATTAAATTCCTGTGTCTCTTTACTGTTAAAGAAATAGCAAAACACAAATTGATGCAATTGATGTTAAATACATCTTCAGTGAATGATAACACACAAGACACAGAGCAACATCTGTGAGATTCTTGGCATAGTGTGTGCTAGTTATATAGATTTTTAAAATGTTTAAGTGATGTGGTTAGGCAGTTGCATAGTCATTGTGTGAATGCTTTGCGTTAAGGATTTGTATGCTGCAAGACATTTGTGCTAGAATGGGTTCACCTGAACCTTGTGTAATTGTGTCTTGTGTAATTGTGGTCTTCATCTCAAATCAGCAGGTTCTGTTGTCAAGGCAGAAAATGGTTAAAACCAGTCAAATTTTTTAAAAGGGCCTATAAGTGACTTTTTTAAAGTCTTTCATTACAGAAATACCTGAGGGTAAGTTGCCAGCAGGAGATTGCTATATCAGATCTAAAAGCAATAATATAAATGTTGCTATTAGGTAGTGATAATACTGTATGCTGTAATATTTATATGATTTTACACTAGCTTATGTGCTGAAAAATGTAACAATGCAAAGTAGTAGCATTGTACATTTCCTTTTTTTTTTTAAATAATGTGACTTTAATCATCTTTTGGTTTTCTCCACTCTTTGCTATAGAGAGAAAATTGAATTTTAGTCATGGGAACAAAGACATATTTCATTTTCCAATCATTGCACTCCCCAGGAATTGGTTTATTAGGCTCAAATGCACAGGGAAACAAAGTGTAATGGCCTAACATCAGAGGGTATCGGTGTGGTGAGCCCCAAGGGACCTGCAGGGGCAGGAATATGTTCACAGTTGTGGAAACTGATCTATATTGTTTCAGCACTGATGAGATGTGAGCTGGCAGTAAATTTACATGGGGTGATTTGCACAGCCGTCACTTGTGGAATGTTCTAAACAAAAAATGCAGGTCTTCAGAAAGGTGCCTTGTTAGGTTGGGGGTTTTTGTTGTTTTGGTTTTTTTTAATTCTTTCAGTATCTGGTATCTATCACTTATTTATGGAGTTAGAGAAGCATGGCGCTGAAGTTGCTAAATTAGCACAGTCATATTCATGGATCTTTGTTCTTGTCAGTCAGGATTGTGAGTGGGAGGCTATTAGCTTCTGCATGAAGTTCCGCAGAATATATAAAATGTGAGTGAAGTCACTAAACTGTTAGCACCAGTGGTTACAGTTTTTTAAGAGTCTTGTAATTGTTTCTTAGATGATAAGGATTATTCAAAAATACCATGAATATTTTACTGAGGTAAGAGAGAGTGAGTATTGTGGTCAGAAAGGTACCTTGTCTGAGTGACATGGTCTACAGGCAGCATTCAAATGCATGAACTGGCTTTTGTACAGCTTTTCTACTAACTGTGGAAAATGTACATGCATATGTGAGGTTTTTTACTTACTATCAAATTTTTAAAGACGTTGCTAATGGTTTGGTCAAGCTACTTTTTTGAAGGAGTGCTGGATGAAAGACCTATGTGTCAAATGCAATAATTTTAAGCATTTAAGCTAGTCCTTAGCTGAGTCCTGAGGGTGTGTCCACTTTGTCAGAGGTGACAGTCACTTCTCACTGCCAGCTTGTGAAATGTGGCTGTAACATTAATACAGGCTGGATAAGCACTAGGAAAGAAAGGACATTCTCAAGCAAGAAAGAAAAGGGAAAATACAGGGACTAGCACATCCATTCTTGTATAGTGGATCATACATGGATCTAATGCAAGTAATTTTCAGATTATCCATCTTTGTTGTGTGCCCTTATGCTAGGTGTGTGGAGTCCTTAAATGTTGTGTGTTTATCATTCTAACGTGATTGCAAACACAGAAGAGCTATAACTTAGTTCTGTGTGAAAACCAAGAAATTGTTTTAGTCATGGTCAATATTTGACCAGTTTCCACCAGTTTTCTCACACTACATGCTTAAAGCGTAAACCCCAAAAATAGAGTTTTTGTAGCCTTGAAACTATTTGTACGTATCCCTGATACAAAGCCCTCAGTACTCTTAGGAATATAGCACTGATATATATATCATGCGAGTTTTTAGGGGCAGTAAACAGCTCAGACCTCATATAATTGTTCTTGGTTTGTTTAGAACTGAACACAGACATTTCCAAAAGCTTAGTAATGCATTTTCTAATAATTTTGGGTTATTTTTTTTTTTTTCTCTTTAGCAAAATTCAAACCCAGATGTGCTTTGGTTCCCAGTTTAACCCCAAACTCTTAAAATAAAGCCCTTTCCCACTTCCTCTTCACACCTCTCAGAAGAAGCTTCTCTTTCCCACCCGTTTTCCTTCCTTAATTTTTTATGACACAGTCTTGTAATTTACAGGCATTATTTTTCTAGAAAAAAACAAATTTTTGAACACTTATCATTGCTCGTATTTGAAAAGGTTGCCTTTGAATAATGTGGTGCTTTGAATAACATGATGCTGCTCCCTTTTTTCTTGTCCCCTCTGTCCCCCTGCTTGTTTGCTCCGTTCAGTATGACTTTTTCCACTGACTTCGAGGGCCAGGCATTAACCTAACAACCCAGGGAATGGTGCTTGGAAATACCTCCATGCCTCTGGAGTCGTAGTCCCCAATACAGCACAAACATGATGCTTCCATGTGTCCTTTTCATTCACTCTGCACTACCATAGAAGAAAGGAAGCCAAATTCCCCACTGCCATGTAAATATTATGTGAGACATTGCACTGAGGCTTTGAAATGTTAATACCCCTCTAATGCAGACAGCTGACAGAGAGGGACAGTTTTGATTTGGTTGTGACTCAGGCTGTTCCAACAGGTCCTGGCAGAATTAAAACAGCTGGGAGCAGATGCTGGTTTCCTGGGTAGTAAGGGTGTTTTATATGATTTTGGGGTCATCTTAGCTGGTGTTTTAGAAGGGCGAAAGTTACCTGGGGGGCAACTTTGAGAGACAACAGCTCTTTTAGAGAGCGGTGGCAAAGCCCTTTGCTCAGCTCATGGATACCAGCTGCCAGCTTGTCTGTCAGGCCAGAGCAGCAAAGTGATGGCACTGGGGTCTCAGTCCCTCATCCTGCAGCAGGGCTGGATGAGATCCTGCCACCTCTCAGCACTGCAGGGGAACAAAGGTAGGAGACTGGAGATGGATGGTTTTCCACGTCAGGCCACAGGGACATGTGGCCTGCTGGTGAAGGGAAGCTTGGCTCCCTGGAGAAGGGGCCCAGGAGGTCTCTTCACCCTTGGTCTCCTGGTGAAGGGACACCTGGTCTCCTGATGAGGAGACAGGAGAGGGATAGGAGTGACCAGGAGTGGTCTTGGCCCACAGAGAGGAGCTGGAGGGCAACAAGCCAGGGCTAAGGAAGGGGCATCTCTTACACCAACAGCTTCAGCTGGGAGGAGAGGCCCTGGCCACGACTGTCCTTCTGCCTTCTCTTCCACTACTATTCTCAAAAAAGATATTTTTTCCTGGCCTTTTGTTCTTTGATGACTCTTTCACTGACTCCTTCATGCCAGCCTTTCATTTTAATGATAGCATAGCAGTGAAACAGAGTCATGTTAAGGCCTGAAGGTTTTCAACTTTAATCTGTAATGAAATGTGAAGAAACCTGTCAGGGTCTGACACAATTTCTGTCTCCTTCAGAGAGGGACTTGGGAGCTGAGCTCTGGGAATCAAGTGTTCAGACCAGCCATGCTTTCCAAAGCAATGAATTTTTGTGATTAATTTTTTTTCCCTCTTCGATTTCCCATAGAAATTGGGAAGATTGACCAAGATATATATAAATACAACACCCCAGGATTCACTGGCTGCCTATCGAGAGTACAGTTCAACCAGATTGCTCCACTCAAAGCAGCTCTGAGACCTACCAACGCCTCCTCTCACGTCCACATCCAAGGAGAACTGGTGGAATCCAACTGCGGAGCGTCTCCACTCACCATCCCACCAATGTCGGCCGCCACCGACCCTTGGCACTTAGACTCAGGTAAGCTGGGGTTCATGTCACATTAACTCAGCTGAGCAGTTCAGAGAAGAAATCCTTCTGCCCTCCTCCATAAAAAAAAGCAAAAAGGAGAGTTAAGTGATTGATAGGTGACTGTAGGGTGTAATCATGGTAGGAAATACAAAAGTGGAATGACAAATTTGCTACCACTTTTAAATGCAGTTACGGGATAGGGGTGTTGCTTTTTTTTTTTTTTTTTTTTTTT
>VZRN01005010.1:992348-1053019 GCA_013397935.1 Dasyornis broadbenti | reverse complement strand
TTTTTTTTTTTTAATGTTCTTCTTTATTTTTCATTTCTGTAAGCCTTAGGCTATTTAAATGTTGAGTTTTGACCTAGCTGCTGTGATAGCACTTTCTCTGTAGTCAGCAAAAAGTTTCAAGTGCATATAAATAAGGTACAGTGGCATTTCTTATGCTGTATTCCTAATAAGTGAATATCCTGTAGTCAGCTTCATAGAAAAAAAAAGTAAATCTAATTTTAGGCATAAATGCATTTATGTAAAGTGCTGATTTGTTTTCTGAAATGTTTGCTTTTTGTAGGCCATGCTTAATGGAAAACCCCATTAGTCATGGCAGCATTCATATTGTGCTGAAAATGCTGGAAAGCCAAAATATTTTGCTGATCCGAGCAACCTCATCCTGCTTTGTGACTGACAGTCCCTGAAAATATATGTTGTGTCTAAGTTTAGAGGGTTTTATTTCTCTTTTGCTTCTTTGAGTGTCAGGTTACCTTTAGATTTATAGGGTCAGGTGTACATTGATGTCTCCCTTGCATTTTGATTCCTCATTCTGATTCCACTTGTAGAGTGTAAATTAGAACCTGTCCTGGTAAATTTGTTGTGCTTGAAGTGGTATAAAATTAAAATGCTAGAGGAAAAACTTGGTCTATAATGATTTTAATAATGATTAGTCTTTGTGTTTGGGGATGCATCCATATGCCAGCTTTTATCTGAGAGGGGGCAGGTATATATGTCTTTCTCAGAAGTACATGTCAAGATCATACCTTTGAGGTTTGTTTTTTTTTGTGGGTGTTTGGTTAGTTGGTTGGTTTTGTTTGTTGTTGTTTAGAGTTTTTTTTCTTGCAGTGTCAAGGAACTCTTTGCAGCATTTGCTTTCATCTCTTCTTCAGCAGAGAAATAGGGCAGGCATTTCTAAGGAGAGCCAGAGCTCCTTGTAGAGCTGAGGATCCCAAACATTAACACAAGCAGCATTGTTCTTTAAACTTGTCATTCCCTCCTTGTTGCCGTGCCATGCCATTGTAAGATTTCAGGATGTCTCTTCCCCACTTACAACGTGCAACATTCTACTTGATTTTTTTTCATCATAAATTAGTAGTCCTTTTCTTCTCTGAAATTATTAGACCTGTTTGTACCTGAAGGTTATGGTCTGTGCTCCTCTTTCTGTAAAAACACATTTTCCTCACTGGTCCTGTCTTTAAAAAGTGTGCAATAAACTTGAGGATGTACTGCTGCTGTGAATCATGTGCATCTAACAGGCTTTGGTTGTTAAGTTTTGTTGGTTACTTTTCCTTCCACTTCATTTGACTGAAAGCTAGTGAAAGACTATGGTGGGATTTAGTCAGGATATTTGCACAGTTCCTAATAGCTCCTACAGTTCAAAGAAAGAGGTCCTGTTTGTCCTTGCCACATGCTATTATGCTTCACCTTGTGTCAGCTCAGTCTCATCTTGGAAACTTTGTTGACCTGACAGATTACAATTTACATTTTTACTTCTGGATTAATTGTAGTACTCGGTCACAGAAACAGCATGAAGGATGTCAGGGAGCATACAGCACACTAGTAAGTTGTCTCAAGCTGTCTATAAACTTCTGCCAATAAAAAGTAAATCTCGTTGCTACAGTCAGACTTAATTGTTTCAAGACATGGGCAGACAGAGCGCAAGTGACCTTCATTTTTGGTAATGATTAGTTTTAATAAGACTGGGAGCTAGGAACCCTTCCTCTTGTCCTCTCCAGTGATCCACAGCAGTAGAGGGAAAAGATCACATTGCTTCAAAGACTTCTAGTGAGGGACTGCTGTACACCGAAGAAAGCAGCAATGTCAGGTGAGTTATGGTAGAAAGAAATTTCACGGCAAAGGAGTGGTGTTTCACTGGTTCATTAGTACAAAGATATTCAGGTGTTGGTTGGTGAGCAGTATCTGACTTCTAATGTCGGTGACTTTTCCATGGTATAAAGAAGAGATATCTCAGCAACTCATTTATCAGTATCAGTAAAAACAACTCATTCTTTGTGAAAGTTATCAGTGGTGGTCTGACACAGATAGTTCAGTCACAGGAAAAATATATGCTGTAGACTGTGTAACCTTGAGTCATCAAAGTCATAGCCTGTCAGTCCTCAAAATTATCTTAATGACTGTGAAATTAAAATGCTTGAGTTTAGTGTCATTTTGCATTAGTAAATTGGCGGTTTTCACTGAGGATTTTTTCCCAAACCCTACTTCAGACTTGCTAGCACAGATCATGTTGAGAGAGAAAATGGAGGAACCAGAAGTTTAAGTAATTGGCTCCAGGACTGGAATAATCTCAATTCTCTCCGTGTGAATTTACTCCTTCACTAAACTGGCTGAAGGGACAAAGACAAAAAGCAGTTTTGAAATTCATAGAAACACTTGCATTGATGCTAAAGCAAAAGCCACTCATTCTTTGCCACAAAAAAATGGTTGCAAATAACATGGCTTTGAAAGCAGCGGTTACTATGTGCATGGTTTCTCATTTCAAACATGTTTTTTCTGTAGTTTTTAGTGTTATGTTATGTATTTAATTTTAAGTAGTTCTTAACAAAACATGAGAGCTGAGGATGGGTGTTTCATAGTGAAAATAAAAAAAATCGGGAAAAAAATTGTGGGAAGTATCATGTGGTTTAAATTTCATTCAGTGACATACTCTGAACTCATCCTGATTCATATTTTGAGTCAAGCGTAGGTTTTTAGCTTTGTTTCTCAAATATTGTGGAATTGAACTTTGTGGATTGAAAAATGTTGTAGGAGGGGATCAAAGGTAAGTGTCTAAATAGAACAGATACACCAGACAACAAATGTAATGATGCTTTCACCTCTCGACTGCAGTGCTGGATCAGACTTAGCAGATAATTATTAGAAGTTAAGCAGGTTCTGCCTGATGGGTGACCTACATGAAATGTTTTCTTTGTACTCTCCTGTGTAGTTACTGCATGAACATCTCCTGCTAGCTGCAAAACATTTTGGATGCCCTAACAGAGACGCTAAAGGGAAAATCATAATGGCACGCATCAGTCACTTGGCAGTTGACCTTTAAAACTAGTTCAGGGGTTTATCAATCAGAAGCCCTGCTGATTTTCTCCCCAGACAAATGAGCTATACAGCTTGTCGATTCACTGTCTTGCATTTTCCATTAGCCTTGAATACATGTATATTTCACATTTACAATATTAGATCTTTTTAAATTTGTTTGTTACTGTAGAAATCCTGTTTCCCTCCCTCCCCACCCCTGGATGGCATTTTGCCATGCTCCTGGGACATTATCTTAAGCCATGATCTTGTTCAGCTGGTGAGTATTCTTACAATGCATAGTCTTTTCCTGTTGCTATGGTGATCCCTTCTTGGTGATGATAAAGCACAGGAATTCAACAAGTCATTCTTTTCCGGAACATGACTTTCTGGTGGTTTAAAAGAAAAAGGTCAATAATCACATCCAAGGAGAGCATCAATGTAGTGTTTCCCTTCCTGTGTTTTCCTCCCATCAGTGTTATCTCAGTTCATGTCAGACAATCCAATTTCGCCTTGCTTACCTCAAAGGGAGTGTAGAAAAGAGGCTGAAAAGAGCCTGATCAATGAGCATAGTATTTAAAAATGGCATGTTCTACCTTTACATATTGTCCAAACCATTGAATTACCTGTCTGGCATACATTTCAAAACAAAACTTTTAATTTCTAAAGCCTTTAACTGTATCTATTACTGTCACATAGGTAAAAAAAAAAAAAGCTAATCACAAGGGGTTTTTAATATCTCTCCGTTCAGATTAGCTAAGATTTATGTCACTGATAACTGACACCTTGCTTATTGCAGAAAAGCAAAGAAAAGCCCAAACATGATTATTTTTGTAGTAAAAAGATTCCACACCTAAAATGCCTTGTACTTAAAATCAGAAGTTGCGTATTATAGGGGTGGCGTTGTTCAGTTTGTGGGTGCTTTTATCTAAGGTAAAGGCTCTGCAGTTTACTTGTAAAATTTCACTTCAAAATTTTTCTTACATATATAGAAAAGGATAAAAGAAACATACTACATGGATGTACCTGTCCATTTTAGGCAAAATATTCTCCAGCTTGCCAAACTACCCAATCCTGAATTGAGTACAAGCAGGAGATCCCAGAAAAGCAAGATACACACAGTAGTTGGCAAACTGTGCTTTAGCAGCTCTAAGCTGTCATGGCACTCTGTAGGTGCAAGATGCATTTTACTCTGATTATGAACAGAATGGCATCTAGAGTATTTAACGTGGGATTTAGTTAAACCTGTATTAGCTTCAACATATTACGAATTAAGTGGAGCAGGATTAAATGCTTCATCTGCAATGTTCTTCTGAGTGGCGTGACTTTTTTCTGACTGTGCATGTTTAAACCCTAAATGCTCTTTAATTTTTTGTAGTAGTTGAAAGGTCTCGTCTTTTAAGAATCAACAGCTTACTTTGAAACCTATATTGAGCATGTCTGGTGAAAACATATACCGTTGTCTTCAAGATTAAGACAGCTGCTTGCAGGATTCACTCTCATTTTGTTACAAATTCATCCCTCTTCCTTTAACAAGCACTGGCAGGAAAGGAGAGCAGCAGCACTGAGCACTGGCCATATGATCCGAGCTCACCTCTTTGGCCAGCTAGTTTCTTTGTCAAGTGAAAGGAGCAGTCCATTTCTGCACTGAGGGAAAGTGTCACTCATGTTACTGCTGGCAGTGCTGAAGGTCACCTTCATGATTCAGACGCCGCCGGTTGTGTCGCATCTCACCCTCTGATCGCTGGTACCACATCTCAGAGGGCAGAACAGCAGCACCTGAGGAGAGAAGGCTGGGTCAGATGTGTGCTGGTGTGTGAGCAGGAAGAAGGGAAATAGCTTTTGCCCTTGTCAAGGGCTTGTTAGAAATGATGCAGTGGGAAGGAAGAATCAAAGGCATTATTTGCTGATGGGTGATAATGCAGCCCTCAAAGTGGTCTTTGGTCACAAGCACAAACAAAACACCTTCTCTTGGCCACAGACATTGAAAGAGTCCTATTCACATCAGTGAGTCCAAGAACATGAGCATTAAAGTCAATGGTGACACAGGACATAGCACTCATTCTCTCTTTTAAGGGACAAAAAGGGAGCAAGGTCACTTCCCCAGGCTTCCTGCAAGGGGCGAGTGAGTCCAGGCAGGAGGGACAGAGGAGCTACATCACTTTTTTTCATGATGCAGCCTTACGCATCTAAATTTGATCTCCTAGTGTTAGCAAAAGTAGAAATAGATATGAAGGCATTTGCTAGAATTAAATGACGCCTCTCCTTTTTTCAAGCATAGCAAACGTGTACTGCAATCAGAGAATGATGCTGAGTTCTCTCTTCAGGGTTACTGATTACTCAAGGCAGTTGGTTTGGTTTTTTTAATTAACATAGCATGTAAGCATTGGGAGGCTGTTTGTCTGCCAGTAAGCTTGCTTCATATTTATGCTCTTTGTACAAGAGGCTGAAGATACATTTTTGCAACCTGCCCTGTGAGTCAACAGGTTCTTCCACTGCCAGATTCTGGTGCATTTCTGTGATTGTTTACTGTGTTGAGAGTGACCAGCATTCATCCCCCATGCTCCCAATGGCCTTGACCTGAGTTGTTTTCAAATGGGAAGGTAGCATTTTTTGTCAGACAGTCAAGAGGGATTAAGTCAAGCAGAAACTCCTAGCTCAGTTTCTAAGCACCAAGTGTTTCTTGCAGACGAGGGTAAGTGGTAAATATTTAAATGCAATAGTTTATATTTCTCTCCTGCCCATCAAACAGCTAACTAGGAAGAGCATCTGTCTAAAATTTGGCACCATCAGTGCTTCATCCTTAAAGGGTTTAATTATGGTGCTTGAATTACTACAAATCTCTCTATTGATTTGGAATAAAAATGCCTCCCTCAGTCTCATGGTAGCTCCTTCACACAATTATGCATAGCTTTCTCTTAACTTTAAGACTATATAATTTCAGTGTGGAATTTCTGACACGCTGCCTAGTGTATCAGACAGTTGGCAGACTGCCAAGCTTGTAAATTCTGGCACTCGTTGACAGACCAGTATTGTAGCTGTTTCACAAGCAGTGATTTGAATATTAATGCTGCTACCTAATGTCAAGAGAAGGTGCTAACACTAAAAAGGGAGTCTTTTCCATCCTCTGCAAAGACTATACTTTTTACATAGGTACTAATCTTAACTGGGAACATAGGAAGGGCATAAATTATGGGGAAAATGGAGTAGAGAAGGAAACATTTAGATATCTGAGCACTTCATGTGATTGCTTTCTTTTTCCTTTCCTCAGGCAGAAATGCTCTTATTTCCTGTGTAAGAGGTTATTCTAGATTACAGTCAGGTCATTACAGCTATTAAAGTTTATTTTAGGTTTGAACTCTCCAATCTGACTCATTTCTTATCCCAAATCCAAGCCATTCCCTTTTTTTTTTTCTCCTTTTTTGTAGCTGTCATAAGTTTACAGGCTTGTTTGGTATTCTTGATCATTGGGGTGGATTTTCTTCTTTTTGGGGGGTGTTGGAGAGAGAAGGGGTTATTTCTTTCACATATTCCCTCTGGGTCCATTATCACTGATTAGCTATACACAGCCAGGCTTTGACCAGCACTTAACTCCACTTTTCATTTAAAAGCACCGAAGCGCTTCATCTTCTACATTAATTATAAATGGAAGTATTTGTGTATCTTCCTTAACAGGTGAAATGTAAGCACTGCTCATAAAATTTTCATGGAAGTGATAGCTTAGGCCAGCATGACTTTTGTCTGGACTTATAGTGAGACTCAGTGTCAAAGAGGTGTTACTACCAGGAATTAAAAGATAGATGAGTTTAGGCCTTTGATGCATGAGGGTGCTCTAATGTGCTGCATATCAGTTGGAAATCTGGCAGAGCAAATGCTCAAAATACTTCTGCTGAGATCCAACTTGCTGAAGTTCAACTGCAGATAAACAAAATCAAAAAGTGATGCTAAAAATCTGTTCTCCTTTTAAATAAAGAGTAAAATTCTGTAGTAAAACAAGTACCAGATATTAATATTATAGAGTGACTTGCCTTACCACTTCTTTGTACAATTACATGCTTGTGTGCATGTGAAACGATGCTACAAAGGAGGAAGGAAGGGAGACTCACCTAACCTATCCCAACAGACAGTGCAGGAATGTTTTCCCTGTTTTGTATTTCATCCTGGACTAACTGGGGGAGTTTAGGCTGCAAGAATGGGTCTCCTAAGAAGGCGCAAGTTTTCCTGTCCCTTTGCTAGGAAGATTGTTTTTCAAGACCAAAAGAAAGAATATTGTACAACTCTCTTGGTGTAAGCCATTGCTAAAACTCCATTTCCTCCTCTCCTTAGGAGTATGGACAGCAAAGCTCACCTGCAGGAGGAAATTAAAGGGCTGGTAACACAGCAATTCAGAAACAGCTATCTTGACAGACTGGTTGTCTGCTGTCTAGTGTTGAGAGTCTGTATTGTCCCTCTTCATTGACCATGGAGCATTCACTTCATTTTCTGCCAGCACTGCCATTGTTCATTGTTGGCATTTCCACTGTTCATACTAAAATTCATGCTTTTTTTAGAGAACCATCCAACAACACTTTCCTTCTGTAATCCCCATTTACTTTCCCACAATGTCCAAGGGATTTGCATGCAGAAGGACTTCTCAGAAGACAGTGTTTCTATTAAGTCATCATTTCAGAGGATTTTTTAATTTATACTCATTTCACAGCGGAATGTATAAATGCAATATATACAATACAAATAAAAATACAGGATTGAAGACCCTTCACACTAAACACGTAAAACCGTAGGTTTTGTGTTTTCCATTATCTCTGTGCATGTATCTTTCTCTCTCTGTCAGCAGAACTCACTAGAAGCTGTTGTAAAAACCACTTGAGGTTCAGTGAAAAATTCTTAGGGAAAAGCAATATAACCTTTTGAAATGTTTTTGATCTGACATAACATACCTGACAAAACTTAGTTTAAGTATTTGGTCTGAATAGCACTAATGCATTGAAGGATTTTTTGTCATTTATGTTGGGTTTTTTCCCTCTCTATCCCCCTCAGTCAAGATGGCTGTAAAGGATTGAAGAAATTAGTGAATTTTGCTCCAACATGGAGATTTTCATGTTCCAAATAATTAGCATTATTGGCAACAGAGAGAAGAAGATGACATTTTTGAAATTAAAAGACCCGATTTTCCCTCTAAGCAGCACGTCTGTTCTGGGAGTTACAGAATTGCAATGTGGGTGTACTTTTTCCAATATCCTGCAACTTGTACTAAAAAAAAAATTATTAAGTCTGTGACTGTGAAGATTTCTATTTCCATAAAGTCAGGAAAATGGTTCTTAATAGGGATATACATGTAACCCTCTAACACTACACTTGAGGCATCACTAAAAATTCAAGGAGTGATGATTGACCCCACATAATGTGCTAGAACAAACCAGATCTTTTACAAACCACATGGCTAATAATATCTTTTAAATATTTTGTGACGGAGTAAGTGTGAGGTTTAGTTTATTTAAACTTGGAGGTGTTTAATATTAAAAATCACCTCAGCCAAATTCTTGGTTCTGTACTCCATGTCAGTAGGACTTCAAGTAAAGTCTGTTAACAGAGTTTAACGTTAAACAGTCCTCCCTCAGAATCTGCTCTCAAATGCCTAGAAAAGCAAGAGTAGGGGTAGTTTTCCTCCTTTCTCAGTTTTCAGCTTGAAGAAGTAGGAAAAAAGTAGATGTATTAATTTAAAAAATAAAAAGATAGGAACTTTCAATACAAAGTAAGACACAAAAATGTGTCTTTTAATACTTCTCCAGATTTCTTTTCTTTTGCTGAATTGCTGCAGTTTGCTTGTCATGGGAGCTCTTCACAGAGCCAAACTCAGGAGAACTGGGTGGGATGGGCACGGGCAGTGGGATGAGCAAGAAAAGGCGACAGGACTCTAAGGCTTGTGTTGTTCACCTTTGATGTAGGTTTGTGTAATGGAGTTGTTTACTCCTGCCCCGTCATTTCTGTGCATGTGTTTAGAGTTTCACTTGTGATCCAGTCCTTTCAGGAAGGGGAATGTGACTGCAACTGCACATTAATTTCTACTATCGAGAGTCAAGCAATTAGTTTCTGGACTTAGAGTCTGTAATACGAAGTGCTCTGTAATTTCAAACCACAGCAGTACAGTGTCACCTGACCAGCAAAGCTGACGTGATTTTACAGAATGCCACCAGAGAGCTTGCTTTAATTTTCCTCTGTGCCATGGTCCTGTGGAGAAGCACAGTGAATGGATCTAGTGTCCAAAACCTTTTCATAATCCTAACATGTAACTGAGCGTTTGCTCTCTTTGCAAGGTCAATTCTTGGATGTCTGGCGGCAAAATAGAACTAGGAAGAAGGAGTTACAGTTCACCTTTCCTTTTATTTTGTTATCTTACTGTTTTACTTTTAATCAATGCCTTGATTAATGCAGGTTTTATATACATTGTGAACACCAGATTGGTGGTTATGTTTGCTTTTCTAGTTCATATTTACTGGAAAACCCAACTGGTTCTAATAGTGGGAGAATACTTCTCAAAATTGTGGACATCTGCAAAGGTGAAAGGTCAAAGAAGTCTTGCAACACATTTGATCACTTTCCAGAATTTCACATTTCCTCCATTGTTTGTTTTAGACCTGTGATAACTCCCACACTTCCTTTTCTGGAGCAAATCTAAACTGTACCTTCCTTTGTAGCTGGTATATTTTAACCAAGCCTTGCCCACTCAGTAAGAAAGTTCAGTTAAAAAGATTGCTTCCAATGACTCATATGTAACACTCTTGGTAGTGTATCTCAATATTAAATTTACCTTTTTACTGTGTACTTCTTGTTCTTAGTACTGCTCTTTATCTGAAAATCTCCCTCTTTGGTTTTGGGTTTCCCCTTGCCTCTTAGTGAACAGCCTTTTGCTCATTTCTAAGCCCACACCCACCTTCTGGACTGCTTTTCTACTTTACCGAGGTCATTTTGTATTTCAATTTTGTGAATTTGCAAAAGGCTATTATGCAGGATCCATCGTAAAAAAACTTCGCTCTGAAAATGGCAGATGTAAAATCATGCCTATTATAATGAAGCGGAATTAATTCACTCAGCTAAACCAAGCACATCTGTCATCTTTAACATCTAATCCTAATTGTGCTCTGTTTATCCAGTCCCATCTTCCCTCTCTGTTCACTGAGGGCTGCTGTTTTGCATCTGGCTGTGGCAATGACCATGCTGGGTGTGCTGAAGAATGGTAGGTCTCCTACTGCATTTTTGTGGTCATCTAAAATTTCAAATGTCATTAAAATTATGGCCAAAACATGGAAATTGCCTGCAGCCAGCCTTTAATCACCCTTTTAGATGCTGCAAAGTTTCTTTAACCCTATTTACCCTGAGCCTAATAACAGAAAGTTAAAAAGTGCAAAATGTAAGTTCAGACTCTGTACTTGACTCTGTGGTTATTCAAACTGTGGCCTTGTAAACAGCAGCCCATGAAAGAAAGAGAAGGCAGAGTATACTGTGTCCCTTTGCGTAAGCTAGCTTCAGGATAGTGGTGCTTGAAGCAAACCTGATGACCTGCTGTGGGAAGACAGGGTGCAAAGAACAGCATCACTCAGCTTGGATCCTGGAAGGGAACCAGGTGAAGTGATGTTTGTAGGCCACAGAGGAGCATTTCCTGATACAGAGCAATCTGTCACTACACTTGCTGCAGGTTTTAGGAAAAGGTCTTTGGAGTGCCATCACAGCCAACTGATGGCTCTGTGCCACAGCTGCATGAGCAGAGGATTTCAGGATGCTGGCAGGACATTTCTTGGGTCAATATGTAGCTGTTTTCTGGGATGAATTAAAAAGCTCTTTGCTCTGTTCTTCATGTTTTGAATCACACAAGTGAGACCATGGCTACTTAGAGCAACCTAGGGAAGATTCATTTTAGGAATTACTCTTTGAAACCTATGAACAGCACTCTGCAGTCTTCTGTGCTTTTACCAGAGCATCAGTATTACTGCTGTCCCTTTGTTGGCATGCTCTGATGTATTCTTTCCTCTTGTAGATCCTGAATTTCATCAGCAGTGGAAGAAAAACTCTCGTTAGTTGTCGTTTTGGCAAAGTTGCTTAATATTGCCAAGGAATGTGACTGTAGCAAGATCAGAGAGGAATCCCCGTGTGTTTGAATGATGTAACTCCCATCTGAAATACCTGCATTTGGTACCTTTTGGGGACAATATTCTGTTAAGCTCATTTTGGAGGTTCAAGGACTGTACCCTCACATGTTCTTTTCTGCCTAATTGCTGTGGCAGGAATTACCCTTTTGTGGTTCTTAGACCTCTGGTCTGTAGCTATTTCTAATCATTTGAGAAGCGACTGAAGAATTTCAAGGGAACTTCCCATTAAAAAAGGAAACTAATTAGTTGTTTTCTTTCTCCTCTATCCATCTGTAGTGATACATTAAGCAAAATCATTTTATAGATTCTTTTGCAGCAAAATGTATTCTATAACCCCATGTTTGGCTGAGATTTTAGATACAATTTTTCAGTCAAAAAACTCCCCATAATATACAAGCAGGTCTCTCAGTGACACAGAAATAATAGAACAGGAATTCATGAATGATGATAATAATATCTGTCAACACTGCTGCAGGTGCTTTAAAAAAAAAAAAAGATGCATGAAAGTTGAAGCTCCTTTTTTCCCTACAGCACTCCTGGTTCTCCAGCAGCTGCAGCATGGCACAATTTAGCGAATCTGATGGTGAGCTCTTGCTGAAATACAGTGTTCCCTGCCCCCAGACATATGTTCCTGTTTCCTTTTTGTCAGAGGTGAGAGTCTCAGAGTCAATCACATCTGCTTGCTGATCCAATGGACAGCTCCTCCTGAGCGTGTAAGATGACTGGGTGCAATGGAGAGCAGCTTTGGGTGGAGACATTGGGTCCAGTCCTAGCAGCAGCTCTCACACAAGATCAAGGATGGAGCTTCACATCCTGCATCACGTTCTTCCTTATTCTGCAGTGTGCTTCAGTGCCTGTTGAACTGTGGTCTTCCATCTGCCAGGAATTCCTTGTAGCACAGCCACTGTGATGTGGCAGCTCCGGAGGGATCATGCTGCCATGAACAGCAGCTTTCCTCTTTCTTCACACTTCACTAGTGCCGTGGTCCTTGAAATAACCTTTTAAAAGAAGATAAAATATAATATTCAATTGTAAGGGAAGGAGGAACTGTGACCGTTGTAGATATTCAGATTTCTTGTGTGAGGACACAGGAGACCAACTCTCAAGCAAGTGGCAAGTGGTCAGACTTGTTAACTGCCTGTGGTGCTGCTCGGATGTCAAGGGACCTTCTGTTGGGTTAGAATGGCAGAGAGCAATTCCTTGTGATTCAGCAAACTGATGCTTTCCCCATAGTATTATTTGGCTTTGGGGTATTCCTTGAGATGCAGGTTTAAAATTAGGATGTATTTTCCCGCTGCCAGCCCTTCCCTTCTAGCACTGCAAGGGTATGTTTATGGACTCTGTGCCAAAATGTCTTCATTAATGCTCCTTCACAGTTCTTCGGAGCAATATCCACTGATACAGAACCAGGTATTTATTTATCTTGTACAATTTATAGCCTGATTCGTTTCAGAGAGCTGCAGAAGAAGGTTTTCAGAAGCCAGAGCACCAACAAATGTCAAAGGCACAAGTGCTGCTGGCAAAAACTGCTGGACAGGACCCCTCCACTGAGCTCTGAGAAACGTGCTCCTGTTTGTCCCACAGGCAGCCAGCCAAAAACTAGCTGCTGAACACACAGCTGGTTCGACTCTCTCCCAGAGTAGGCACACAGAGGGCTACTCTAGCCCCAAACCTCCTTTCAGGCCATGTGGCAAGCTGAAACCATTCATTCTTTTGTGCAGCTGCTTTACCATACAAAAGGAACTTTATTATGGATTTTACTCCATGCTAACAGAAAGACAGTTGAATTCCCTCAGCCAGTTTTTTGTATACTGAATGCATCGCTGGTCCATAAAGGCAATTGATTATCTTAATATAGTATCACCTAATCCATCAAGCAAGGAAAATACAGCTGGGTTTTAAATACTGCCCTAAGAAGCAGTTCATATCCTTCATTATTTTAACTTTCTCCAGTTATGCACTTTTAACATTTTGTCTACGTCAAAATCAATGCCATAGTCCAGTGACAGAGAAGGAAATGACTGCAACCACTCACTGGGCTCCCTGGGCTTGCTTAGGGCTTGCAAGTCATTGCAATGCCTTGTTGCTATGTCTGACTATAAAGAAAATACTGATAATAAGTTTAATTGATGAGATTGGCTTTGAAAAGCCTCTGTCATATTTTCTGGAGGTTAATACCAAGGCTACCATCCAAATTCATCCAATTTAATCCAGTTCTGCTGGAAGGAGTCTCTCCTTTTCAGGTTGCTGGCAAGTGAATGCTGGCACATCTGCCTGTGTCTTCTCTCCTTATCTGTGTGCTGGAAGCTCACCTCATCCACAGGCTTTCCTGCCTGCCATGCGTCAGCTCCTCCAGCTCACAGTCTGGCTCCTCAGCTCCAAAGCAGCCCCAGCAGTGGCTCAGCTGACATGCTGGGCTTTCTCCTAGGGCAGCTAAAGTGCTGGCATGTGCGTTGTGGGGGTAGCTGCTCTATGGCTCTGACCAACAGAAGATGCTGCCCCTCTCTTACCTTGGATTGTGCAGCAGCAAAAGGGATTCCAGTTTTACTTTCAAAGAACTTAAAGTTGTACACAATGGTGGTCACAAAATCCTGGAAACTTCCTTTAATGGGTAGCAGTGACAAAGGCAAAAACCTCTATAATAGTAAGTATGATCACACACTTTTAAAGGACAGGGGTTTTTTGTTTTTGTGCTAGCTTACCACTTAAATTTATTGACCTTATGTTTGTAAAAGATAAAATGTCCTTCTGTATCGACAGCAATGCTTACCGAGGATATCTCTTGTCATTTTAATTTTATTTTTGTTATGAGGAGGAAACAAGTATTTCTGAGGGATTAGATAATATTGGAAGATTTCTTTTCTGTTTATTCATCTATAGATAAATATCTAGTGATCACAGTTTTCTTTAAGTTGTATCTGAGGATGTTGGATGTATTTCTGAAGTTTACAGAAGTTTCACTGCTATTACAACATGAATCTTTAATTCTCTGTTTACAGCAAGTGCTGATTTCCCATACAATGGCCAAGCTATAGGAGATGGAGTTAACAGAAACTCAGCTATTATTGGAGGTAAGAAAACTGTCAGCTTTTCCAAGACACTTTGCAGTATGACTCTGATGGCTGAATTGCAGTTGGTAACAAGGGCATATGTTTCCATATCCAGTTTTATATTAGTTGCTTTAGTTTTGATTTGCTGCATTATTTTTCCTTTCTAATTTATAACTTTCCCTTATTGCTTTGAAACTTTACAATACTGGAAGGATAGCATCGCATTCCTCAGAAAAATTCAGGCCACACCTGAACAGCCTGTCTGTCCAACACATCAGTTAAAATAAAGGAGCATAGCATAACTCTGGCTGATTACAATTTTTTTTTTTTTTTAACCTGAAAACTTTATAATGTCTTCAACCTGGAAGATTCTTATCCCTGTAGAGAAGGGCCCAAATAGGAACAGTGCTGTTTTATCACATAGGTACCTATGCTTAAGAGGGTAACATTCATGAGACTTCTCTATAACAGGGTTGAACCCAAAATAGGCCATTGCAGGGAGAGCAGTTAAGGCTGGAACTGATGATAAAGCAGTTACATCTGCAATTATGTGGAGCCAGTGCCTAGTGGGTGCCGTGAGCCAAAAGTGAGTCAAGCCAATTTTCAAGGACACGAAGAGCAGCTATGACAGGTGTTTACAGCTCTTGACTAGAAAGTGAACATCAGAGATTCCACCTTCAAAGAGCTGTCCAGGCTGTGACTTATTACCAATACACTCTGCTGTTGTGGGAGAGCTCAGCACCCTCTGCCCCACGGTCAGCAAAGCTCAGGTCTGTAAGTAGGTATTAATGTTGATGTTTTTTGCCTATGGGATGAAAGTCATCAGCAGACTTCATGGAGTTGCATTTTGTATGTAGTAAAAACTATATATAAATATTAGCATAGTAGAAACCAAGCAACTGTGCTGATGCCCAACTGCCCGAGTAGCTTCAACTCAGCTCCAAGGAGTTTTGAGATCCTTTCTTTTTGTTAAAATCTGCAGCTGATGTCACCAGTGGCATCTTTTCTGTCCTCCTGTGTGTAGGTGTCATCGCAGTGGTGATCTTCACCATCCTCTGCACCTTGGTGTTCCTGATCCGCTACATGTTCCGCCATAAGGGAACCTACCACACCAACGAGGCCAAAGGGGCAGAGTCTGCCGAGAGCGCCGACGCCGCCATCATGAACAATGACCCCAACTTCACGGAGACCATAGACGAGAGCAAGAAGGAATGGCTTATCTAAGCCCACGGGGATGGGGCCTGGGGTGGGATATGAGCAGGGCCAGGGTGGGACTGGGATGACTCTTGCAGTGGAGAGAGAACACTCTGTGTCGGACTCTTGAGCACACATAGGATAAAAAGATCAGCACAACTGGAGGAGCAAGTGACAGGAAAATACCACTGAGACTGGAGAAAAAAAAAATATTATCTCAAGCATTTAAGAAAAAATACTTTTTAATATTTATTTACAGCAAATTGCCCCTTCTGTATCCCAACAACTACAACAAAGAGCAGTTTTGCAGCTTCAGCATTGGTTACAAATTTTAGTAATACCTGTCTATTTCTGTGTGTGTTTAGAGATGTTCTGGACACCTGTGACAAGAAACAGGGCTGGTTTTTTACATTTTTTAAAAGCTGTTTAAAATGTGGATAGTTCTGTCCTGAGAACAAGTGGCAGCCCTTTCTTCCCGGCATTGTGTTCCTTCCTGGCTGGCCACTTCCCTGCAGGCTGCCCTCAGCCCCGCACCTTGAGCACATCACCGCTCATTTTGGTGGCATTGATCCAGGGGTTCGGGGCTGGGGGTGGGACAGGGCAGTGAGGACTGATGCAAATCTTACTCGCCAGTTTCTCAACATCTCATCAGCCCATGTCAGCCTTGGCAGGACCCATCTTCTTGACCCAGGCACTGCATTGATTGTGTGCAATTCTCATCAACAATGTAAAAATACTGTTACTACGACTACTACTACAACTACTAAAGAGGATTATCATAAAGCATGGGAGACTTTAAAGGTTTTTTGTATTATTTTGTTGGTCTCTGAGGGAGGATGATGCTGTGTGAGTCTGTAGACCTAGTCTGTTCCTGTGTCTTTTTCTATGGCACTGGTGACCTGAGGCACGTGCCAGGTTAAACTCAGCTCTGCCTGTGGCATATTGGCATATACTGTACATTGTAGTAGGGAATTAGAGCCAGACTTTGTTTGCTTCTGTTTCTTCTTAATAGGCTGTCATAAAAACATTAGTACAGCTTTAGTCAATGCATTTGAACCCATGGGCTTCACATACTACTTTTTTTCAACTTGAGAATAGCAATTTATTCCTTAAATTTCTTGTTTCAGTCCCTTTGCAAGGAAAGCCTCTGCTGGCAGTGTTTGCAGTCAGGAAGGTGAGGCAAAGGAGGCTTGAAAACTCTGCCTCCAGAGCACATGAGAAACACACAGCACACAGGGGAGAGTTACTTTTCAATATCAAGATTTACCTGAACTATTTTACTGTCTTTGTAAAGCATTTTTGAGAATAGCGAGGCCAATGCTAAGTACAGTGTCGCATCCCATTTTTCCTCTCAAATCAGGAAAGTCATAGGTGTCACCTGAACAGCAAGCAGGCAGCTAGTAGGAAAGACAAAGGGGCAGCCTGAAGATCTAATATCCTTTGGTGGCAATAACAAAGCTTTAGCTTGCCCTCTGTAGAGAAACATGGTTCTCCTATGGTCTGAATTGATAGGAATTTAAGGTCTTAATGGACAGGTTTTGCAGCAGAAGAGAATGAAGGAATGAATATACTGTAGGGCTTTGCCATGTGCTAAAAGAACAGAAACTATACCAAGAACTTCCCTTTAAAAGTATTTATTCTTGTGATAGTCCTAGATTTCCTTTGCCTTCGATGTTTTGGGTTTATTATGCACAGGTTTAATTCATTTTTCCGCACAAGAAAGATTTGGTTTTCACTCAAATGTGCAATCTACTGCACTGAGCAGTGCTGGCATTTTAAATTTCCTTATTTCTTTGGTTGCAACTTTCATTATTCTAAGTGATACTTTAATTTATTTTAAAAAAAAATTATGTAGGGGGAAGAAAATATTGGAGTCTTACCAGACAAGAAATTGATAAGCACAATTTGTCAGAAAGATAAGGTGAGATAGTTTGAGTTTTAAGGATGGTAGCCTAGAGTCCAGTTCTGGAGTCATTGAACATAGATATCAGTGCAAATCAAGCCCATTAATTTCTTTTATTTGTGGATTTGGAATTAGCATACAAAAGAGTTGCCCATTTCAACAGAAATTACTGTTTCTCAGGTAACATATGTGACAGAGAGGTTCAGGTAAGCATAAAAATTACCTCTGTCACTCGTGCTCTGCAGTCTTTTGCCTTGCCTCCAGTGTTAACCTCTCCCTCTCTTGTCTGTAATCATGCAAATGAGTCCTGGGTTTAATCATGGGTATAAAATAAGTCTTCACTCCTTGTAGAATATCAGCAGGAGATGGATCTACCCTGCACCACCACTCAGCAAACTACGTAGCAATCACAGATGTCTGTAGGAATGAAAAGGCATTATCTTTTCTATATGATTTTATGTTTCATTTTATTTTAATGGTATTTTATTCCACTCTGAAAAACATCCTTGTCTGCAACTTCAAGTTGCCAAGGGAAGTGAATAGAGCATCATTTGCATAGATTGAGATTTGGTTTGCAGAAAAAGGTTCCTAATCTGAATTTAATGTCTGTGAGGAAGATCAGAACTTATATATCCTGGGCAACTAGAAGAGTCCTCTGCTACTTTATGTGGGAGAGAGATTTAACAGCCATCGTGCAAATTGCCAAATGCTGAGGCATGGCATTAGTAGGGAAAGATGGCTTGGTCTTCATTCCAACCAAGTCCTTGGCAAAGCAAAAGACAGTTGTCACTGGGTTATGGTAGTGAGGCCTGTGATACTTATTCACTGATTTTCTAAAAAACTACTAGTTAATCTCCCAGAACCCTGTAAGCAAGAACTTCTGGAAAATAACCTTTTGACCATTGCATAAGCAATAGTTATAAATTAGTGTCTGAAGTTTAAAAAACAGTTTAAATTTCTGAAATCAAGTCACAAGCATCTGCACCTCTCCATTGACTGGACACCATGGACGTCTTTATGTGAAATACATTAGTGCTATGTCAAAATGCAGTCACTTTTATAACTCTAGAAACCTTTAACTATTAGAATTCTTGTTTCTCCTTAAACTGGACCTTAGACATTTTATTGATGAGCAGCTGGTCTCTGTATAGGCATTTTGTGACTTTGGGTGAATTCCTGCCTGTCTGCTTTGTATTTAATTTTTGAGAATGGTGTAAGTTTAATTATAGGCACTGGTTATTCAGCATCTTGGCAGGGAAGCAGGAGCAGGCTCAGAGACATAGCCTGTGTGTTTTGCTAGCACTAAATCTATTCTGAGGATTTCTTCCTCTGCGTGCCTATCATTGAAGGCTGAAAAAACATCCATAGTTTATTTCACCCACTCTTACTTGTGCCAAAAATCCATTTGTTGTTTAACAGGTATGGAGGAAAATCTAATGGAGGGGAGAGTGGATCCTGCTTTTATAAAACTGTACTTTCCCCAAAGAATATTAAAATAATCAGTCTTTTATCACCTGGTTTTTTAAGCTGTTTCACCTATTTGAACTGTGCAGAAAAATGTAGCTTCTTGTACTGGTTTGGGAACCAAAGTGTCCCGGTTGTGTTTCTAAAGGGTCATTCCTGATACCACCGGAAAAGATGGCAAAACTGCCACCAGCAGTGGGGAGAGCAAGACTGGGCTGGAGATCAGGGCTCTCAGTGTTAGTGAAATAATGTAAGCAATATTTTGGATTCTCATTCACAAGACATGCAGACCACCAGGTAATGAGACATGGAGCTCCAAAGAGCCAAAACAATGGAAAACTTTTTTTGATGTCAACCCAGCCTCAAGGAAAATCTGCAATTCAGTCTGGAGGTTTTGAATCAGGTCTTTCACACACTGCTTATTCTGTATTTACTGATAGAAAATTCAGATGTATTAAATAGGAATATGTATCTTTAACTCGTACTGGAGCATTTCTGCTTTGTATTTTTTGTGTCTTAAACTTTACCTGTACCTTTTATATCTCTTCTAGCAGTAACCACTTCAAAGGTACGGCAGCATTTTAGTGTCATGCTCTAGGCAGCATGATATATGTAAAAGAATGGTCATCATAAGTATTTTAGTAAGACTGCCGAAGCAGTGGTGTATATGTACAAGTTTATTGTACTGATAAGAACTCGTTTTAATTAAAACAATGTCCTTTAATGGCAGATGCATCTAATTTCCAGGGTATCTGTTGAAATGTGAAGCTATCTATGTTCGACAAGCAATAGCTTTCAGTATGGTTTCTCCCATGAATGATTTTACATTCCATCAAGCATGATGATCCTGCAAGGGTGCCATTTTTGAAAAGCAGAACCTAAATTCTGTTAATCAGATGTCATTATCCATCCTAGAGAAATTAAACAAAAACTTTGCCTTCTAACAGCAACAGCATGCAAATTAGAATGAATGAAGGGCAGTGTGTTTGTGTGCATAAATATCTTCTGTGAATGTCTTTCCTTTTAACTAAAGTTCTATTAGAAACCAGATTGGTAAATAAAGAGGAGGGGGAAAAAAAAGAAGAAAGACATTTGAAATAGTTTTAATCACCATAACAGCTGTTTCCTCATGCTTTGTATATTCTGATCATTGTCTGTATTTTTAACTTCTCTAGTATCAGGAAATCATTTTGGAAAGGACAAAAGTTGGAAAGGCCTCTTAAGAAAAGACCCCGAGTATATGAAAAAAGGTACTTCAGAACAGAGTTATACATAAGAAGAGAGGGTGCTAAAACCAGGGGACATTTATTGAAGTGCAAGTATTTTCCTCCTGCATCAGGGTTACCTGTTACAGAGTGTATGTCTGTACTTGTTGAGGTGGACAGTGGGTCTGAGAGCAGGGTTTGGATAGAAATTAAATTACTGCCTTTCTGGTTTTTTCCCTTTCTGATCACTTCGCAGATAGCAGCAGTCTTCTATCAGTTCTGCTCACATTTGTTATTGCAGATTCTGTGGCGTTGCCAGCATTACAAGGGTTGCATACTACCAATGACTGAGTGTGGGTTGTTTGCTTTCCTTTCATATCATAGCCCTGTCCTTTCCTTTATGAATGAGAGCCTTTTATTGAAACCATCAAGAAAAATGTATGCCCAGCTCAACAGACTTGTGTCTGTTCCTTTTAATAAACTACCTTATCAGGCTTTAAAACATTTTAATGGCATGAAGCATTTTATAAAAGAACTATGTTAAATGCACTTGAATGGGAGAGTATGAAACCTAGGCAAAGAAGCATCAGCGCAACAACCACCTGAGTCAGTGGGACTGTTGCTCTGTCTACAACGTGAATTGCCTTAACCACCCACCAGATCCCTGGATCTGTCCAAGACCTTAACTTCCTTTGTGGAATATAATAGTGGCAAAGTCCCAGTGTGATACTGTGTGACCGTGTTTTGACTATTCTTCTATACTGACTGTTGCAGCCCCTAGAAGGTGAGCCGTGCTTTGTGCAGGAATGTTTTTCATTTATACAGAAATGCTCTAGAGCAAAGAGATGGGAGTGAAGGTTCAAGTGTAAAGCCCCTCTGATACTTGAACGCTGTGACACGAGGAGTCTTTGCTTCCTTCTGTTGCCACACGTGTCTCACTGCAGCCAGAGGGGTGTGGGTGTGCACGTGCACCTCCAAAACAGAAGGCTTTTTGGGATGCGGTGTCTGCACCACTCGGGCAGTTGCTGCCATAATGTGGGTGGATAAGGTACCAAACTTGCTCCAAATCCATGAGTGCTAGCACAATCACTTGCTCTTGAAATTAAGTGAAATTTTGAAGATAAACTCAGACAGTGCCCTACAGTAGCAGGCGCATATGGTGCCTCAAATGAGACAAGACTTGGACCTGGTAATGGAAAAGCATTTATTTAACAATCTGTACCACAGTTCTTTTAACTCTGGCTTTCACATATAAACAGATTTCTTCTTGAGGCACTGAGCTCAAAATGCTGATTATGCCAAGCCTAAGAATCAAGAAAAAAAGGGGCTAATTAGTGGCTTTTTTACACAAGAAGTCTTTTTTTAAAAGTCACTTAATGTAAAAAGTTTGATATTAACAAGTTCTTTCACAGAGAAGTATTTCTTTTCACTAGTCTTCTATTTTCAAAATATCCTGTGAGAAAAGTTGAGCAATTATTTAAGCACAACCAGGAACACTTCAGTGAAAAGGGGGTAAGATATACTCTGGAAATACACATATAAGCAAGTAACAAATGTAGTGCATCCTGTTTCTTCTCTGATTCAGCAGCTTCCAATAATGTGCTCCCACTGCTGTTGATTCCTTAATGGAGAAGCACCTGGATTAAACAACAAACATAAAAGTATGTACCTTTAGTTTTACCATAGATTAATGTTCTTGGCTGGTATCTAATCAGGTATTTAAAAAAGCAAATTGTTATTTCCTCAAATTCCATAGCATTAATTCTGCTGTCTCCAAGGCTCAGAGATGGACTATCACCATATTAATTATTATAGTGTAGAAATACTTATAATAATCAACATACTGGCATTCTGAATTCTAGCACAGAGCTGCTCTAAGAAACTGATTTATTGAAAAGGTGGGTAGATGACATTTTCTGACAGGTGAGAAACATAAATAACTGGAATGACACTAGAGCAGAAACCATTTGAGGGAATGTTTAGCATGCAGAACAATAAACTGTACCAGAAGGAGCTTCTTGCCTTCATTCAGGAGTTTGGGGTTGGTACCATGCTTTGGCCAGTTGTATATTGCCATGTGGTCATTGCCTTTTAGGCCAAAATATTTGAGCTCCTGTCTTTCACATACTTTAAAATAGGCTGTTGCAAGAATATGGCTGAAGATGTGAAACTTAAGCAAGCTGCTCCAGGCTTCTAGTGAGAGCACAGAATCACAAGTCCCAAACTCTTCTACTTGCTTAGAAGACAATTCTTATGTCCCTGTCCCCGCTGCCTGCCCCTGTCTTTAGTCACCTTTTCCCCATCTTACAAAACATCACAGATTGAAAGGAACCACGAAAGACCTTCTGGTCCTTTCTTTTTGTGGGAAAGGGAACCTAGATAAGATAATCTAGCATCCTGTCCAGTCATACTGCTTTTTTCCCCACTGACTCCATTTCCAGGGTGGTAGGCTATCAACAGGCTCTTGTTTAAGACAGACAGAGTCACTGGAGCAAGGCAACAAACTCTTGAATCAGCCAGAAAACAGTAAATTTAGATCACTCATGTCAGGTGGAAGCAGGTTTTATGTGGAACATTTCCAGCCTAACAGCTCTCCTTCATTTCATCATGGCTTTGGTTAGCAATGGAGAACTAGCCAAGTCTGTGTACTACTTTTCTAAACCCATGTGGAGGTATGTAAGCTAAATAAACTTGGCTGAATAAGGACAAGGTGGCCATCCCGTAGATGCTAATGTTTATTCTCTAAACTGCATATTCTCGTACTTACAGTGTGTATGTCACTGAAGGAGTCTGACCTTGGCACAGTCAATCAATGATTCACAAGCTGAACAAATAGCCCTGCACTGCTTTGTCTTGAAAACCTCCTTTGGGTAAATGTTTAAAAGTCTATGGTTTGCCACCATAAAGCACTTGTCACAGAATCAACAGCTAGTTGTAATTTATTTCTGTTATAAAATCAAGGTCTGTCTGCACAGTTTTCTTGTGTGCCTTGCACTAATGAGACCTTTATCCCTGAAGCATAAACTACTACAACAGGGCAAGGTAACAAAGAGAAATTGCCTTTGCTGCACACTCTGAAACACAGCATAAAGTCCCTTTCATATGCAGTTCCTGCTAAGAGTAAGGAGTAAGATCTCTGTAGACATCTAATGTTTCCTTTTTTCCAAACCCGTCTACACATTACTCCAAGGAAAGAAAATTGCTGACAGTTCTGGGTTTTTTCACCTCTCTTTCTCTGCTTTAGAGGTGTTCCCTCTCACTGACAAATTTACTTCCTTTCACTGTCATCTTTAAACTCCTTCCCAGCAGTGCTTGCTACTTTGACCTAGGTGAAGCCTTTCACCTTCCTAAAATGTAACCATGGTAGTGGGAGGGTTATATGCCACTGCTTTCCTGTCATCTTTTATATTTGCAGTAGGTTTTTATCTGTTCATACTACTCAGTGACTGAAAGTACAAGTTTGGTTTCTGCCATCTGTGGCATTATTTTATAACTTGTTTGTATTTGTTCCAAAATCACAGCATTGTCTGGCAAAGAGTCTGAAAATGAGGAAATTGCACTTTATTCCATTAAGCATGGCTACTTTCTATTGCTTGGATCAGATTTTCCCGAGAGATACCCATAATAAAATTAATGCCTAGCAAAAGTCAGTGTCTCTTTTCCTTAGGGCCACAAGATGTCAGACTGAACTCTCAGCCATCCCCTTCCCTTGTGCTTTTGTAGCAGCTCTACAAGGCAGCTTGTAAGCCCCAAAATAGGACACAAAGATTGATATTATAAAAGCTTCTAGTGGTTTTAGTCTCTTGGAGTGTTAAAGGTCCAGCTCAACAAGTCAGCACTCCTACAGGTTTCAGTTATGAGCACATCCAAGAAAATTCTCAACATTGGTTATTAAACAATTTTATTTTCATAGGATCAGCATCTTGGAGGGGAAAAATGCTTCTGTATTTGGAATTCCCCATTTGGTCACCCCGTTGTAATTCCTGCATTGTATCTGAGCTTTTGAAGCTCCAACTGCTTAAGAGATGGGATCAGAGTCACTTGAATAAAGAAGGCTAAGGCATTACTCGATTCCTATTAACTCTGAAGCACAGAGAACTGGCTTTCCACAGATCTGCTTTGCATGGTCAGTCTCAGTCATACACTAGAAATGGGAACTTTGCTTCTGCTCTTCAGTGGATCAAGACCCATCAGTGGGCTGGGTGGGCAGGTGTCACATAAATTATCTTCAGTCCTAATGAGCTGACTCACACGTTGAGCAGCCTGAGTCCAGGAAGTTCCTCTGACACAACAGCATGATTTGTCACAACATTCCTGAAAGGCTTCAGTTCACTCTGCTACCCTGTTTGATTAGTTCTAATTAAGAGCCTGATGGAAATTACCTGTACTGACTTAATCCTACATATGCCAATTCTAACTAAGGGTGCTTAATTTCATGGAGATTAAATAGACATCCCCCCCATTATGGAGTGCTTAGGCTGTGCTCAGTCTGATGCTTCTTACTGACATATATAAATAGAGATATAGAGATAAATAGATATTTTTATGGAGATGTTTTATAAGTGGCCTTTACTTTGTGCATGGTAACTATTGCCAAACTTGTTATTTAGGAGCTACAGACATGGCTGGTTCTGCAGTTTAGAAAGCAATCAGCTGTCTTTGTTGAAAGGGAGACTTGGGGTATGGGCTTGGATTTTGATTTTTATTATTCAGCTATAATTTGCATGGTTTGGATTTGGGTTTTGTCTCAGTGTCAGGTTTATTTTTTTCTTTCCTCACTGGTTCTCTGGCAGGGACATATTGGGCTCAAGCAGGAACTTATTTCTCAATCTTTGAGAGATGGTTTGAAGCTGTCGGTGCCATACAACACACTTCAGAAACACCTGGCTTGCACAGCCCGTGATGTTGATCAGTGTGGAGTCCTGAAAACACAGTTTCATTACCAGTCTATTGGGGGTTTCACAGCAGAGTGAGGTGCTCCTATCTTGCTAGCTTTGCTTGACAAGATAGCAAGCTAGCAACTGCTGGTTTATGGGTATAGCCTTGTGAGCAGAAATAGGGATCAGCAGAGACTAGAACATGAATGATGGTTCAGAATTAGATTCATATACATAGCAGTAGCAGCAAACTGTGAAAATTACTGTGGAGGCAGGTCATTTCACTTATTCTCTTGTTTTACTCTCTTTTTCTTTTTTTTTTTTAAGTACTGTTTGTATGCCACATCTGAGTACTGCATCTCTACCAGCCAGCCAGCTATCAATAACCGGGGCTGTTGGTTAGAGATGGAAATGCAGATGTCCTTTCTTACTGATCTAGTTCCTGCTGCTGTGGAGCAGTCTGTACCCAGGAAAAGACCGGGGCCATTTGCTATTAGGAAAACAAAAGCAGCCTCTCACCACTTCCCTCCAAACCAGGTGGAAAGCCAATTGGAGGGTTATGTGCCTATAAAGTTGGCCCAATTTCCTGTCAGGTGAACCAAGACTTTGTCTGTTTGCAGTTACTCTAGTCCACAGGTTTCTTTCTTGAGCACAATTTTCCCATGGGATGCATAACCAGGAGATGATGGTTACCCTAATTAAACAAAAATGTGTATATTAAAAAACATCCTAATCTGAAAGTATAGTGTATCTGAGATTCCTCTGTTATAGACACTTAGTCTACAAGATTTATGGCTACATTTGCTATGTTATGCTTGAATAAACATATAATTCATTGAAATACACAAGACGGATAAAAGTAATATGATCTCTTTAAGGAGAATAAACTGTTTGTAAATTTATAAAGAGTATAATCTGTTAGGCCTTATTTGAAGTATGTACTGTGGTTTGGTAAAATACAACATTAAAAGAGCCTTGCCAGATGAGGACTCATTCTTTTGTGTGTGCGCATGTGTGGTTCCTTTTGAATATTTGACATCTTCATTTAACACACAAAAGAAAAAAAAAAAAAACCAACCAAACAAACAAACAAAAAACCCAGGGAAAAAATAAAGAAAAAAAAAACCACCCCAACAAAAACACACCACTCAAACCTTTACAGACTGTGTATAAGAGACTAAGTGCAGAGGGCTCTTCAGATTTCTGTGTACAGTGACCCCATGGAGGGAGCAGGTGAATCTCTTCTTCTGAATAATTTGGACCCAGTATCTTTTGGAAGCAAAAGTGGTTGGTAGCACTACTAATTGGCTGGAGATTTTTTTAAAGAAGATTTCATGACATCAGTAGAAAGCATTCAGACCAATGCACATGCAAATATTGTTTATATAACGGGAGAAAGACCTAAGGAAACTTTAGGCCCCTTCAGAGCAAGAGCCAGTGTGCCACAGGCTGCAGACACGTGGCTTTTTCCCCACACACCCTGTACCCCTCTGTCCCATTCAGGTAGAGTGTATCCAACACATACCTTGTGCATTTGAACAACGCCCATGGAGCTACTCACTAGGGGAACAGATGTCCCAGAGGCTGTTCTTCCTGCAACCACCCTCTTGCCTTGGCCCTGTGCAGAGCAGCAACAGCTTTCTGGCACACAATGGGCTGGTACTCCTGCTTTGCCTGTGTGGAGCCCAGTGTGGGTACTGAAGACATGCCAGTGCTTCCCACAGAACAGAAAACCACACTATTGTACTCACAAAGCAATGGCCTGCTGCCTCTTTGTGCAAGGTTTTGGGTTTTCCTCAGCTGGCTCCTTATTGCAGGCAGCTCTTCCTCCCTCAGGCCACTGTGTCAGCCCTTCCCTGAAATTCAGCAAGAGAAAAAAGATCTGCCTGGGGATTTGAGGGGAGAGGGATTCTCATCTCTGACAACCTGCTGGTTTGCTAGTGGAATATCAGGAGCTGCCTTCAGACTTTGAGTGATGTAACCTACGATAGGTCAGATCAAAGGCACGCCTCATGTCATGGCCTGGTTTTGTCATGCCCAAAAGCAGATCTCTGGGGTCAACAATGACAAGGTAAGTCCATAGCACAGTGTACTTGTGCTACTTCCTCAGAAGAGCCTCCCAGCTGCCAACCATGTGCAGTTAAAGGGCTTTTGGGGCCAGAAGTGTTTTTCTATATTTAGTCATCTTTTTCAAGCCTACTTGTCACGTGCTTGTGTGGGACAAGTGGGATCTCCTCCCAACACTAGTGCTTTCAAAACTGTTAATTGCTGGGCTATTTAATTAAAAAACCCACCAGCAACCGAGCAAGAAGGGGAGTTTTTTTCTTTACGTCTGCTTGCTATTGAAACAACCTCACCATGACTTAAAGCAGAGATGCAAAAGAAATCTTTCAAATTTAATTTGTGTTCTGCACAGTTCCAATTACATCTCTGCACGTGCCCATAAAGATCACTGCATTTTATAATGCTACACTGAGGACAGACTGCACAGCCTTGACACCCAGATAAATCTGCAACCCTGCATGATTTGACTTCTGACTGATACTTCCCGTCAGCACTTAACAAGATTTGTAGCTTGATCCCACGTTGTGCTTACACTAGAGAATTATTTTTTATCTGATGACTTCCTCATCTATCAGTGTTCATGGAGAGTCACGTTGCTTGTATGAGAGCCAGGCAGACACTCTGCTTTGGTGCTGGCTGCTGGTTTTCCCTTGTTTAAAGACAGGATCCAGCAGCATGGCTGCAGGTTGCCTGAGCCGCAGTGGCTTTTGTGGGAAAGAGGCAGGGGTTCTGTGCAAGGTGACCTATCTGGGGAGTGCAAAGCAGGGAAAGGCAGCATAGCTTAGGGCCGGAAGGCTTCCTGGAGGAAGAGCGAGACAACAAGCTTCAGAGATGGCAGAAAGAAAGATTTTTCCTGGGGCCCTGAAAGAGGTTTTGTTAAGTTTGCTGCAACCCAGGAGGGCCTGGAAAGTCATTGAACTGAGCAAGGATGAAAGAAAGGGGCTGGCCTAGGAAGGCAATGCAGACAAGGGAAAGATCTGCTTTGCTTCTCCTCTGAATCACCCATCAAAGCTGAGAGGTTGTTTCATTTTCGTTCCTTTGTTTTCAGAATTTCCCTTGTGCTAGTTTGGTTTTAGATGAAACCTAACTACGTGGTGGAAAAGCACCTTTAGTATATTCACATCAAGGAAGAACTGTAGGCAATGCTACCTCAAGGTCCTGACTCATGGGTCCTGATCCCATGTAAACCAAGAAAAGCCAGAAGCAATTGACCTCTCCAAACCTCTCCACTCCCATTTACCGTGGATTTCCTCTGTGATCTTTCATGATGTATTCCTGCAGAAGTCTTTTCTCAGAGAAGGGGTTTACCTCATCTTGATGTGCAAGAGGGCTTTACCTCATCTTGCCTGAACCCCTCAAGTATGGCAGTGCCCTGTGAGGGTTTGTGGACTCAAAAGCTCCAAGAGGAGAGCAAAAGATAGGAAGTCTTAGAGCTTCATTTCTCCCACCTGCCTTTATGCTACTCCCTCACGCTTCTCACAGTGTATGCACGTCTCAATTTCATTAGTATCCTCAAGCACACAGCAGATTAAACAGTGGTTGTCCCCTAATCGTGAACAACACACCTCATCTTCTATCTCTAGAAGACAAAAACCCTGAATGTCCTGAACATTTTCAGCTACTCCTTTCTCTTCCAAGAGGTGTGAAGTTCATCGATGCTGAAAATGCATCATTGCAGTGCAGTGCCTGCTCATTTAGGGAGGTCAGCTTGATTTTTTTCTCAAGCATGTCAGGAAGGGAATGTTCACTGGCTGGAAAAAGGGGTTCCCACATCCTCTTGTACTGATGGTTTGATCACTAAGATGAGTCAAAGAACTGCATAGATCCAGCAGGTTCAAACTGCTAAGTACCTTAGCAGGATGCAGCGAACGGAAGAGTAGAACCAAGGGGTTTAGCTGCTTGATTTGATTTATAGGGGCCATAGCAAACAAGCATTTTAAATCCTATCAAACATGAACCCTCAGAAGTCAATGAGACAGCATATCCCTTTGCAGTGTTGTGCTGGGTAAGCCTGTTAATCTTCAAATCCTTCACTTGTTTCATGATGGGATGTCATAGGCAGGTCACCATTACTGGCTTTTCTCCATTTCCAGATCCCTGCACATTTAGCTAGATAAGAAGTGAAGTGAAAGTACTACTTTTGTGTGGAAGGGATTTGGGAAGGAATACTTTCTACTGTGTTGAAAGAAGGCTTAAATGGCAGGGTTTCAAGCTGTAGAGTTCATTTATTTAGGGTGAGTAGGGTTTTTTGTTTAATTTGGTTTGGGGTTTGGGGTTTTTGGGGGTTTGGTTTTGGTTTGTTTTTTTTTTTTTAAGGAGAGGGTAATGGCAGTACCTGGACAAGCATTTCTGAGATTAAGAGACACTCCTGGTTTGTCGATGATTCTTCTAGTCCATCAAGACCAGCTCTAAGAAACCTCCTGTTGGTTCTCATACTGCCGTGGTCGGTCACCTACCCCTTGACTGCTACCAGTCTTCACACCAAGCACTGGGAAGTATGGAAGCTGTTCTGTGGTAGTCCTCTGTGGGCACAGAGCTGTGAAAAAGGTGAACCTGTGTGTCACATTGTAGGAACCTGGCTGTGGGGAGGTACTATCAGGAGCTCAATTCTCATCACAGCAACTTAAAATGGGGTTGTCCCTGCAGGTAGACAATAGAATGGAAGCAAATAGGCCAAAACCTTGCTGACTCCTCCTGCCACCCAGCAGGGTTTGCCAGTGGACTGTGATACTGTTGACATGCAAAAATGAGCCTACAGACACTTTTCTTTGCTCAGTGGATGCCAATTCTAACTCAGCCCCAGTGAGGCTGCCAGCTGGCTAAGAGAGCTTTCCCACACAGAAGGTATACCTTTGGGAACAGGATGGAGGTTTTGGCTGTTGGCTTCCCATGGTTCGTTTGGCAGTGGATGAACTACAGCAGCTGCAAACACACCTCTGTGAGCTGAGGGTGCAATTGCATCTGCTCCCAGAGCAGCCAAGGCCAGAGCTGGTTTAAGGATGGTTAAAAAGGCACCAGAACAGGCCAGTGCAACATGCAGAAGGGCAATGGGTTCTTTGGTGTTAGGGCTTTCAGACCTAGCAAGGTGTTTTGCTTTAGTCCAGAACAAATTTCTTAACTCCCCTCTTCCACCTTCCCAGCTTTCTCTCATTTGTGAAGTCCACCAAGACTCTTTCAAGCTGACAGAAAGAAGAATTACTCTGATGGATTGCAATAAGTTGCAATAAATTGCATTGACTTTTTTTTTCCCTTTTCTCCTTCTGCTACTTGTACAATTGATTTTGGGATGAAGCATGCAATCACAACTCAGTCACAGTGTCACAGCAGGGACTGCAGTACCTAAGGGAAAAGGGTTGGAAGAGGGAGGAGTCTGTGAAGGACCATTACATCTTCTTTTCTACACACCTGAACTGCTTTTGAGGCAATTCAGTGCTGGCTACACCAAGGAGACACAGGCAGGAACTTGAGCTAAAAGAGTGGTGAAAATTGTTATTGTGGCCTAACACAAGTATGATTAATGACAGCTGGCAGTCAGAGACTGGGGAAAGAAGGAGAAGGCAGCACAGAGAATGGAAGTGTAGCAGTCATCACAGGCAGCACACTCAGCAGGTCATGGTCAGAGAGAGACAAGGATGTAAGGCACAGTGAGCCCAAGTACCACTGTAGTTGCGTGCATCAATTCATTTTTTAAGGGCAGTGAGGGTGGGAGAATACAATTTTCCTGGGTGAAGATGTCACTGTGAATGGCGGCGTAAGGTATTATTCAGTTCCAGGAGGACCACTCAGTGTGATACAACAAGCAATAAGGAAGGTTTGAAAAAGGGCAGGGAAGATAAAACAGAAATGCCAAAATCTCTGGAGCCATTTTAGGAGCTTTTGGGTGCCACTGGACACCTCATACCCTCCAAATGGTAGGATTTCTAGTGCTAATGATAAATATTGTCACTAGGGACTCAGTCTCAATAAAAATTATCAGCTTGTTCTCTAGAGCTCACTTCTTCTATTAACACTTCCATTTGCTGCAGAGGATGCTCTTGAGGCTTATGGTGGAACAGCAACGGCATTTTGGACTTCTGTCAGGAATTGCATTTTATTACTGGAAGCTGAAGGATTGGGGGATAAAAATAATTAAAGCTGTTGAAAAAAAATAGTCTAAACTGAAAATATTTTAAAAGGTTCCAGTAACAAAATAATCATTAACATGCTTACTTAATATGCTAACAGCATCTGAGTATTATCTTTTATGCACTGACTGGCTACGATCTAAGGCAAAGTCCTCTTTCTTCCCACCTCCTACAAGAGTTGGTAAGGAGAAAAGAGGGAAAACCTGGTGTATAAAAACATACTGGCCAGCTTTTTTAAATTCTCTTTTTAACTGTTTTACCTTTCTGTAAATCCATGTGACAGAATTGAAACCTGTGCCTTCAAACTGCCAGCAGAGCATCAAAGCAGACTCTGCTTCTAAAGAAGCACCATCAATCATTTTCTTCCAAAATAATTTCCTGTTGTACAATGGAGCACCTGATTCAGAATATTTGTGACCTGGTGTAGTGAAAAAAGATGCCAAAGTGTGAGTGTAGGTGTAGTGAAACAAGATGCCGAGTTAGATATTCTATGAACTGCTGTGACAATCTTTGCCTCCCCAGCACAGGCAGAGTGTGACTGGCACTCTGCTATCACCAACACAAGCTGATGTGCGTAAAGGATTTTGCTGTAGCATCAGATTAGGGTTTTCCTTAACCCTGTCACACAAATGCTCATTGCTGTATTACCATGCAGCAATTCCTGGAGAAATCCACAGCTCCAACTACAGAAGGAAATTAACTGGGCTGGCCATCTGCTCTCTGGATTTACTAGCAGGAATTACAGTGCATCAGTTGCATATCTCAACATGTCAACGACCTCAGCAGTCATAAGGCTCCACAGGTGAAGCTTGCTGTACATTCAGAAAAGCTCCTTGAAAGAGAATCTCAGGAATGAAAATACAATTAAAAAAAAAAAAAAAAAAAAAAAAAAAAAAAAAAAAAAAAAAAACAAAACAACAACAACAACAACAACAACAACAACAAAACAATACAGGAAAACCAAATAAAGCCAGGTAAAAGCAGCACAGGGTTTACTTTCCTGTGGTGTGAATTTTATCAAGCACAGTGCTCCTCCTGTGTGAGCACAGAGAGCAAGAGCTGAAGTTTGGTGTTTCCCTGGACCTTATCAACACAAATCCCACCAGCAGGGTCTCCATGGAGCTCATTGGAGAGACCAAAGACAGAAGATAAAACGGGAGATGGGAGAGCAGAGATGAAGCAGAGCAGGCTCCATGTAGGCAGCCCTTCTGTGAGTTTGTGCTTTCACACTTTTAAAAAGGGTAGGAGAAAATTTTTCACCCCATCCCATTACTATACTGGAAACCTGTTGGGGAGAAGCTGTAAGAAAGGCTAGTTCTCGGGTTGGCACTGGATGTTCATCTGTGTAAGTAATTTAGCAGCCTTCACTGTTGTTACTGGAGGGCAAGATGGAAAAAGCAGGTGCCTGTTTACACTAGGGCATTAAAAAGAGACATGGGAACATTGGAAATTACACAGTGGAATGGCAAAATTCTGGAAACTCTAGATTAGACTTTGTTCTCACTTTGTTTTGTTTTGTTTTTAATGGTGCCTAAAGTAAGCTTTCAGATGAACAGATTTTTATTTTATATATTTTTCTGAGAACCAAATATTTGTGTGTGTGTGTGTGTGTGTGTGTGTGTGTGTGTGTGTGTGTGTACACGTGCCTGTACATAGGCCTGTTTTTATTAATATAAAAATTACTTGGAGCAATTTAATCCAAAGAGTGCCATCTACTGCTCACAAGAACAAGTTGCATGTGTAAGCACAGCAAATTTGGATGCTGGGTGAGGCTTCCTGCACAAAGACAGCTTTACAATATAAGGACTTCAGGCATCTCAGACAATTTTAAATTCTTCTTGGGACTAGCCCAAAGCTGGAAGACCAGGTACAGGGGTCAGCACTTCCAGCAGTGCCACAGTTCTCCTGTTGACAACATAGAAAACAATTTTTTTGTTTGTTTGTTTGTTTGTTGTTTTTTGGGGTTTTTTGTGTTTTTTGGTGGTTTTTTTTGTTTGTTTTTTTTTTGTTCTCAGGTTACTTTTCAGTTTACCATCTCAAGGCAAGCTTAAACTGCCATTGATGCACCTTATGTGATTCTATACCTACATCATTCAAGATCTTGACTGTCTAAAAGCATGGACATGAAAGGGAAGGCTTCAGGATTGCTGTTTGGTACGCTGCTCAAATAGCAGGCTGCAGTCAAGCATGAAGACCATAAATTGCCTCTATGCCCCCATTAGTCTTCCCTAGTCACTCACAGTTCTGAAGCTTGTCACAGCGTCATTATACCTTTTCTCTTCTTGGTTGGAAAAAAACCTACTGAGGTTTCCACGGTGTTGCACTAAAACTGGTGCTGCCTGTCTGCCTGTCTGCAAATAACAAATTGAAGCATGTATAAATGCATCTTGTGTAATATCTGTTCATATGTTAAAGCACTGCTAAGTGGCTTTCTGTGGACTGAGTTTTTTTACAGACTAGCTCAAGCAGGGCACTGAGTGACTTTTCAGCTGGCCCTGGGGTACTTCTAGTATTTGTTACATACTTCTTGTTACAACTGTGATGGTACAACATCATGAGCTACTTGTGTAAAATACTCTACATCCACATACAAGGAGGAAGTTACTGCCAAACTCCTCCAGCAAAGAGAAGGAAATCTTTGTATGCTCCCTGAGGAAAATACACCAAAGTGTGATCTTAAATTGTCTTTTATCCCCCTAGCTTGGATCATTGTGTATTATATCAGCCCATTCTTGTCCTCTGTTCAAAACAGATTTCATATAGTTCCTCCTACATAAGCAATTGTTGAAAACAAAACTAAATGCCAGTCATATTGGCCATATCACATGCTGTTATTGAATCATGATGGGTTCAGCTTTATTAACTTACAGTTCCCAAAATATGATTTTTGAAACACTGATACTGAGATGCAGATGTTTTCTTTTTTCCCATTGTAGAACATAAATAACCACTTCATCTCATCCTGTCAGCCCAAAGAATACAGTACTGGAATATGGATAGGATATTCATTACTGGAGGATAACTGGTCCATCCAGGTCCAGATATGTTGCATATGCAATAGGGCTGCTCCATTTAGGAAACACATCAGCATCTCTGATACCCTTAGTCGTATCAACCCCTAGAAAACCTAGTGAATATCCAGATCAAAGTTTATTGACTTGAAGAATAAACAAGATATCACAAGTGACCAAGAGCCTCTTGTGCAGCAATGTTCTTTGAAGCTGCTCTCCCATGCAAGGAGTGTCTGGTTGGAGAACTGAATGGACGGTAGGAAGTGGCATCTCAGTGGAGCTGTTAACCAGCTAGCACTCACTAACATGATTAGCTAGTAGTTAGAGCCAGCCTGATTTTCTCACACATCCTGATTTAGATGAGATGTATGAACTGTCCCATTCACCTCAATGCATCCAGGAGTTAATAGTTTATATCAGATACTGATGCTAACTATATTCCTTATCAAAGAACGGCAGAAAGGAAACTTTTCCAGAGTTAGACAGAATTTGGCATTCAAAATATTATCCAAGCAAGAAAGCTTCATTCAAAACAGCATTTTCTTGAGAAGGTTCAATTTCCATTGAATATTTTGAGCTTTTGTCACTGAAAATCCCTGGAAGAAAAATGTAACAAAAGTTCACAGCCATCTGCCCAGGAATACAACACCTCACCAGGTTCAGTGTTATGGTAATGAAAACTTCTTCAGGTGTTTAGCAGGGCAGGTCTCCTAGGTTTTGCAACAGTCATGGCTGCTTCTCCACTGGGAAGTATAGCTCCTCCAAGCTTAGGGACTCCAGCAGAGAAGCAGAGTGCCATGGGCAAGGCTCCCAAGGCATTGGCCATAGTAGGAGCATCACTGCTGAGTGGCAGGCTTTCCAGGGCTGCTGCAAGAATGCGTAGGAGGGGTGGCAGCAGGCAGCAAGACCCTCCTTTGCCTTTCTTTGCTGGTTTCTTTTTTCAGTTTCCAGCACATGTATTCAGCTCTGTGCTATGACAAAGCCACAGGCCATCACCGTCATGATTATCTGCTGTATTCTGAGAAAACACAGTCTCTATTTTTTGAGAACTGTAATGGTCTTCAAGCTGTTTGCTTATTACAACTGCTGTCTGGCCAGACACCAGAGCATGCCAGCTTGTCCTTTGGAGTAAGTCAGTAACAGTCCTGGGAGGAGGATTATAAGGGATGGATGTAAAGTCAGGTAGGAAGGGGCATCCAAGCAAGTGAACTGGTTGGTTTTGATCAAATGGTTGCCACTAACTGAAGTGACATGGCAGCTAAAGAGATAAAAGATCTTTAGCCTTCTGCAGGTAACCATCTGCAAGAAGTACAAGTCAAGCAAGCAGATGATGGGATGTAGATGGCTTAAGGACAGGAGAGAAGTGCAGCAAGGCTTCAATGTTGGTCTGAACAGAAGTTGTTCCTTCAGCTTTTCCTGTAAAATGAACAGCATTTCAGGAACTCTGAAAATCCCTCTCTAGCTTATTTGGTCACGGGCTAGATGGCACTGTGTACCAAAAAAATAAGATGTTAGTCACAGATTTCACAGTCAGATGTTTCTGTACAATTACAGGCTGTGAAAAGTGAACAGCAGTGGAAAGCTTGACAAGACAGGAGCAGCAGCCAGAGAATTAGACTTCTGATGCTGTGGTCATATATATAGAAGCCTTATTTACGGGAAAAGAAAATGAAGGACCCACTTTCTGAGCTGAATCTCTCCATCTGAGTTTCCATATGTGTTTGCAGTCCCTTGTCACTGCACGTGCCTAGTGTGTCAGGCTGGTTGTTGGTGCTGGGCAAGAGGACAGACACTTGCCCACAGGGCCTTTCTGTTGAACCATAAGCTGCTTTTTTGCCAGAAGTACATGGAAGCACCAACACAGCTTGTTCCCACCAAGGAGAAGCTGACCTCCTCCCACAATACCTGCAGGGCTGCTGAGACAAATCCCAGGTCATTCAAGGTAGCACATTACCATACCTCTTGTTGGGAAAGAAAACTTTTCATCAAAATAATTGATAAGGCATGACAAAACACAGCAAACTGCATTCAACACTGAAATCCAGGGGGATTTAAGACTTTTTTAGTAGGGAAAAGGTCTTTTTTTCCCTTCCTCATTAAAGCCATGAAGGCAGACAATTCAGTTTGTCTAAAAGCTATATGAAGTTTTCAGAAGCTGACAGTTTACAAAATCCTGATATTTGCAGATGCAGAAGTATGTGGAAGCTTGCATTGGCAGGTTGTTTGGGTTTTGGTTTTTTCTGTTTGCCCCCACAACACCCACAGTTTGAAAAGGTGGAAGCAGTTCCCCCAGAATTACCCCACGGTGATTTCTTCCAGGAATTACCCCATGCAGCACCAAGCGTTGCTTTCTTGATTACGCTACACTGGCACACAATGATGGGAAAGAAAGTGGCAGCTTAAGCAGTGAATTCTTTACAGGCTTGACTCTGAAGTCCTACCACTGGTGGGAGCTGGCTTCAACAGGAGGAAAACCAGCCTGGATGGGGAGAGAAATCCTATGTCCCTCAGGTAATATCTTCTGAGGGGATCATTTGACGTTTTGTATGCACCATTTGAAGAAGCAGAGTGAGCCAGAGGCCACAAGTATCTAGGGATGAAACTGCCACCTTGTTATTTTCCTGTCCCCAGAGTATTTGGTGTCTGAGTTGCAGATGGAAGTCTGCAACTGCAGGGAAGCAGAAAAGGGACCTCACGAGGAAGCAAGCCATTCTCCAAACCATCTACAAATTACTGATGAACCCTCTATCTGTGAACACTGCTATCCTGCACACACATTGATTGAGCTGCAGGATGCTCGTCACAACATGCATCTTTTGATCACTTTCAGCTGTCCTGAGGGGATGAAAGCTTTACTTGCTTGTTTTGGCTCAGAAGGACATCCTTTCTGCCTTGTTGTAGGGTCTGTTGTCTCTGAGTTCCTGAGACCAATAATCCCAAGCAAATCAATGGTATAGCTGACTCTTTCTTGACTTGCATTAATGGGCCATGGAGATGAATACACAGATTAGGTGTCTTTAAAAATCCTCTGGTCCACTGAAAATACTGAACAGGAACATAACACAATCTGAGTTGCTTTTATATAATGCTTTCCTGACAATTGCCATTTAGATTTTTTCTGAGACATTTTGTTCTGAGATATTTTGTTAAACTTTAAGGAGATGAGTTCTGTTGCTCTAGAAAACTAAATGACAAGTAAAGTAAAAGAAGAGCAAAAATATCCAAGGCAGTTGATATAAATTAGTGCAAGTGGAATATGAAGACTCAAGTCTTTCGGGGGCCTATGGGAAATGAAAATGCTCCCACCAAGTGGGCAGGATCATATGGCAACACCACAGTGGGAGATATTCCCTCATATGATCAACAAAGGTCTCCATTAAAAAAATCTTCAGTTGATGTTCTGCTATTTGCAGCTCTCTTTTTTCTACCCTATCCCTCCTATTCTCCTATTTAGTTTCAGGGCAGTATGTGCAGGCATACCTAGACCAGCTATTAACATAGATAAACTGGTTACCAGCAGCAGTCAAGGCATATGTCACATCCACATGAGGTTTTGCAGGGAGTTATGAAGTTATCTGCCCTAAACTCCTGGGCTGTCCTGACACAGCAGTCCTCAGCCTGGGTGATATCCATAGCATGACATCAAATATTTGGAGTCTTGAGTGGGCTTCTACAAATGGTTGGTGTGTGTGCTGATAAGTTGCTCAAAGCATCACCCACAGTCAGGTCCAGTGTGTGCCCAAGCCCATTTCTTTGGCTTTCCTTTTTTTTACCGTGTATTCATCCCTACACCTTCTAAAATGCAGTGCTATATTAGGAAGTTTTAAAAAAATATCAAGTTCAGCTTATCCTCCCCAACCATCACCTTCCCTTGCAGGAAGGAAGGATATCAGGTATTTGCAGTGCTGCCTCAGCCCCCACTCCACCCTGCTCTCATCTCCAGCTTAGGGAAGTTTGAGTTTCAAATCCATCTTAACAAGCAGGTCACCAAACGCAAAATATACTTATCATCCTTTCTCTCCAGCAGAGAAACCCAGGCAAAATTAACCATCAAGGACGCAATTGGTCTGATGGCTATGGAAATGAGAGTTATATTTTATGTTCTTGTCCTGCACAGTACAACCAAGATGCAGTCTCAATTCATCTTCAAATGAATCTTATTTTCAAGATTCAGCCCTTGGCAAGGTGGCAGAGTGAAACAGCTGTAGTAGGTGAGAGGCATGGCAGGTGAGTTGTGAGACTGACCAGTGCATTATTTAACTAAGTGATGTGGAAATGCACCGACAGACTCTCGCTTCTATATGTAATGGGATTTCTCAAGGGACTGGTTGAACTGGTTGTGATCACTGATTTACATAAGCAGAGCAGTGAGAACTGACTGGCAATGCCAAAATTTGTCCAAAAGTGTGGATTTATCCTGTGTTCAACCATGTAAAATGACAGGACAAAAAAAATCAGTAACTGTTCTGCTTCTAGAGCATGCTAAATCACACCTACTGCTTTTAATGGCAAAGTTAAGCTGGGCATTAACTTTCTCCTGTGGCTGCTCGGGAAAATTGCAAGCAATTGCCCAAGTGCAGGTTCAGCCAGGGTGTGTGCAAACCTAACACAGAGAGCAAAGGTGTTTGGCATAGCTCAGGGCTTATTTTGGTCTGGAGCATGGCTACTAACAACAAAAAGTATGATAAGAATGCAGTCAGAGTTCAGCGTCCTTGGCTAAGTATAGAGGACTTAGAGTTAATAAAAACACATTCTTACACATGGTAAAAGGTAAATATACACCAGCCTCCACAAAAGCATTGCAATAATTTAATAACTATGATAATTTAATAATTTTAGAGTGACTCAAAGCTTTACAGTCATCCTGAATTTACAAGTTGCATTACAGGTAGCATCACCATTGGTTAGCTGACCTGGGACTCAAGGGAACATACAGAGAAGTGAGAGGGATTCAAGATTAAACTCAAAGCCTGCATCTGCACAGATACATTTTTGTTTGGGTTTTTTTTAAGCTATAACATAGTTATTCTGCAATACCAATTTTCCAAAGTCTGTATATTATTTCCAACTATGCAAGTTTAGACCGTATTTCTGCAAAGATCACGAGATATTGTTGCCATCTCATGAACTATTTTGCTGTGCTATGTCGATGCAGTCATAGAACAAATTATTGAGCAGTTATCATGGGTCTTTTTGTGATTTACCACACAATAATTTAGAAACTGTAGCTTCTGCTAGATTCAATTATTTTTCCTGCAGCTTGGCTTTCAAAGGTGCCATGCTTGTCTTACATTCAAAGGACTTTTCTTCTGTCCTGGAAGAATTAAGAGAATTTACAGGATGGAGGTTAAGTGCTAGTAAGGGATTTAAAAAAAAAAAAAAAGCATTAAAAATATTAAAAGCAAGTACCATAAACTGTAGATATACAGCTAATAAGCTGAAGAAAAAATACCTGATTTAGCTTTCATACATGCATCTGATAATCACTGAATATTTTTAAGTATCTCTGGGATGGGGGCTTTTTTTCCAGTTATACTGCTAATACAGACATGTAAGATTAGCATAAAGTTTCAGTTAGAAGCATTTTTTTAATATTACTGAGAGTATTAGAAACTTTCCTGCTACTCATTACAAATGATAACCTAAATTTCTGCTTATAGCTCCAAAAGCTCTGGGCAGTTTTTATGAAAACTTAGAAGCACTGCTAGGAAAATAGGCATGTGGGCAGGAATGATAGGCCCACTGGGTAAATCAAGACTGATTCTGTCATTAAAAAATGTTTATATATATATTATATATACACTCATATTTATATATATAGCATGTGATAGATGATATGTATGATATATATCATATTATATATATCATACATACCACATACTATATTACATTTTATATAGTATGGATATAATATATACTCTGGACTCTGCTATATTATGTTACATAATGTTACATTATTTATAGATATACCTACTGTTTTTTAATATTTCTTTGACAGTTCACTATATTAGAAGTGTCCAGAAATTTATAGAATCAGCTTTTCTCACCATATTTCCTGCCAAACATCCCTTCTTTTAATGGGCCAGCCATTCTGAGAATTCAAGTGCTTTTCTGCTCTAGATGAATCAGCTTTAGGGAAGGTACAGGAACCACATGCACTGTCATGACAGAAAGTCAACTTTTGCTCAGAGTTCATCCCCTCAATGCTTTCCTGAGGGAATGGGTTGCAAATGATAGGAAAATACAAGATTTTGAAGACAAGATCTAAAGCACACAGTAACTTGCCTTCCACCTTTCAGGAACTGCAAGCATATTTTGTCCTGATTACATTAACTGTCTGGGAGTGCTTCTTCTCTAGTCTATTCTGTAAAGATAACTCTCATGTAAATTGTGCCTTTGAGGTTAAAAAGATGGGCTGGTGTAGAAGTAATCAGGCTGTTGTTACTGTTCAAACAGTTTGAAAGAATTTCAGAAAAGGTTGCGAACAATGTGCATCCTCTCTGCGACTTCTATTTAAACTTCATATATGATGCATGAGAGAACCCTCTAGGCAAATACCATGGTAGTTCAGCCATGGTCTGATGGCTATCTTTTTTTTTTTTGTGGTAGTCTTGATAAGTACATTAGACCAGAGTTGCTGATAAAGAGCTCCTGAAAGCAAACAAGGAGTAGTGCCATATTTTTATAGAAGGGTTGTAGTTTACACAGCAGGCACTCCTGGCACTTGGACAACTTTGAGCTAATCTACAGCATGCCTAATCTCCATCAATGCCCAAACTGTGACCCATGACGTCCTCTCACCAGCTTGGCTTCTGCTGCTAAATTGTATGGCCACTTATACTGTAACATTGCGGAGTTGCTCAGCAACATATTTGGGCTGAAAACCCATCAGAAGCGTAGACTGGATGTGGCTTTGAGCAACCTGGTCGAGGGGAAGGTGTCCCTGCTCATGGCAGGGGGGATGAAACTTGATGACCTTTAAGGTTCCTCCCAACCCCAACCATCTGTGATTCTATGCCTCTATGTATGCAGATATAATGTGAGCTTTTGTGTGTCCTCATATATAGAACATACATATGTGTGTGTATACATATACATAAAGATTTGTGGAGTTGCATATATTGAAACACATGTATACAAAAATTGGACACAGAATGGACTGGTTCAGCCAATTACTTATAAGCAGATGATCTCATAAACAAAAGCAATATACCATATTCATCAGTGATTAAAAAACCACTTTAAAGAATAGTACACTGGAGTCTGTAATATTCCCATTACAGACCCTCTAAAACAGCTTTTGCTCTGACAAAAGATACAATTCAGGCAAGTCTTGCCCACATTAAAAATATTACTCCTAGATTTGGGGTTTCTTAGCACAGTCAATTTTTGTTTTTAAAACTGCTGGGAATATCTTAAGCAAATACTTTGCATCAGTCCTATTGCTTCATTTAAACCAGACAACACTTCAGCTGCTGCTGATCCAATCTGTTTCTCAATCATACAGCCAGCCATGTACTTAGCGTGGTCCTGTGCTAAGGTAGTCTTAGGGATAGTTCCTCTGTGTGTATCTGTAAACCACAGCTTAACAGTGTGGCATGATGAAATGACGAGTTGCCAACAAAACTAGAGACATCAGCAAAATGTCTCTGATTTCTCACCCAGCCCTGGGTTCCTCACAGAGAAGCTTCCTGTGGGTTTGGGTAGACTTCATTTCTTCCAAACAACAGCAACCAAAAAGAGATTATCATGGATTTTGCAAACAGGGTATATGTTTTATAGGTATATGCTCTAGCTCACGTCAACGAAGCCAGGAAAGGTGGAAGAGGGTTGCAGAATGGCCCATGGGTTGGATTTTCTTCTCATGCCCTGCAGTACTCGGTGACCTGAAAACACCTGGCACCAATGCTGCTTCATTCTGAAGGCAAGTGTTTACTGTGCAGAGAAACTTACCTGTTGGTAGACTGAAGAATTTACCCAAGGAGATGCAAGACTTCATTATTCCTTCTATCTCAGAAGAAATTTAATAACATACTCCCAGGATATCCCCTTGCAATAAATGAATAAATAAATAAATATAAATTTAATAAAAATAATCATTATCTGTGTTTACCTAAGGTGCATTTAGGTACACTGAGTAGATCAGAAGGGAGACTATGCTCTGAGCGAATTAAACCAAAAAGTATCCTAATTGCCTCTGTGGAAGTGCATATGTAAAATACAGATATATTATTTGCATCTGAACAACAGCTTGCTATTACAAGAAACAGCTGGAAGTCAGCCCATGTTTGCCTTTCCCTGCTGATCATCTTTCTATTCATCTTCTATTCTTTCATGGCAGGCTGAAAAATACTTCAAAAAAATTATTAACTGACAAATACACATATAGTCACACACATGCCTCTGAGTGAAAAACACCATCACTTTTTCCTGCATCCAGAATTGAAAATAATTGTCCTGTATGTAACTTTTGCATTTATTCTTTAAACATTTCTGGTAATTTGTTTTTATTTTACACAGTATGCTCAGAATCAATTCTTGTGTCGGGAGTGCTACAAAAATTGCAGGTTTTTCAGTTTTACTTATACCTATTGTTGAGAATTCACCCTTCTGGATAAATGGGAAAAAATCCCACGTGTTAGCTTGCAAACAAATCAAAGGCAGGTTTCTCCAAATAGGAAGAAACATGAATTTATGAGGCAAATAAAACCTTTTCTAGATGCCTAACAGTTGTAGGGGACAGGTCTCCAGTGGGAAGTCAGGAGGAGACAGTGAAAGGATATCAGTGGAGCTGGTCCTGGCCACGGGAACAGCCAGTATCTTAGCCCAGGGGCTGACTGGACACATATCTGAGCTCATTACTTCCATTTCCTAGTGTTTGTTAAATTATGAAATTAAATGAAATGACAACTAAACGTTACATGTGGACACTTCAAATTATTCTTCCCCAAATTGTCCTGCTTTAATGGAGCGCTGGCTCATGGTTTTTTAACCAGTTACACTTTCTGACAGCATTTTAAGTGCAGTGACTTTGATTTACTCCTATCCCCATGCTAATGGGAAGACCTTTAATCCATTATTTTCACATTTTCAGTTGTTTCCCTTCCTCTGTCAGTGTCTGGAAGTGAGACAAAGAAAGAAGATTCCCAGTACCCAGTTGTGTATCACAGAGGATGTCCACCTGGTTTAAGGTGTGGAAGTCAACAGCTAATAATCTTTGAATGAAAATAATGATACTGAGGATGACAGGTTGGCTTTTTTTAAAAATATCTCAAAATTTTATGTTACAAAGTATTTGGTAATAGTAAAAACAATATATAAAGTTTTTTGCAGTTTTTTAAATTAACTACTATATGGATAGTCATGTTATATAAACTTAAGGAGCAGTGATGCTGGAACAAATTAACTGAAAAAAATAAAATTAACAGTTTGGTTTCTGTTCCCAAATGCAACTAAAATACGAACATAGAAATTTCTAGAGCACCTTGAAACAAACTTAAGGAGTTGAAGGCTCTGTGCTACAAAGTGTGACCAGCAAGAGCTTTCACTGTACTCTAACTGGGACCTGCTCATTTCTATTAGTACCTTCTGATGCACTCATCATATAAAGGACTGGACTTACCCAACTTGTGCAACAGACTGGGTGAATAAACTATGTTATTTGCTAGGCAAATGTATTTCAAAGTCTTTTTGCAGTAAAGATAAAAAATTCTTTTTCTTTAATTTGAGAGCTTAAGAGTTGTGTAGGGTGGAGGGGTTTTTTTTTCTAAGTTATATTAATTTTTCCTTAGAAATGTGAAGAGACGTTTATGTTCAAAAGATTTTCCATACTGAGAAGAACTGAACTGAATTACTACTTGATGAGAAAACATTATAGTTTCACTGAATTCTTTAAAAACCTTTCCATGAGAACAATACCTGAAATTGCTTATTTTAACATGAGATTTATTTAAACTGTTTCGGCATTAATTTATTCTCTGCTTTATGAGTGTGTTTTCCTTTTTTTTCTTCTTTAGGATCTGATTCATAGCTGGTCACAATATGCATCATTAGAATTGGGGAATTGGAAAGGTCACTGTTAGATTTAGTAAAACTTCAAGAATGGGAACCATTTTTCAAAATAATCTGGAATACCCTCCGTCTCCCTGCGCTCTTTCACTTGAGGAGCTTTCCAGATCTATTAAAATAGATGTGCATACCAGGTTACTGCCCTTAATAGATGGCCATTCACCATGGGTGACAGTGCAATCTCTTCTACTTAGCCAGACTTGACCTAGAAACACCAAGCAGCTGAAAAAGCTGACACGTAGCTGGACCAAGACACTGTCAGTGTCTTAAGTACCGCTGTGGGGCACAGAGGTTTGGAGACAGTCTAGTCTGTGGGTTGTTTCACCTCATTAAACAGGTCATTTTACTTCCCATCTCCAACTGGGGACATAGCACCGTGCCTGATGTGAAGCAAAAGCAGCAGCTGGGCAGGGGAGGAAAGGGCAAGGGGGAAGAGAAAAGTTTGTTTGTAAATGTTTTAAAACATGAGCTTATTGAAATGTTAACTTCTATGCGGAAACAGCCACGAAGAGAGCAATCTTCTTGAAGAAACCACCTGTGGCCTTCCTGGTAAGCATAGCATGTCTTTGTGGGGCAAAAATGTTAATGAAAGATGAAATGTATGAAATGTGTGTATATATATACATCTTTAGGATCTTGCCATTTCTGTTAGCTTTTATTTGAATTTATAAATATAATTTTATTTCTATTTGCAACATTGCAAAGGGAGGGAGCAAAACCAAACCCACAATGTCTAAGACATGGCCTAACACAAGGCTTATAGTGGAAATCAGATCACAATCATAGCCTGTCCCACATTACCTAGGTAGGATAGCATTCCTGGCATCTGCCCTTCATTACAAAATTCTCCTGGCAACAAAAACAAGCACCCCAGAACAGGCATCAGGTTTATCCTCATAGCTGGTGGATCATATATAGCTTATGCTAACAATTTCCATTTCTAAATCACAGCAAATGCAGAAATCACTGTAAAAGATAAAACCAGATAGGAATCTTGCAGGTGAATAATTCCGTTTCTTTAAACATCTTTTGTATGCATTACTTGAATTGATTTAAGGTAAACCCAAGCAGTTAATTTGTTCTTCCTGTTCTACAGTGAATCTGATTAGAAAGCCAGTTAAAATTAAGAGGACACTATTTTGACATGTTAGTCCGTTTTTCACTCTCACCTCCTGCAATCTCGATCCCCCTGAACTGTCGCGGTGAGGGGAGGTCCGGTGTGGCAGCGCTGGGGAGCCGCGACCTTCCTAGACAGAGCGTCCCGCGGGGAACAGCCTCTCTAGGGGTGCTGGCAAAAGCCTCCTGGAGCGACAGTGATTTCAGCAAGTGTAGCGACACCTCTGCTACAAGTGATCAGCGCTTTTGTGAGATCACCCAAGGCGAACCCGGGGAGAGAGAGTGAGGCGGCTCGTATGGCAGTTCCACAGAGGCAGTCTTTATTGTCCAGCACCCTGCGAAGGGGAGGCCAGGGACGAGACCAGCCTGAGGTGTTGGGGTTAGGACAGGGGTTTATATGGGGAAAACAGGGTGGGGTGGAAACCGATTAGCCAACAGGAAAGGGGCTATTAGCATGGGAGAAGCAAGGCCTGTTGGGATGACTCCAGTGTCTCACCCTGAGCTTGAGGAGAGCTGCCTAGCTCTGACTCCTCCAGGGGAGTGTAGGAGGTTGACTTGAAGGCTCACTGCCTTCCGCACTGAACAGCTTAATCAGCTCAGGTTGGGCCTGCTTTCCCTTCCCACTCCACCACTGCAATGGCTTAATGAATATCCCACTGTTGAACAGCAAGGATACAACCTTGGAGATGAAGTCTGCTGCCTCTCACTCTTTTCCTCCTTAGGTAGGCTTTACACAGCTCCCTGCTGAACCCTGGAAAGGTGACGCCTCTTCTCCTGAGGCTGCAACATCAAAGGCAGGTGAGCCCTGACTGAGCTTTCCTGCTTCCATGCTGGTCTCTTTCCTGCTGCTGCCATTCACCCTCATCCAGGCAGCCATCCTGCTGAGGTCAGGCAGCATGGCCAAAGACCTGCCCAGCAGCAAGAGAGCAAGAAGGTTCAGCAACTGCTTTTGGCTACAGCACAAGCCAACCACCCCACATTTCTGGACCTCACTTCTGCCTCTCATAAATAAACATGGTCTTTTCACTGTGTTTTTGAGATCTGGGAAAAAAATTGATGGAGTTATTGATGGCAGCTATGGGCACTGCCAGAAAAGATTATTGTGTATGCAGACTTAATCCAGCTTTCAGATGATACAGAGTTAAAATGAAAACAGACCCAGCCACATCCTTATAGGCCTCTGCTGGGTATGTTACTTTAGCGTCTGTAATGATACCTCTGCAGGAATGCAAGCTGAAACAGAGCTTACAAACAGAGACACCCTATGAAAATTTGGGCATGCCACGTACAAAATTATTTGCCTGTTTGTATTTTGTAAGACTATTCATAGTACTACTGTACTATGTGTAATTAAAAAACTCAAGGATGACCTATGATTAATGAACAGAGTTGACGGCTGGAAATCCTAGATTTGAATGATGGCTCTCCCTGGTTTTCTATGCAACTTCTAGCAAGCTCTTGCAGATAAACATTTCGAAACCAATGGTCTAACTTCAGCTACTCTAATAAAGTTGTTCTCTTTGCCAGAGCCACTGAGTTTAGTTGCTGCATAAAAGCTAAGCAAAACCTGTGGGTACTCAGTAATTCTGATACCCATGCTGCCATTTTTCTTTTAGGTTACTAAATTGAGATATGTCTTAGTACAATTAGAAATTCATCTTTGTAAACCTTGTTCTCTATTCGATGAAATTTGCCCTTGAGAAATCTTATATAAGCATATAAAGCCTAGATGAATATCAAGTTTAAGACTAGGAACAGGACTTTTCTTGTCTGCGTTTAATTGTAAAATGGAGCTATGGGTATTAACCTGATTCAACAAAGGCATTAATAAGCACATCCATTAAATTTGTATATTGCTCATCTTCTGTTTGAGGTTCTCCAAGATCAAGGACTTTTTGATCAATTGAAACTGTCCCCTGAGCCTATCCTTCACACCAACGATATCTTCTCTTTCTCGTGTTCCAAGGACAGTCTTTCAATCTTTGAAGTCAACCTGAACATTTTCTGTCGTGTTCTGAGTGTTATCATTCATGACTCTCAAAGGTAAACCAGACAGAAGACAAAGTTAAACAAGTCTGTAAGACTAAAGAGGCAGTAAAAAGAAAGATACTAATAACTGGAAAAGATAAATATGAGTAAGCGAAAGTGCAAATGACTAATTTCAAATTTCATACGAGAAACAAAATACCAGAGAAGTTCAGAAATTAAAAATATCCTGAAAATCAAAGAGGAATGTCCCAAATTAGTTTTGCTGTTTTCTTTTGCTTTGTTTTCTAATAGAAAACATCATATAGACTATTAAAATGTTTAGTACTTAAAACGGTAAAAAAAAAAAAAAACCTGAGCACATGAAATAGAAAGATTATTAAAGAAAGACAAAAGAAAATGGAGAGAAGGGAAGAAGAAAATGTTTATGGTGACTTTCATTGCTTTTTTAATGATAGAAATGCAAAGACTGAGAAAGTTACAAGGAAATATATCAGTCCTTATTTAAAAAGTCGTGATTACTACACAGTTTAGCTGTAATGGCTTTGGGACTCCTCAACTTTTCATAGCTAAAATTCTCACTACTCAGTAGCTATGAAGGTTATAATATTGCAAAGCAACAGCAGCAGAATCTGGGATTACTGTGCAACAATAATTGAGCAACTTTTAAACATGTCTTTAGAAATGCAGAAACTTGACATTAATATTTATTAATGTAATAACATTACTATATACTTTTAATGTTAAATACAATACTAATATTATTAATGTTAATATTATATGTTTAATGTTAAATATAATATTAATGCAAAAGCTTAGTATTTTTCTGAGATAAGATTACAATTTTTCATCTTCAGTTTCAAACAGATTTCTTCACTGGGCATATTTTAACAGTTGTCCAGATGTCACCATTTTCTTATCTGACTATGCTAGACCCAGCACGAGAGACAGAGTTCATAACCAAGTGAAGAAGGTTTAAAATTGTCCATGAAAACGAAAAATGGGGGTTGCTTCACAGACAAATGTCCTGTTCTGGTGAAAAACTGCTATTCTGGTTTTGGTGTTATTTCACAGAGCTAGAACAGGGTAGGAGAACAGCAGGGCTCGAGCATGTTCATTGCTTGGCAGGGTTGGTGGGATTGACATTATTTTAGCAGCATGAAGGTAAGGTGCCTTGTCTCTCCTATACTCCACCTATATTCAGCTTTCGCTGGCACTTGTTTCCCTAAAACTCCCAGCAATTGCTGGCTAGAATGGAGGTTAGAAATCTTGACCAGTTCGTTGACAGCTGTAGAATGGAGAACAACCTTAATGCACAAAGTAGCTGAGTTCTCCCTGAAATACATTCCCGCATCTAGTAACCACTGCACAGCCTGTCATGTTTAAGTTCATAAATATTTGCTTTTTATCAACATTTAAACATAGAGAGTAGATCCTGATGCTGTATTAGGTATTGAAAAGTATTTAAATTGTGATATTAAATACCAGCTTCCTTCCATCTCTGTCCAGCTGGGAGTGTGCTACAGTTCAGGGGCGGTTCTGTGTTACTTCAATATGTCCCGTTCTCTGTGCTGCCTCCATCTATCATTACATTGCTTGTTAATGGTTGCAATACATTTTTCCTCTGACTCACCATATTTTTTCAAATGTTTTCAGTACTGAGGGTTTCTCTATTTGATTTTTTTTCCCAGTGCAAATTCTGTAGAGCTAGTGAAGGAACAAATGAGAGTAGAGAATCAGCTCCTGCAGGCTTATGAAAAGGAATTTATCTACTTCAACTTGCCAATCACAATTCAGGCAGTATTTTTAACACCATGTCCATGCCTAACTTCTCTTTAATGTGTGAGGGGCTTGGAAACTATGTGCTTTGGGAAATCTCCCTGTGTACTTGCCTTCATCTTTAGACACAAAAATTAAGATCTTAGAATTTCAGTGCCTCTTGCAGTTTCTTGCAAAAGTAGTGCCTCCCTATAACATGGATGCACTTTGAAGAGAATTGCACCAAATTATCACTGCCAGATTCTTAGATTCTCTTTTGTCAGGATCTTACAAATTCAACAGCAATGTTAACATACTTTATTAGTTGCTGTGGTGCTCCTGCTGTTGGTTTATTCTGGTATGTTGATGGCTTCGATCAGACCAGCTGTTTGCTTTCTGTTAGACAATATTTCTGTAAATATTTCTGCTGTTTTATACTTATACTGCAGAAATTCAGACGGCACCTGCAACTAGCAGCAAGCATTCAACTCCTTCATAGATAATTTTTTCTGACACACACCCCTAACAGAAATCAAGTCTTCTCAATCCATCGTGAGCTGCTGCAAAAACTTACTTCATAGAATGTTGCAGTTTCCACTAGCAATACTCAGAGCTGAAGAGAAAAGGTACAACAGCTGTATGGAGCACACTGCAACCAAAGACTATGATCATAAAGTCATGGAAGAATAATCTTACAAAGTTTCTGTGCTTTTAAATAAAGCATCACATTTTCAAACTTGGAGCCATAATTGTTAGGCACTTCAATAGAGTGCCTTCAGTGCTGAATACCTACAGCAGGCATAGAAACTTAAGATATCCTCGGCACCTCTAAAAGTCAATCTGCACACAATTTAGCTGCACAGATAGGAGGCAATACACCTAACCCAGCTCTGAAGAATTGTTCTATTCTATACTACATACTTCCAGCTTAAAAGTGGGACATTTCAAAACCTTCCAGCTATACTGAAATAGAAACTATGCTTCAAGACACTGTTATTGAAAGATTCCTTGCCTCTTCCTCTCCCTCCACCAATCCACTATCTTTGGAAGCACAGATGCCATCCATTCTGGGCACCACTGACTACCGATAGAGCAACACTGATCCATTGATTGCTGGTTATTATTTTCATCACAGATCATTGACTGGTCTGTGATAAAAATAATAACCAGCACACGGGAGTAACAGAGAGGGCAGGAGCCCCACTTCTTCGCCATGTGCCCCCACACACATGCACATCACTCACTGCCTAATGGCACACAGTGACTATGCTTTGTGCTGCAGCCAGGGCTCTGCACCACTCATCACCTCCTCCCACTACTGCATTTACAACTTTTATGTACCAAGAATTTAATGAGACTCATTTTTGATGCCTGGAATTTTGGGGGCTAGAAATGCCAAGGACAGCAAACAAAAACAACAGCCACCACATGTCCTTGAAGAATATCACACAGGCTTTCTGACCAGCCTCAGCAATGTGCAGTACTCAGGATTTGTAATGCTCCGTAAAAATGGCTGCCCGAACTTCATGTGGGTAAATCTGTAGGGGTCTGTAAGTCCTGCCTTTATGCAAATTCTCAAAGTCTTAACAAGAAGGAAGGAGGCTAATATGACACAGCTACAGTAATAATGGTTTCACAGAGCTACTTAAATCCATAAAAATTGAGAGGTCATAACAAAATAGGAAACACTTGATTTTATATGAACTTTACAAGGGAGATCTGTATTGCTTTGAAAAAAAATTTAAAACTCATATATGAATCACTTTGTTAGAAGTTAGGATATTTTTACTGGTGTTTTAATCAGAAGTAAACTGAGAATAGATCACAGTTGTGAACTAATGGAGGCTTTAATGATGGTGATTGAGTCACTTAACAAGCAAATGAAAACTAGTGGTTCACTAGAGATCACTTTAATAAATATTAACTAATAGTTCCTCTAAGAGCTAGTTTCTGAATATTGCAAAAACCAGACCAATAACTAACTATAGGTCAGAAAAATAAGGTGCACACTTCAATATCTCTGTGTGTACTTTCTTCATTTGGACTGCAATAACTTCTCCAGAAGTTTCTGGAATACAGTGTAGTCTACTGGCAAAGAAAGAATGGTAGTCTTCCACTACAGAAAAAAATGTCAGTTGCATTTCCAATATTAAGTAATGGTATTCAGGATGTTTCAAATTAAATGGGAAGTTTTTAATGTTTGTGTCAAAGAGGAGTAATATTTACCATCTCAAGTATATTTACACCAGCTGCCCCATTTGAATACACAGGACCTCTTTTGTGGTGGAGCTTGGCTGATGTGATGCCTCAGTTACTATCATCAACCAACGAGGCTGATGTTAAATATTTGGCAAAATCAAAAGCATTCACATGGAAAACTAAGTCACACTTAACATTTTATTTACGTATGTGTTCTAAAGCACGGTAAATGTTCTGGTTTAGACAATCCATTGGACACATTTCTTGATCATGGCAAAGGAAAAAAAAACAAAACCCTGAGTAGTAAGTCCAGCATATGTTGTATAGAGCATCTTGGTAATTATTAGTCCCAGCTTCATCAAGTCATCTTACACAGCATGGAAACAAAAGGAACAATCAGCATCATATTTACGGGCAAGAACAGATGAAAAATAAGATGTCTGCAGTCCAGCAGCTGGTCTGCATTCAGCCTACAACTTTACAGGTTGTGAAGTGACCACTCACAGTGTGTACTGTGAGGGTGTACAAAGCACCTGTGTGATTTACCAATCTTGATGTCATCAGAATTATTTCCAAATGTTTTCGTATGTTGTCTCCTAGGGATTAGTTGCCTTGGGAATCACTTGCATTATCTAACATTATTTCTCCTACTGGCATAGCCTGATCTTGACTGATAGCCTTAACTGGTGCAGAGGTGGGGGTAGTGCACCTTTTGACCATCAGACTCATACTGTGATGTAACAAAATTGCCATGATATTAAAGATAAGTAATCCTTCCCAAGCATATAGCCAAGCTTGTGTTAAAAGATCAACATTTATGCTATTTTGTGTCTTCAGCAGAAAAAATAAATCTAACAGGAGTTACAAGCTGATCTGTACCATGCCAAGGGCTGTGTACAGTGGCATAACACTTATCCTGGACATGGCATCTGGGCCCAAACGCTACGTGCAGCTCTTGACAAAACATTTTGCTTTGTTCTCTTGCTATATTGTATAACTGAAGTCCATGTGGTTCATACAGATACGCGCATTCATAACAATAATTATTATTATTATGTGGAAATACCTTGTTTCCAGAAACCAAAATACAGAAACAGAAGAAAATGAGCCCATTTTCAGCTTTAGGGGCAATTTTTGTGTATTTATTTGTAATGGGGGCAGACGTGTTTTGGAAATGTCTTTAAGTAGATGGCATTCTAAACTGTCCCAGATTTTAATCAAGTTTAGTGCTATCACAATTTCTATGATAAATTGCAAGGAGTGGAGGCATTGTTGCTTGTAATTATTGCTCAAGTGTACTTATAATGGCTTTTTGGAGCACTAGGTTTTTCACATACTAATACTACTATTATTCATTTTATGTAGACTTTTGTTTAGCAAAGAGATAAGACTATTTATTATCCAGCAAAGTGGGCTAATTTTGCAATGATACGCAGAAAACCCACTGTAAATTGTTGAACAAAGAAAGCAAACATAATGACAAATAACTAAGAGCATCAGTCACAAACAACACAATGTACTTGGTTTATTTTAGAACAGCAATTTTAATTCCTTCATAATTGACTTGTAAATTACCTTCCTTTTTAAGAAAAAAGTGTACATCATCTATTACTATCTGGACTTTGTACTTTGCTATGAAAAAACACAAGAGAATTAGGGTAAAACTGATTACTTGCTCTACTGAGTTTAAGTCTACCACTTTTTTCTTGCAATTGTGTGAAGGTAGTTGCTATTTGCCAACAGAATTGGTCTCCAAGCTATAAAGATTCATTAGGTTTTTCTCAGACTTCTGGGATAGGAACATTAAGGCATTCTGGCAACTCTCATTATGCAAATCACTAAAATCTATCTGATCTAGACAGGAATCACACAAACTATTTTTGGACATTTAGTGACTATACTACATCAATATAGCAAATTAATTCAAGGCTTTAGCTTTACAAGACCTTTAAAGTCTAAAGACCAAGTCCCTGTGCCCAGGAGGCTGTCCCTGCCCTTGAATGTCACACATTGGGTACAGCTGCAGGGCATCCCTGTAAATTCATCTGGATTTCCAGACTATGTAAAGAAAGGAATTTATACTTTGGGTATAAATGAGGTCTCACCAGGGCTTTATACAATGCATGTTTTTACTACAGAAAGGCTCGTAGCATTTCAAAAATCTCTTCTGTATTTATTACAGAGGGGGATTAAAAATCTGGTGCTCATTAACACTAGTATATGTCTAGTTTGGGAGTTTACGTGTTGTATTATTACTGCTGATCTCAAATGCAACACTTCACTGATTGCTGCTTAATTTCGTGTTGTTGACAGATCAGTAAAGCACTTGGATCCCAATTTGCTCTAAGCTGTGTGGACTGAACAGGTTTTCCCTGCAACACTCAGGAAAAACAAATAACCGACTCAGTTGTGTAGATCAGTTTAAAACACCTCAGCTAAACATCAGTGAAGGAAAGGGTCCTGTATAAGGTAGAGATTGAAACTCTGAGAGCATATCACCCCAGTGAGTTTGTTTGCATCCTTGGAATGCAGGACTGTTGGTATCTCTCCCATAAGGCTTATTTCTTGAGTGGACTATGTGGAAAAAAGGGAAAGCCACCCAGTGTGTCATTGGAGATGTTGGTGTAGGCTACTGAAGACAGCCCCTGCTGCGTTCCTATCTGAAATGAGGAAATGTTTGTGTCTGTCTGAACAAATTGTTCTTTTAGGCAAAAAAACATTTTTCACATTGAAAGCAGCAGTGGAAAATGCTACTGCCTCTGCCCACTCCTGGTACAAAACAAGCATAATGATTGCTTAGAAACAACCAGGAAGAAATGACACAAGCACACAAGCACACACATATCTATACCTATGCTTGTGTCTATCCCTCCAGTGAGCTCCTGTGTTAGTGCAAACAAACCTCACATCCCAGCAGCACCAGTAAGTGCAATGGAGGGCCTGTGCTGGGGACACCAGCTGGAAATAGCAGAGTTGCATCCAGGCAAAGGGAGACAAGCTGGAGTAAGCTGCAGCAGCGCTGTTCTTGCAAGAGCTGCTCATAAGCAAAAGCAGGAAACAGAAGCCATGAAGGAGCAGCTTGTTTCCAATTCCTGAGATGTCCTGAATCGGCATCGAATGGGAAGGGTCAACCCTAGAAGACTCAAGAAATAGTGAGCTCCCTAGCTAGGAGAAGAGCCAGGCCATGGGGGGCAAGAGGCGACGGACTGAAGTCTCCGTGTTACAGAAACACACTGCGTGCTCAGTAAAGGGCAGCACTGCTGAGTTTTGCTGTGCCAGGCAAAGGACTGGTGTCCTCTGGCATTGGCTGATGTGTCTATTCATGGCCCTCACTGTCAGCCCCACACCAAGGGTCTCTTCATGGAAAGCGCAATCTTCACAGCCTTAGATTCCCAGACAGTGCTGAAGTTCCTGTCACTGCCATAGATACCCACAGACTCACACCACAGATATCAAAAGCAGGGACTTGCAGAGATTTCTGTGGCATAGGCTACATCTCAGACAGCTTTTCAGGTTCCACCTGATTTCCTGACATACAAACCGCCTGTCTTCTTACCATTCCTGTCAACATCCATCTTACATTCTTCATGCCGTGAACTGACACGTGCAGGTAACACATTAACTTACTACAAATCATTCTCTTTGTGTTTGCTTTAAGATCAGAATATTAAGGGGTTGAACGGGCTTTAAAGATCTTCTACTCCCAACCTCAGTGCCATGGACATGGACACCTCCCATGACACTAGGTTGCACCAGGCCTTATCCAATCTGCCCATGAAGAGTGCCATGGTTGGGACATCCACAACCTCCCTGAGCAACCTCCCTGTTCCAGTGCCTCACCTCCCTCACAGTAAAGAATTTCTTCCTAATACCTGACTTAAATTTCCCTCTTGTAATTTGTACCCATATATTTAATATATTACAATTCACTGGGTTTACCTGTCAAGCTAGTGAGAAGTTAGGCTACAAATATTTCCTCCACCTCTTTCTTCCATTAAAAACCTCTACAAGACCTAAACCATAAGCTTTAAGCACATAAACTCTGAAGTATCATGGCACTGAAGAAGAAACTCAGAAGTTTGTCAGTATTTAATAACACTATGAAAAATCTCCTGCCATGCTCCTTATTAGACCTTTCTGCTTGTAGGAATTCTGTGTACGGTGGCTAAACCCAACAGTGATCAGAGATAATCTGATTAGCCTACAAGAGAATGAGTCCTGTGAAGAATCTCACTGGGCTCAAACTAAGGAAAACAAGCCTTGGAGGGTCTGAACTTTCAGCTGGAGGAAGCATGCAGTAAGGATAAACTCTTGCTTTGACTCTGCTGAGTATGAAAAGCTGAGCTGTGGCTTGGTCCTGTGACACTGCTCTTCCCTGTTCTCCTCCCCTCAGGTAAAAATATAGTGAGAAACAAGCTAATCCTGAAGAGCAGTGTTCCTGTATGAACAATGTTCATACAGAACATCAATTTCCTTTGTTACACATGTGTCTGTGAACAGCTGCCTGTTCATCATCACAAAATATCAAATGACTACAGAAAATAAACAAACAAACGGAATACTAGTTTTACTAAAGATATACTGTTACATTAGCAGCAGATTAGCTGATACTCAAAACTGAAAAAAAAATACCAAGATAACCAAGGTTGTCTTTCAGTCTGCAAAAACTCCTACAAAGAAAGAGCTCTAATGAGTTAAACCAATGCCAAGTCTTGGATCTCAGGCCCAAGAGAGACATTCAGCCCAATGAAGGACAAGATGGAAAAAGAAAAGGCAGTGGATCAGTGCATTATTTGCCACTGTAGATAGCATTAGCAGTAGAGGCATTAGCAAAAGGAGACCATTTTTGATCAAAAGCTTTTAATCTAGAAAATATTGCAAATAAAAAAAAAAAAAACAAAACAACAATAAAACCCCAAACAAACAACTAAAAAAAACTACCTCCATCTTCTTTCTGTTATGAATTCCCAGAGCACATGTGTGCCTTTAGATGTGTAAACAAATACTCTCCATTTTGGAATTTAAATATCCTAGTTGAGAACAAGGTGGATATTTGCTCATCTTCCATCCAAAGAGATATAAATTGTCTTTGCTCTGGATGGGCAATGATGCTTCACTTCTTGTGATCCTACTCTGCATAATATCTCCACATCCCACCTTGAGGTCAGAACTGTTAGATGTGATTAGGCCAAAGTGCTCATGGACCAAAATATGGTTATAGCTCCCTTCTAACTCAACTTTTCTCTCCTCCTCTTGTCTACTTTAATGCTGGAATTCAATCTTCTGCAAACCTCTAAAACAATCAATTGTCCAGGTGACAGACAACCTGTCAGAGAAGAGCAAAGCCAGAGTTGCTGTCCTGTGTCTTCTATACACGTCTATATATACATTGTACCACTGCTGCTGGTGATACAGCCAGACAGAGTGCTTGACAATATCAACACTGGCCTGTGCTTGTAAAAGGAGCAGATTAACCAAAGGTTACTGTGTTTGTGCAGCATTCCTAGGCTGCCTTTATATTCAATATAGGAGCCTGGCACTACCTGTCTGACACATGCAGAGACTGCCCCTTGTGAAGAACAACTTGATCTCTGCAAAATGTTTTTCACCTTCCTGCAAAGGTTCACAGCACAAGAAGCAGCAAAGCAGTGGAGTATCATCTGTCATTCACAGATTCTTTTGGGCACCTTTGAATTTGGAAGTACAGGTGATATATCTTCTCAGTTACTTTATACAAATGCGCATGACAGATTGAACCCAAGACTGATTTACAAGCAACCACAGAAAATCCTGAAACTCAAATTTTCCAGTCAACAAAAAAGCTGTAGAAATTGTTATTATGGTCATATACTGTACACAGCCATATATCCCTTTCCCAAACATGCTAGTTTTCATTTCCTGTATCTTAGCTTGCAACCCCCCCAAGAAGGAACAGTGACGGGAAAAACATGCCTGCAACTTCTCACCAGCTCAAAACCAGAGGCTCTCAGAGCCAGGGAGCAAACTGTGCTCAGCTCAAAAGCAGGAATAAAACATTTAAATGGGCAACCACCACTTATGAGTTAGCCAAAGATTCTTGATCAAAACACCGAGGAAAATAGATCTGCCAGAAAAAACAAGAGATGTTCAATACAGCCATGCAACCTTTACCAAATCTGGTTGTCATCTACCCTGCCGATACCAAGCCTGTCCTCCTGGCTGTGTGGAGGGGTGTGATATAATTACTGTTTTCAGATAATTGCTGCAGATATAACTAGCAGGGAAAGTAGCCTTCCACAGCCCAGACTCCTGACAGTAGTAATAAACTAGCAGCCGCTGCAACTGTGTCATTGAATGACTCAGGCTTTTCTTCTTTGCCGAGGGAGCTACCTACTTAAACTGACAGCAAACATTGTCATGATAATTTTCTTGCTTGATGTATGCTGATTCACTGCTGATGCAACAAGTGTGAGACTTGCAAGTTATTTTGAAAACAGGCCCCTCTCAGCAACACCACAAACTCATTTTAGTAAAAAAAAAAAGTGGATTTCTCTCACGAAGTCTGTCTTCAAAATTCTGGCTGCCTCAGTCTCTAGGGAAAGCTTCTCTCCTTTCATGCAAAGTACATAAGTTCCATTGGATAATTTAAAATGCATTAGCCATCCTGCTATGAGTAATTTGGTAATACTTATTTTGGCATTCAATTCCCTTTTCTCTCTATGACCACTTACCCTGCTACTGGAATTCTTTCAATGGATGTATGAAGCAGCCATGTTATGCACCATGTCTGAATTGCCTAGTGAGGCTTTTTTAATGGCCTACCTTTTCAGAGTGTCAACGCAGCCACCACTGTCATGAACAAAATCAGAGAACTGTGCCTTGCCTCTATAAAGTGAACAGAAATCATAATGCAATCCTAGGGGAAAAAAACAAACAAAATTTCAACACTCCAAACTGTCAGATGTCAAGCTTGTACTGCAGTTACTCACAAAAACTAAAAAAAAAAAATACAGTTTAGTTCAAGATGGTGCCAACTCAGGCCTTCCTTCGGCCCTTATTTTGTTCCCTTCCTCACTTCTCTTCCACTTTCCTTGCTAACCATAGCTGTATTGTCCACTTGTTTTAGGCTTTAAAACAATGATGTCCTTACCAAAGACAACTGCTGTAAATACAACACCAAAACCTAACTTTCCAAGACTGAAAAATCAGTCCTTATTTTTCATGATCAGTTCATCCTCCTTTGGATTTGGTTCCTGTCTCCCACAGACTTTGTTTACCCTCACTGTCCCCAGTCTTTAACACACCATGCAGAACTACCCATGCTGATGGTGAATAACACAAACTCTCCTACAACTCATGTATGTCAGCAAACCAAAAATTTAGTCATTCCCAGGAATGGTATTTGCAAAGGTTATCTACATAGGCAAAATTAATATAAGCGTCGTGATGCCACCCAGCTGACTGAGCCAGAGTCCCTGCTACACATTAAACCAGTTCCTCAGACAGTGCTACTTAGTCAGCACTGTTTCTTTGGAAGAGCTGTGTCACTGACTTTGCTTGTGTCCACTTCAGTAGGCTGTGTCATGGTAAGGTATCCTGTTATACAGGGAAATAATTTTTCCAGCACTAACATGACTAAGGACCATTAGCTTTGAGAAGACCAATTTTCAGAAAAGGTGAACAGCTGGTAGAACCAGAACGCAAGGGAAGTATTTTGCAAAGAAAAGAAATCTTCTGTTTCTTCCTATTGCTTCCCCATTTCTCTTTCCCATGAAGCTATTGAATTTCATGAGTTTAACTCTTAATATTAATATAAAGGATAAGAACTCTTCATGACATCTCTTACAAATCGTTATTTTCCTTCACAACAGTGCTCCAGCAATGTAATTCCACAGTCAAGAGGAATAAATAAGACAGAACTGACTCCAAAATGCTACTTATCTGAAACCTATCCTAATTTTGGTATGATTTTGTACCATCAATTTCATATTCCTAGAAAGAAAAATTAACTGCCCCACTTCTAATCCATGTATAAGCAATGCAAATATGCTAGGAGATTTATGTTTTATCATCATACATTAAAGCTATCTGCACTTGGAAGTTTTGCTTAAATTTACTTCCAGATCGCAAACAGGTTCATGTAACTTCTTATCCCTTAATAAGTCAGACCAAATACCTTCACACATCTTCCAAGCAGCTCACAGCCAAACAATAAAATGTCCTTTCAATTTCTACCCTCTTCTCTCTACAATGTTGTTTCAAAGTTGCTCTGTTACTACTCTGAAACTCACAATTACAGAAAGATTTCTATGTTCTTACAAAACCCACACTTTAATCAAAGTTTTCAAGGCAATGTTCATGCACCTCAAGACAACGATTCCTGATGTGAATAACTCAGAGGAGCTTCACAGTTTGGTTTAACACTTGCTCGACAAGGACACACTGTTAACACGCAGCTGTACCATCCACTCGGGCTCCCAGACTCACTATGGTGCTGTTCACTACATACAGGAAAGTTTAGAAACCAATGCTTCTCATAAATATAAAACCAGTTGCTTGGCTATGGATGGAGAAAAGTCTTATCATGTCTAACAATGTCATTCTGAAACATACAGAATCATAGAATGGTAAGGGTTTGGAATGGACCTTAAAGATCACCTTGTCCCAACTCCCCCGCCATGTCCAGGGATACCTCCCACTAGACCAGGTTGCTCAAAGCTTTCTCCAACCTGGCCTTGAACACTGCAAAGGTCGGGGCATCCACAACCTCCCTGAACAACTTATTCCCTTGTTCCAGCATCTCACCATCCTCACAGTAAAGAACTTCTTCCAAATATCTAACTTAAAATTCTCTTCATTGAATTTATACCTATTACTCCTTGTCCTATCACTACAGTTCCCGGCAAAGAGCCCCTCTCCAGCTTCCCTGTAGGATCCTTCAGATACTGGAAGGCTGCTATACGGTCTCCACTCAACCTTCTCCAGGCTGAACAGCCACAGCTTTCTCAGCCTGTCTTCGTAAAGGAGGTGCTCCAGTCCTCTTATCAACTTCGTGACCTCCTCTCGACTTGCTCCAACAGCTCCATGTCCTTCTTATGTTAGGGACACCAGAAACGTACACATCACTCCAGGAGGGGTCTCACCAGAGAAGAGCAGAGGGGCAGAATTATCTCCCTCGCCCTGCTAGCCCCGATGCTGCTTTTTGTACAGCCCAGGATCGCTTGGCTTTCTGGCCTGCGAGCGCACACTGGCGGCTCATGTTGAGTTTTCCATCAGCCATCACTCCCAAATCTTTCAGCTCATGCAACAGCTCTTCTAGCACTGAACTAACTTGGGGAGGGGTCGGAGCAACAACCCCTCGGGTAGGGCAAGGCAGGGTAGCACAGAGCAGGGCCTGGCGGCCAAGGAGATGGCAGTCAGCCGGACTCCCCCGGCAAGGAGCTCATGCGGGCGGTCAGGCTCCGCCAGAGACTAAGCCTCAACCCCACCGTGCTCTGCCGGCGCGGGCAGCCACAACTCCTGG
>VZRN01005010.1:916027-984796 GCA_013397935.1 Dasyornis broadbenti | reverse complement strand
CTTCCCCCCTCTTTTCCCTAAGAAAACAAGGTGTATTACTCTGTCTTCAGCTTGGCATGTTGGGTATCTAGGAATTTTCATGGCTTGTCTTCCCTCTTATTCCTTTTCTGCATCTTCCTGACTGATCCAAGAAGTGCACCTTCATGTGCATTGTCCTTAATGGTTTATATTTATTTGCGTTTCATTGGGCTTCGTTTAGTCTTTTGCGTTCTTCTTTGTGTTTTTTTTTGTTTGGTTGGATTTTTTTCTGCAGGTTGTATCATATATATGTTTTAAGCCAGAGAGAAAATAAGAATACTCAAGGCTCTTTGTCTTGTGGTGATTTGACCCTGGCTGGATGCCAGGTACCCACCAAAGGCAGTCCATCACTCCCCTCAAGTAGACAGGGGAGGAAAACTACAATGAAAGGCTCATGAGCTTGAAACAAAAGGACAGGGTAATCTCGTTGATTACCATCATGGGCAAAACAGACTGGACTTAGGCAAACTAATTCAATTTATTACTAATCAAAATCAGAGCAGGTTAACGAAAAATAAAACGAATTTTAAAAATACCTTCCCCCCACCTCTCCCTTCTTCTCAGGCGCTACCTCCTCCCCACCAGTGGCACATGGAGATGGGGGTTGAGGTATGGTGCGTTCACCACAGCCTGTTTCTGCCACTGCTCAGGGAGAAGAGTCCTTCACCTGCTCTGGCGTGGGATCCTCCCACAGGAGTCTGTTGTCCATGAACTTATCTAGCATTAATCCTTCCCACGGGCTACAGCTCTTCACAGACTGCTGCAATACGGGTCTCTTTCCACAGGATGCAGTCCTTCAGGCACAGCCTGCTCCAGCATGGGTCCCCCACAGGGTCACAAGTCTGGCCAGGAAACCTGCTCCAGCCTGGGCTCCTCTCTCCATGGGTCTGCAGGTCCCTGCCAGGTACCTGCTCCAGCGTGGTATTCCCATGGAGTCACAGACCCCTTTCAGACATCATCTGCTCTTCTGACATGAGTCTTTTCCATGGGCTGCAGGTGGAACTTTGCATTCCTGTGGTCCTCAATGGACTGTAGGGGCACAGCTGTTTCACCATTGTCTTCACTCAGGCTGCAGGGGAATCTCCGCTCCAGTGCCTCCTCCTCCGCTGACCTTGGTGTCTGCAGAGTTGTTACTCTCACATATTCTCCTTCCTCTCTTCTCTGAGTGCAATTACATTTGTGCAAGAACTTACTTTTCTGCTTAGATATGTACTCACAGAGATGTTACTGCCATCTCTGGCTGGCGCTGCCTTGGCCAGCGGCAGATCCATCCTGGAGCTGGCCGACATTGGCTCTGTTGGACTTGGGGGAAGCTACTGCCAGCTGCTCACAGAAGTTACCCCTGTACTACCCTCTGCCACTACCAAAACCTGGTCACATAAACCCACTACACTTCTGCAAAACTTTCTTCCTTCTCTTCAGTGCATTCCTATCTTGACTGGATTCTCTTTGTTCTTTTCCTAATCTGCAGCCTTCCTTTTTCCAAGGTGTAAAAACTGAGCATAATCAGTGTTTTAAGAAGTTTTAAAGCATGTTACTGCAGGCTCAATTAAAAAATACTGTGGGGGTCTGCATCCTGTTTGTGGCACAGGAGTATGCAAGACCTTAGGTTAGAAAGGAGTTTTCAGTTTAGGAGTAATCTACAAACTTTGTACATAGGGATTACTTTATCAACAGCAAAGTGAACTCTTTGAAGATGGCCAAGCAAAACTTGAAAAGTTTAACGTATACAGTACTTACGGATCTAGTCCCTTACACTGTTACCAAACTTGATGTTGATGTAGTAAGACTACTGTGAAATTTTTATTGTTGGCAGGATTCTAAATATTGACCAAAGTTTGCTTTATCTGGAATTGCAGAAGGGAGAGTTTGATTGTGTAGAATACAGCAGCAAACCTTGTTGAGTCTAGATCTAGCCTTTGTTTATGAGGCAGCATGTATATGTTAGTGTTTTGTGTGGGTTGGATTTTGTATTAGCTATGGCATTATTGTAGAGAGATACCTGTCAACAGCTGCTGGAATTGTTTGGTCAAGGAAGACAAAGGTAAAGCTGAAAGGAAGACATAAAGGAAGAATGTTAAAGAGCCAGTAAAAGAATAAGCAAAAAGAAGGGAAAAAGTGGCACACTCAAAGTTTCTTGGTGCTCTTCTGAGGAATAGTTATCGATAATTTGGAAAGATTCTTGTACTCAGGCACGCAGATAAAGCTTGTCGGTTAAAAAGGCTTTTAGTGAACACAATCATGCATAATTTAAGCAAATAAGAACAGCGTGAAAACTGCAATTCCAAGTTACTTCCATATATTGTGTTTAAATTCGAACATAAACGTGAATTTTAGTGTCCTTCAAGCTGTGAAGAACATGTCCAGGCTTTTGTTTTATTTTTTCAGCTGACAACTGTGTCGTTGGCACATGAGGTAAAGTAGGAGTGTATTCATTACAGTGCTTTAGATATCATTGATCAGGGCTGTGAAACATGGAGGAGAGGGTGTGGGGAGAAAATTGAAGCCCTAAATGAAGAAATGAAGTCATCGTTAGGGAGTTACAATCTTAACTGCCCGAAATTTACACCAAATTGACACAACTCAGTCTTAAATTACTGCCAAATTACGCATACTTGCTTCTGCACTGTTTTCCCCCCCCTTTTCTTTTTAATGCTGCACAGAATTTTTTACCACCCAAAGGCAGCTTTTGGAAGGGAGGAATGCATGCATACATCTCTGCATACATCTCTGCCTTTTCTCATGATGAGCTGAATTTAACTCCCTTGAAAATAAGATGAGCTAAAGCTTTTCAAACTACATGTAACTCAGTATTTTGTAATAATACAGAGGAACTGAACATTCTAATTTTTGTAGTTTGTCTCTTAAATATCTTTATTGAAAAGGTAGGAAAAATTCTAATATTTCTCTTCTGGTACTGATTTCTGGAATAACCGTTTTTTACAGTAATTGTGTCATTTTGCTGGGGCATGGTGAAAATGTCTGCTATAGGCAGATTCTCAGGATGTTGATTAATCACACATTTGTAGCATGTGAAGTGATAAGGACGTTATGTTTGTTCCTAGTCTTGCTTTAAGGATTGTGTGATGTGAAATGCATAAACTGTCTACCTAGCTTATAGCCTTTATATTTAGTGACCTAAAATAATTCTGGACAGAAGTGTGAGTGCTACATAATGTTACATGCAGGACCATGGCTCAAGTAAGCAATGTTACAGTTTAGAGCTCATAATGCTAACTTCAGCTGAAGTCAGGTAAACACCAAATTAATTTGCAGATGCATGGATATGAAAGGTGTCTTTGAAATCATAAATTGTCAGTGCAAGTGATTATAGGGAAAAAATAGAATTATTTCTCTTGTCTCTTTGCGCTCCATCAGACAAATATGTTCGGTAATGGAGGTTGCATCCTTTAGGAGTCAAGAAGCATTTTTTAACTGGAAAAAAAATGCAAAGAAATAGCTTATAAATTGTAAAGGCAAAGAGGTAAAAGGTGAAAACAAACAATTTTTAAATCTCTCCCCGCCTTATACTTAAATACTTAAGTAAGTATATACCTGTATAAGTATACAGGTATATACTTACATAAGTCTCCCAGCACTTACATCTAATAAGTCATGTAGATTGTATCTTACAGGCTAACTAGCAGTGGAGGGAGGTATATTGTTCTTAGCTCTGTACTTAACATTTGCATGCCTTTTTCAAAAGGTATTTGCATGACTTCAAGAAGAACCTTAAGCTTTGTTTGTAGGATGGATCTTTGGCAGTGTCTCTGAAACTGTCCGTGTTTGGTAAGAGAGGATATATGAATATTGAATTGACACTTTAGTTGCAAGAGGGGTTTGGTTTATTTCTTGGTATGCCTTGTATCAAGCCTAATGATGAAAAAGTGTACCTTTGGATGGGTAGTGCAAGGCTGAAACGTGCCAAATATTTTGATATGATAATAAGCTAAGGGTCACTTCAACTATAGCTATTTTGAACTTTCTGTGAGTTAGAGTATAAACTAGCAGGCAATGTTTTAAATTGTTTTTGAAATAATATGAGAACAAGCACACAGCTTGTGCTAGACCAAAGGTAGTGTTTCGAGTGCATCTGTTTCAGTTTTTTGAAAATACTTATGTGCTTGTGTAATACAGTGTTAAACTAGTACTGAATTCTTGGGTAATCTGAGTAGTTGCCTTGGCTCAGTGCAGAGACTTTGAGGGAGTAAAACTGGTCAGGAACCTTATTGAGTGTTACTGTTTGGTGAACACGAGCATCTGTTGAATTTCTGGATCAGACTTGCTGAAATACAGCAACAAGAGAGCAGAACAAAGTAAGTTAGAGGAGTTGGGCTGGAAAAATGGGCAGAAAAGAGTTTGGCAAGAGGAATTTCATCCGGCTTTTTTAAGGGAGTGACTCTACAAAATTTAGTCTTTTTTTCTTGACTTTTAAAGCCAAAGATTAAACTTTTATTATACTTTATTCTTGCAGCACAGAGGCCTGATATTTTGCTTTTAGTGGCCCTTAAAGTGAACATGGTCACTCCATCAATTTTTACAAAAGACACTGACCTGCAGCCACTGTTCAAATGAACTAGTACTGTACTTTCATTGCTGGAGAACTTGCATTCAGTTTTAGAAAATGGATTTGAAGCAGTGTACAGAGGTGAAATTCTGCCCTTTAATACACGGGCTTGTAAACTTTGGAAACTTCATAATTTGGAAGGTTTTTGAACTTACTTTTGGTGACATTCATTGCTTCTCTTCCCAAATGTGTTTGGGTTTTGTATGATTAAATCTGGTCACTTAAACACATGTTATTAGACATGTCTAATTTCAAACATAGGAGAACATTTTTGTCAAGAGATAAAATACTTGGAAATTGCTAAGTCTAGAGATTGTGCCTCTTTATTGCATCTTTAAAACAATGCTGTCTGGGCTCTTGAGTCAGCTGGGAAGCCTTGTTCTGAACCTGTAAGTTCTTACTGTGCAAGAAGCTGACAAGTTCAAATTCTGTCTGTAATTACTGAAGTAAACTGTCTTGAAATATGTAATTTAGAAATAAGGGGTTGTGGGAGAACAACAGGTGATGCACAGGCCTTGGAGCTGTAAAGCTGAAAGTTGTGTTGTGTTAGGATGTAAAAATTACGTACTCGCTCCAGCAGATGGCTTGAGATGCTGAAAATCTGGTGGGGTTTATTATGTTTTTTAGATAAAAGCAGGGTCAACTTTCACATTTTCCTGAAGGCCTCTTCTGGCATACACATTGTTTTCCACAGATGGGGAGATATCTTTAAAAATACTCTTTATTAATAGATTATCAGTGAAAACCAACCCACTTTTTTCTAATGCAATGTGTCTCTTTGCATATGAGGTTTATCATGATGTGTGTCCCCAAGTAATGAAAAAGAGGGAATAACGTTTCTTTAAGTCCTTCAAGGCTATTTTAAAGTTTTGGCAGAAGTGTTACCTCTTTTTGTTTGGACTGATTTAATTGCAGTACTTGAGTGTGGTGTTCAAAGCTTGGATGGCGTTGAACACTATCATACTACTGCAATCAAACTCTGCATATTTTGTTTGGAAACTGCAGGGGTAATACTTTTTGTGCAAATACAGCTGGTCCTGAAGCTATAATGAAGTCTGGGTTCTCTGGTCCAAAGCTACAGAGTGGATGTTGCAACTCAGGCAGCTGGTCTTATCCTTGAAGCGGGTCAGCAGCAAGTCTGATCTGTTTGGGTGAGAAAGCACGGTGATGATCGGTTCAAGACCAGCTTGTGCATACTCCTGCCAAGAGCACTTTGCAAGGGAGAGATCTCACTGATTTAAAGGTCATGACTTAATGGTGAGGTTTTAATTCAGGCAGTTGCACACAGCCTGGGCACTGAGAAATGTGGCTTAGGAACTCTTTCTCCCTCTTTTTAGCAATTGGGATGTTGAATGAAGAGATGCAGTGAACTACTGTGGAGTCCATTTCACCTTTGAGAATTGTTTGCCTAGGAAAGGTTTTTTTGTGTGTGAATCAGAGTAATAGCACTTTTCACATGAAATAGAGTTTCATATTTTCACTTGGTGTTTGTGTATAATAACTGTGCTGAGTAATGTAGCCTTGTGTTACCCGTGCTCTTTCTATGTATTTAACACCATAGTTTAGTTTAACCGCTAAGTATGAATAGTTGCTTTTGCAAACTATTGCAAAAGAATAAATATGCTTTTGTAGTTAAAGTATTCTTACGTATTGAAACTTTACTCCTTTTAAGGTAATATATTAGTAATTACCTTTCTATTTTTTTGCACATGAATAAATCTGCAAAAAAAATTAATAGTCACTTATAGAATTATTAATCTATTGATCTGTTTTCTGATTATTTTAACTAGTAAATAACTGGAAGAAGTAAATTGTTTGAGTCTAGGAACTTAGTGAGATGGTGCTGTCATTCTGTATTCATGTGTTTAATTGCAAAATTCAAATTGGAAGCCAGCCAAATGATAGTGAGGTAGTGTCAAATGCCGTGGAATTACGACTTATAAAGATGATTTTTATATAGTGGACTGCATTATGTAAAAATATAGTAAGAAAATAAAAACCAAAATTAAGTTCTTTTTCATAGCGTTGTTTTTAATGGCTACATCCTGACTTAAGTACAGACATTTACTCTAGGGGAAGGGAGGGAAGATTAATACAATGTGAATGAGGAACACCTTGAGTTGAAAAGATTCTGTGAAAAGATAGTATTCATAGATGTGCCAGGTTACATAAAAACTAGGAGATGTTTAATTAGAGAAGAGAGTTAAGTATTTCCATCATCATAGAGGGGGAACCTCAACATCTGCTGGTTATGCTTTCTGCTAGCTAGCAAAGGGTTGGTCTTTTGTTAGAAACTCTTACTCTTACTTCAGCTGTGAAATGTTTTGTTCTAGTACACCGAAATGTTTTTACACAAATGCACTCTAACCCCAGGCTGTTTCCTTTTGATATATAAACAAGAGAGTGACAGTCAGTTAATTCTTCCATGTACTACAGTTGTCATGGGGTTGCAGATTCAGAACTGTGTCTTCCCTTGTTCTATGCAGAGTTCAGACAGTACCAAATTTAAGGAATCAAAGAGTTTCTGCTCTCCTGGATTGTAGACATTGAATTAATTTTCTTGCTTTTATTGCAATGCTGGCTTAGGATCATAGTCCAAGACTGTGGGTGTGTAAAATGCACAGAGTATTTCCCGCAGTGGAGGTGAATGGCTACTTGTGGACCTTTGTTCTTCCTAGCTTTTGTTGCTCTGTCCTGAAAGTCCATCATCAGTAGTGCTGCAGCAGGTTCAATTTCCAGAAATTAAAGAAATTAAATACAAACAAGGTATGGTCTAGATTGCACTTCAGCATTATGATGCATGATTGTCATGTGTCTTCAATAACTAGCTTGCTGTAATTGGAGAAACAAAAAAGGCAGGGCTGGATTTTAGGTGTGTGTTTTCTAGTATGTATATTGATTGAATTCTTGGTTTTCCACCTAATCCTCTGAGTAACTGTTACCCCTGTATAAGGAAAATTAGCTACGTAAGCAGTTGTACATCAGATTAAAATGAGACAGTACTTGTTGCTGAGACTGACAAATGAAAATACTTCTTTGTGTTTTTACTTATAGCTTGAGATTTAAATGTGTATGAGTGATGGGAAAGCAAAGGACTATGAGGAGTGGTGATTTCTGTGTTACTGTAGTAAGACAGTCATTGACTGAAAAGAATGAAAAAAAGTCTTGATCTCAGCAGGTCTTTTTAGGGTTCAAGAGAAAAGGCAGAAGAGACCTTCAGGTAATTGTGTGGGGGTCAGAGAGGGTATAACAGAATACTTAATCTTCAGAACTCTGTGAAGCGTAGAGTAGAACATGGAATAGCCTAGAAGTGGCTGTGACAAAGCACGTATGACTTAACTGTAGGTCTTGAAGGAATAGATTTTGTTTTCTGCTGCTCAGAGGTCAAGAACAAATAATAGGATTTATCTCATCTCAGCCTATACTATTCTTGAAATTATGGAAGGGTTCATATGAGCATTGGGTGACAGGTTTATCATAAAGCTGTATTGTCTATAGAAGATTGGAAAACCATAATGCTTCACTGTGATTTGAATATTCCAGTCAATGAGATCTAGGGTGCAGAATGACAGAGTGGTTTGGGCTGGAAGGGATCATGTAGTCCAGTCTCCTTGTTTTGGGCAGGGACACCTTCCACTAGATCAGGTTGCTCAAAGCTTCTTTCACCATGGCCTTAAACACTACCGGTGTGAGGCATCCACAACTCTGGGCAACCTGTTCCAGTGTCTCACCACCACCCTCACAGTAAAGAATGTCTTCCTCATATCCACTCTAAATCTACACTCTTTTAATTTAAAACCATTGATCCTTTTCCTGTCACTACAGTTGCTAGTAAAAAGTCTTTCTCCATATTTCTTAGAAGCTCCCTATATGAATGGAAAGACTGCAGTAAAACTAAGTTGGTCCTGACTTTCTACAACTCTCTTACTTGTGGGCTAATTTTTTACATTGTAATTTTTTTATATGTTTGATATCTTAATTTTGTTGCTGTGGAGGATAAGATGTTAAAATTACAAAAGTATTTTTATGGACTTGTGTAAAAATGGATCTTCTCTGCTCAGTGTTTTCAGTGGGCCTTTCCAGGTGACTGTGCCCTGAACTTTGTGCATTTAAGACTCATGGGAGTAGTGCATTTTCTTACTTTCTGATTGTTTCATTCACAATTCATGCAGTATTTATTCTGTGTACTCCTATTAGTAGTTCTTCCCACCATTATTGGCTGCATGTTCTCTTGCTGGTAAAATGACATTGAAGGAAGTGGTGCTCTTCTACTTGGCAAATAAATTAATGTAAGCATATGCTTGCCATATAGAAAAATTCTCTGCTTCCAAAATGCCTTGGACTCTCACGTTACCTGTAGTAGAATCTCAAATCTGGAAGAGTTATTGATAACTGGAGTAAAAGTTATTTGTAGTATCTTCTGGTTAATCTTTAGTATCCATCAGGGTGTTTGTTAAACGGTGAGCTACCAGAGAACCCACAGTTGTTCAGAAATACTGGAGTTTTACTGTTGAATGGGAAGAAAACACTTCTTGGTAAATAGTGTTTGGTGCTTGGAAAGCTTTTTACTGTTATGTCTCGTTGTTACTATTAGGGTTTTGTTGTCAGCTGCACTGATCTAAGTACCTACAGCCCTTGGATAGCTCTGGGTACTAACGGTCTCATTTTGTAGTGGATTGCCGAATTGCAAAATTGTGTTCCTTGGTTTTGGTATTTCAGATCTCTTGATGTATTTCTCATCTGTTTAAATGACAGTATTTCAATGAAATAATTCATTTTGTATCTGTAGTGTGGATGAATTTAGACTGTTGTATAATGTGTATATTTTCTTTTCCTTTTGCAGGTTATTTTCCTGGGAAACATCACTTTTTGCTTGTAAAGAATATCTCACTGAGTTGCTGCAACTGAGTTTAGAATGTTACTTGCCTTGTGATTCTAATGGAGGAATAACCAGATCTCAGGCTGCTGCACTGGAAGACTTTACAGGAAATACAAAATGTCATCAAATAGGAGTCAGAACCCGCATGGACTTAAACAGATTGGTCTTGACCAGATATGGGATGACCTAAGAGCTGGAATTCAACAGGTTTACACCAGACAAAGTATGGCAAAATCCAGATACATGGAACTCTACACGTATCCTAATGCCCATGGCAGTTAGTACTTTCACTGCTAGTAGATCAGAGATAGCTTTTTACTTTTTAGACTCAAAATTGCTTCATAACTATTTCACTTAATAGTTTTTAAGACTATATGGTTTTATTTTGAAGATTGGCCTTCTCTGTTTAATATTACTGGCAAATAGTAGGAACATTCTGTTGTCTGGATAACTGACTTCCATGATTATTAAGGCTACCTCTGTATTTCAAGTTTGATTACTATTATCTTTAATAGAGCGCATGTTTAAAGTGGTTTTATTAATAGGTCAAATTTTGAGTCCACAATAAGCGCAAAGAAAACAGAAATTCTTTTTCTTTTTTCTGTTTGTCTCTGCCATTATGCTGCAGGTCTTACTGATAACCCTGTCCAGTTACCTGGAAAATTTTTCAATTGTTTTTCTCTAAGTAATGCTTTACTCTTGATTTGATTGTATAATCCAGCTGGAGTGAGAATGTCTCCAGTGGATTTTGCTTTAATTCCTGGCTTGAATCGGGGAGCTATTTTCCAGCCTCTCCCCATTCTGTGTGTTGTTATAAGATACTAAAAGGGGATTAACCTCCTTGTACAAGTGTGCTGAGGTACTGTTTGGAAGATTGTAGGAAAACTTGCTTCTGTCAGGTAGCACATAAGGATTTTTGAAAACTAATTTGAAGGAGACATGTCTCTTGTGTTATAGCTTTGACTTTAGGACTTGATCTAGAAAGCGAGAAATTCTTTCATATTCCGCCTATAAGGTGGCATGTAAATAGATTCAATGACTTTTGTTTTGCATCTGTTGTTCAGCGTTTACTCTTGTAACCTTGTATTGCTCAGTAGAGTCAGCACAGCTTAAGAAGCTACACACTTTGCTGTACATAAGTTAAAAGAAATGATGACAATATATTTCCTATCTTGAAGTAATTCTGCTGTTTATCAATATTTAGAGTTGTTTTTTTTAATGGAGTTCTTATTCTGATACATGAACTAATGTCTACACTGTTGTTGGTACTGATTTGGAATTCCAGCATATAAAATTTTAGTCTGTATTAATTTTTTTGAAAGGACAGTGTTTTTATAAAAGAAAGAGGTGCTTGACAGCTATAAAACAGTCAATTCTGTAGTTCCCTGGGCTTTCTAAGGAGGTAGAGAAGTTTTTCTGTACATGTAATCTCAGCATCAATGTGTAATCTTTTCTATCTCTGCCTGCAGAATCCATGCTCCAGGGCATGGTGGGAAAAACCCTGAGCCGCCTGCTGAGTGTTTCTAAGATACTTCTTTAATAGTGGAATAATAATGTGTTTAGGGTTAGAACTTTTCCTAAGACTTAAAATTAGTGATTTCTTGCAGCACTAGGTTCAATATTGATCTTCACTGAGTGAAACAAAAGTTGAATGTCCGATAGAAATTTGACCCGTAGCAGAACCTCTGAGTTTTTTCTTCTGAGTGCCTTTAATATATTCTTGTTTGTGAGGTCTGTTAAGCAGGGCAGCTGAAGACTAAGTGCTGATTATAGTGGTAATGGTGAAACACTGGCCTTTTCCCTCTACTGATGTTCTCAAAGATGCTCAAAATGAAGATGTAAAAGGGATATGCTGTCTATTAGTTACTCATTTCCTCTGTGTTGTTGCTTCAGGGAGCTGTTTCTTCAAAACTAAGGACTGTTTTTGTTAATTTCATAAGGGAATTAATTTAGGGGGTAATTTTGGTGGTCAACTCGGATTAATATAATAGTTTGATAACTCAGAATATTTGATACTGGTTAGACTGAGTTTTGAATCTACTATGGAGACAGCAGTGCATTTTGCATGCTATACCAAGTGCACATGTTCAAAAATTGTTCTTAAAAGATTGCACCCCTTTCCAAGCAGTAACTGTAACATATTTGCTCAGTCTTTGTGTACAGCAAGTCTGAATAGTCTGGTGGACTTTTATTTCAGGAAGCTTTGCTTATCAACCAGCTTAGTTTGGAAATCAGAACAGCTGTAGATGAGTTTCAGCTGCAGCTGTAATTTGTCTCAAGATCAGCTCTACTTACAAGAATGTCTTGCCCAATGGACAATTTAGTCTTTCCTCATCCTCTTGTCCTCTTTCTCGCTGCCCACCCCCAACCCCTTATTTTTCTTGTCAGGATATTGTTCCAGAAGTTAATTTTATTTCATCCGTCTAATTTATAAGAGGAGAACCATGCATACAAGCAAACCTATCTTCAGTCCTATATCTGCTATCGATTTTTCAGTCCTTTTTTTCCCCCGCATATGAATTCTTGAAAATGAAATCTGGATGTTTTTCTGTTCCTTACCCAGATATTATGTAATTTCTAGTACTGAAGAGCCTAGTAGTTCCTACAACAGTAATTAACATCGTCTGACAACTAGTATTACAAGCTGTCTCAGAATTACATGCCAAGCATTGACTTCAGGCCAGAAAGAGAAATAGTTAATAAAATTAACTAGATTTCTAGGAACAGTAGACCTAACAGCACTGTTAATACTGTGGGGGAAGGGCCTGTTTATTTTCCATTTAGTGATGATTACTTTGGAAGCCATGAGCCACAGGACTCACTTGTAAGTCATTGTTAGTGGTATATGTATACAGAACATCTGGTGGCATTTAGTCTATTTGGAGGAAACTTGCAGTTATTCTGCCCAAGAGAGAACTGTACTTGTGCGTAGCAAGTTCTGAATTTCTGTTTTGAATTGTTAGTTGAAAACCTGTTTTATTTAAACCAGCCTTAACTTAGTTCACTAGAATTATTCTTACTCAGTTTACTCATTTATATTGCTGTAAGCCACTTGTCTTTATAGCCACCTCTTTAACTCCATTTGGCAGTAATAAAATATTCATACATCTTATGCTATTTCCTTCTCTTTTGGCAGAAAGCGTTGTCCATTTTTCAAGCTAATTGTATGGTGAGCCTGCAATTTCTTTTCCTCAGGCCTCATGGTATGAGAGGATGAATTGGGCTTTTCTGACATTTCTATTTAAACTTGGCAATGGGGAGAATGAAAATGAAATAAATTTAATAGTGAAATAACATTTGTTTGGGGTCAGAACTTTTCCTAAGACTTAAAATTAGTGATTTCTTGCAGCACTAGGTTCAACATTGGTTTTGACTGAGTGAAATGAGTCTGCAAAAGTTAAATGTCCGATAGAAATTTGACCCGTTGTAGAACCTCTGAGAGTTTTTTCTTCTGAGTGCCTTTAATATTTTCTTGTTTGTTACTTTTCCTGTTTTATGTATGTTTAAAAGATTCTCACATCAAGTACTAAAATGTTAGAAAACTTTCCTGCACTGTATCAAAGTAGTGTAATTTTTCACTGTGACTTAGACAAGAAGCTGAGTAACTTTCTAAAATGTTTTTTTGTCAAAGCACACATTAACTTATACCTTTCAGATAACGTTGGTGAATGGAAAGATTAGTGGCATGCTTCTATTTTGTATGTCTGTACTTTTTATTTGAAATGCCAAAATTTTAACACAAACTCTTGCTTTCACTGCCCTGATTTATAAAACATAATCTGAGAAGCATTTTTAGGGATTCTTTTAAACAATGTAGTTAATTTATGCCCATACAGAACAGATTAATCTGTTTGTCCAAGTTTAATATTTAAAGAACATTTGAGAAAAATAAGACTCTTTAAAGATTTAAAGTGCTATTAGTTTATAACAAATAGGATTTATATCTTCATAAAGATATCTTAAAACGTTTTCATTGGTAAGAGTTTATAATACTGTGGAAGGTGTGGTGTGGTTGCTTAACTAAGATATAAGTTGCAATGTCCAGATTGCAGTGTTCAGATTGGCTTTCGAAGTCTTTCAAATGTTATGTACATAAAAATTATAGTATTGATTTCAACAAGTTCCTAGAATACATTTGAGTAGTTGATTGGCATAATTATCATATAGGTCTTACATGGAAATTTGAAGAAAATTACTGAATTTATTTTGACTTAAAATTTGCTTAAACCAGTAAATTGGATTTTACAAATGTGTTTCTTATATTATTCCATTATTAGCCATCATTAGTAAATATTTTCAAAATAATTGCTTGAAATTTTTCATGGTTAGGTAAAGGTTAGGCTCTTGTGTCACATTTCATTGTTTTATGAAAAATCCGTGCTTATTGTGTAAGTTTTGTTTACTTACTTTAACAAAGTGGTAGCTGCTGATTATCCATTGGATCAAATGTAAATAATTGTACATCAAAAAAGGTTACTTTAATAATTTTATAAAATGGGATTTTTTTTCTCAGATATTAGCAACTGATATAGAAGAGTACTGTGTTGAACATTAAATGATTAAGTGTAGTATGCTTACCTTTTAAAAATACCCAATGACTCAGGATAATCTGTGTTCATAAAATAGAAAGTATAAATAAATTTAACTTTTCTTTCCTGTCAGTAGATTCAGCACCAGTAGTGGATGTTGACCAAGCAAAACCATGAAACCCTTTTCCTGGCATCCATTTGCCAAGGTCTTTTGTAACTATAAAAGCTTCTATTGCAGTCTTTTTTCTTGTGGCTTTCACTTGAATTCCTGTATTTTAGAAGGATTTTAGACCAGCAGATGCATATTAAAACTGTGAAAATATTTTATTTTCTAATCCACATGAATCAGTTGTTGCCAGGCAGCATGGCATGTTCTTGTTTTTTCTTTTGGAACAGATCATTATGCTCTTTCTGTACAAAAAAGATACTGAGGTGTTAGGGCATGCACTTTTTATTTACATCTTTTCCACTTTCTCTTAAGATTCTATCACTCTAAGCTATCCTTTCACTTCAATGTCAAATTGTTTAAGGTCACTTTGGATGCATCAAGGCAGCCTCTTCTGTCTGCTAGTATTAGTCGTGCTTATATTTGATATCCTATTTCATAGCACTTCTCATGTTCCAGTTAGTGCATGTGTGAAACATGAAGGTAGAAGTAAATGTATTTGTTGACATGTTTGAAGGGTACATAATACACTTTTTCTGGTTTGGGAAGATTCATATAATTGTATGCATTTGTGTGTATTTACAAAGATTGCATCTTCAGTTTGAAAGAAGGGCAGAATATGTTTATATTTGTGCAACATTTCCTTTCTTTATGTACTCTTCCACATGATTGCTTGCTGTTCTACTTGCTTTTTATAGTAACCAGTAATACTCTGTTCAAAACCAACCTCTGTCAATGCAAAGAAAGCTAAATTTAAAAGCAACCTTAGTTACAGAAGTTCTTACTTGCTGGCGTAAAGACTGTACACTTTGTTTATGTATTTGGCTTTGAAAATTCGTGTTTTCCTTGTAACTCAGTACTTCTCAGTGATGCTCTTGAGTTTATGCCCTGAAGAGGGAAACAAGAAGCTATCTATTAGTCTTCAGATGGCTTTTGCTGACAGTGTCTCTGATCTCAGACTTCTAAAAATGTGTTTGAGCTGAGTTATGCTTGGATTTTCATAGCAGCTGTATGGCTGATGCTGTAATAGCTCTTCAGTCTCTGCCTCAGTTCTTCTCTGACTAAAATGGTTTATCTAAAATGGGGTGATTTAACAGTGCAGTTGTATCAAATCTAACAACTGAAATGTATCAATTAAGACTTAGTTGTTTTTTAACACAAGTGGTGGCTGTGTGGGGTTGAGTATAGGATCTTAATTTTGTTTGTTTGTCTGTTTTCTCTGAACTGCTTTAATTTAAGGGGGTAATCTTTCCTTACTGAATGATGAACTGAACATACACGAAATCTCTTGCTGATACCTCCCTGAAAAGAATGGAGATTTCTGGGGATTTTGTTTTACTGCTGCTCCTCACAAAGTTTGTGAAAAGTGATTGTTTTTTGACAACCTTATAATTTCAAAAACATTCAAAATTGCTCCATCCATTTGACTCATGAAACATTAAAGTCATGTAAGCAAGTCCACTTCTCTTACTTCTCTTCTGGGGTAATCCAGCCTAGTCTTCTGGATTTCAACAGGAGTTGAATGGCCTTAATTTTGAATAAATTATGTAAAGCTATTCTTTAGAAAATATAATAAGCTGTATTGTTTGTATTAGAAGTGGTACTGCAATAATACAAAGCTTCTATAATCTTCTCTAGCAATTTTCCTATCAATATTTTCAGTAGTTCTCTATATGATGTTCTTGCATGTCTTTGGTGTAATCTAGGAAAATACAGATTTTTGACTAAAGTGGAACTAATCTCAACTTATTCCTGTAGGCCAACTGTCAAGCACTGCGCATAGAGTTAATTACTGCTTACAGTCTGTGAAATCACAAATTCATGCCTAAAACTGATCTTTATAATAAAGAGACTAGAAGTAATGATAGAAAATGTGGTTGGAGACTTGTTCAGCTTGTGTTGTTGTTGCGGGCATCTCTGCACTATAGTTTTGTTCTGCGTTGTGTGAATTCTGCTTCCCTTTCAGTTCCTTTAATTTTACATTTCTGTTCCTCACGCAGACTTCTTCCAGTTGTGTTAATTTTTCATAGCAGAATGGGAAAACTGTGGGAACTCAGCTGTGCTGGTGAAAAATGCATCAGTTATTACCTCTGCAGAACTGTTTACTTTAAGGCTTGTGCTAAACTGAGTAATTTATGCTCATTAGTGTAAAGTCTGAGTGCTTCCTTGTTCCATGTTGAATTACAAAACTGATAATATTTCTGTTATAACTGAGGTTTACAGTTGCTCTCAGAGGAAAAAAACACCTGTATGGAGTACTTGGTACTTTTCGAGAGCAGAGGGTAGGTTAGAGTTGACCATGGCATGTTCAAGCTTGTGTTTTGTTGGCACACTTGCTCAAAATATATTCAGTGCTGCTGAAAGATCCTGTTTCACTTCCACTGTGTGAACACAGAAGTTCAGATCTGCTCACCAAAGGGTCTGGGGACAGGGACAACAGTTGGTTGTAGTGCCAGTCACTTCCCCAGCCCTCGACTGACTGCCTGCAAGAGCTCCCATGCTACTGGAAACCAGGTAGCAAGTAAGCTCTCCAGTTGGGTTGTATGTTAGAACCATTTCCTTCAGTGGAAGTGATCTTATATAAGGCCTTAAATTCATTAGGGTGTGGCAGCACGGGATTTTTTTTTTTTTCCTTTGCCCACCTTCAGAAACTGAGCCAAGGTTGCCAAAAGCAGTGTAAATTATATTGATGACAGAGGTGGTAAAATTAATTTGTCTATGGCTGTTTTTTGTTTCAGAGACTTTTGGAGGAGAATAAAGTTCTGAAAAGGATTTTTCATCTTGAACAGTGCAATGGTGAATTATTTGATAAACTTCCTTCCAGTTTTCTACCTCCAATTTTAATTTAGACAAGTAAATTTAATTTCTCTTTCACTTAAAAGGAAGGGGTGGAGGTTAGAGGAGATTGTTCTTGTTCTGTTCCTCCTGTAGACAGTTTGTTTGCTGGGCCAAATCAAAAGTTCAGCAGCCAGAAGCTTGGGGACCAGCACAGCTTCACTGTGGTTCAAACTTTTCTATTGATGAATTAACTTCTCTGCTTGTTATGGTACGCAAATTGCTGCACAGAATTGTGCAAATGCCCCCAAAAATGTTTCCTGATAGGTGTTTGAATATGTATATAACTTCCAGCATACAAAGCATTGAGGGATTTATTTTGCCTTCTGCAACTAAGAATTCTTTTCATAGCATTCCCCTTGTGATTCTCAGATGGACTGTCACATACTTCATTGTAAGAAGCGCAAATCTGATTTTGTTTTGAATATGTCAGTCTTTCTGCCAGTGGCTGGCTCTAGCAGATGGGGACACAGATTGTAAACAAAGTGTGAGAGAGCATGCTTTTATGTAGAATATGTCAAAGAGTTACTTACACTTGCAAACTGCCTTCTGCATGGGCAAGCTAACTTCAGTTTGACTTGCATGGAACAATGAAACCAGAGCACTTCAAAAATGCTGTCTTGGACCCTTTGGCTAGCAAATCTCAAGTCAGAATAAAAGGTAAAGATGGGCATTACTGGAATTATCTTTGTTGCAGCGCTGAGGTATTTACTGTCAGACATTGACAAAAGGTCTCAGTCTCTCAGTGTTTACTTTATAAGGAATCCTGGATTTAATAGTAAAATGTATGGGGTTAGGAAAAGGCTTATGTCTTCTAACCTTGGCCTTTTATTTTTCTGAAGGCTGTTGTGATTGTAGAAATGAATAGAATGTTTTTTTCAGGCAGTACTCTCAAATCTGCAAGAATTACCCATCATCTGGACAGTCTTCATATTTTCAGGCTTTCTTAAAGACACTTGGGATAGGAGAGTTGGGGGAAGAAGGAGGCAAGAGTGTCAGCTGGATATTTATGAATCAGCCCTAAATTCCTTGTTGGACATCCTGATGGACAGGTTTTCCATACACAGTTTAGAGAAATGTATGTATTAACTGTTTTAAACTTAAATTGTGAGATATACCCTGCTTTTCTTGTTTGTGGAAGGAAAGCAAGTTGCATATCTAGAGGAAAATAGTTGTGATTTGTGGCATTCCTCACTTGAACAGGAAATTCTGAAATCCAAGTGTAGATGGTAAAAGTAGCAGCAGTGCCAAGGAATTTGAACAAACAAATGACTGGGAGCTGAAAGAAATCATTAATGTCCAGGAAATCAGTGGCTGATAGAGATAAGAGGCTGATTAAAAGTTCGATTGCTTTAGTTCAATGCAAATGAAAGTTTTATGTTACTGGTTAACATCGTGGGAAATTTAGTTATTTGGCACCTGGATGAGGTAACATACAAGAAATAAATGTATGCTGTGTGTTTTCAAAAAGGGTTAATCTTAGGCAAAAGGCATTACTTCTTTGCACAGAATATAATGACTTTCTGAACAACTATGTAAATATAGACTGGGAATAGGCTTTCCTTTCAGTTTGAGGTGAAGACCCTGAGCCTTGCTTCTGGTGGCATGTAGGATACTCTGATCATTAAACCCAGTTTAAGTGTGTGATTTGTCAATGAAGCTTTTTATAAAATTAATTACACGGAAGTTAACTGGATACTTTGAGACATTTTTCTTCTTGAGCTTTACTGTTTAGAAGCAAGCCTGATTATAATGGCTGTGATGCATCATATATTTGTGGTTTATAATTCCCTTGGTATTTGTTTGTGCTGATGTCTTCCCATTTTACTGTGCTGAACTTTGTGGAGGGAAAGAAAAAAGTCAAGTGTCTGTAATGTATTAATTTCCTAATACAAGGTGTGCTGTGGAGAAAACCTGTCTAGTGGTTAAAGCTGGGTCCATTTGTGTTAAAACACAAAACCAAACTAAACCTTCTGGATTGGTTAATACAGTGTTTTCTAATAAGTGATATGACTCAAAAGCCTGTCCTTGGACTGTCAGTAGAAGAGTGAGTGCTCAGTAGTTTCATTCTTGTTGGCTGATTTTGTCTGTGTGAATCATTAGGGTGATTTTTGTTGTCAGGTCTGAGTCATCATCAAGTTCAATTTGGGTGGTACCCACCTAGTTTATTTTTCTTGCTTGTGGAATGCAGCTTCTTTAAGGATGCCTTCTTATTTTAAGTGTTTGGGGCGATGTGGCTTCCACTTACTACTTTGGAAGACTTCTGAATATTTGAATTTTTTAGATCAGAAAACTGAATGTGTTCCTGAAATGCTACATTAACAGTTACAGCAAGTCTTCCAGGCTGTATTAGTATAAGAGAAAAAAGTATTGCTGTTACTTGCTACGGTCGCGTGCTGCCCCTTTGATACCTGGCTTAAATATGTAAAGAGCAAAGTTCTTGTCCTGGACAGTTCTCAGATTTTTCAGGTGGACAGCAATGAAGTTGCAACATGAAGTCTACAGGTAATCAAGAGATGCTTCAGGGACTTGGGATGACTAATTAAGAAATCAGAAGCACAAGTAGTTTTCTCCTTTCCAGTTGTGAGGAATGATGAGGGAAGAAACAGGAAGAGCCAGCAGATCAATACTTGGCTCAGTACTTGGCTCTGAACCTGGTGCCATGGGCAGAATTTTTTTTTTTTTTTGATCAGGAGTTGGTTTATATGACACCAGATGTGCTGGTGACAGGAGGTAAACCTGTGTCAAAAATGGAAAAGTATCTTTGCAGATACCAGAGTTACCAGGTCTTCTAGAGAGAACTTTAAACTAGATTTGAAAAGGGAAAGGGATAAAACCAGGAGGGCAGCATGCCAGTGTTTGAGGGATGGTGTGCTAGTGAGTTCCTTCAATCTGACACCTCAGTGGAGGTAGGGGATGGAGAGCCATGTGGCAACAAAGACAAAAGGGTCACTGATGTGTTAAAAACCACAGAATTGCCTGGTCACATAGGAATTAGGGTTTCTAGCCCAAAAAAAAAGGTGGTGAGATCAATAGCCCAACCAAAGTGCATCTATGTCAATGCATGCAGCACAGGTAGCAAACAGGCAGGCAGTCACAAGCCCTCTTCCCCAGGACTCAGTGCTGGAGCCAGTTCTGTTTAATCTCTTCAGCAATGACTGAGACAGGGGATCAAGTGCACCCTCAGTGAGTACAGAGGGCACCAAGTTGGGTGAGAATGCTGAGCCACTGGAGTGTGGGAAGGCTTGCAGAGGGATCCAAAGAGGCAGGACCAGTGAAATGAGGCCTGTGGTATGAGGTTCAACAAGGTGAAATGCTGCATCCTGCACTTCAACCACAACAAGCCCAGGCAGTGCTGCAGGTTGGAGAAAGAGTGGCTGGAAAGCTGCCCCATGGAAAAGGACCTGGGGGTGCTGGTTGACAGCTGTCTGAACATGAACCAGTGTGTGCTCAGGTGGCCAAGAAGGCCAACAGCATCCTTGCTTGGATCAACAATAGTGTGGCTAGCAGGACCAGGAAAGTGATGGTCCTGCTATACTCGGCACTGATGAGGCCACACCTCAAATCCTGTGGCCAGTTCTGGGCTCATGACAGCAGGAAAGACACTGAGGTGCTGGAGCGTGTCCAGAGAAGGGCAATGAATCTGGTGAAATGTCTGGAGCACAAGTCTGATGAGGAGCAGCTGAGGGAGCTGGGAGTGTTAAGCCTGGGGAAAAGGAGGCTCAGGGAAGATCTCATTGCTCTCTACAACTGCCTGAAAGGAGGTTGTAACTAGGTGGGAGTTGGCCCCTTCTCCCATGTAATAAGCAACAGGACAAGAGGAAATGGCCCTAAGTTGCATCCGAAGAGATTTTGATTGGATATTAGGAAAAATGTCTTCACTGTAAGCGTTGTCCTGCATTGGAATAATATGCCCAGGTAGCTGGTGGAATCAATGTCTCTGGAGGTATTTAAAGGACTTTTAGACATGGTGATTAGGGAGAGATGGTTTAGTGGTGGACTTGGTGGTGCTATTTTAATGGTTGGACTCATCTTAGAAGTCTTCTAATCTAAACAATTGTATGACTGTGTGATTTTACACTGAAATTTTGGGATTAACTTGTAGCCTAAAACTGGGTTTTAGTGATTCTTATCTTATGCTGTGCATTTAAATGTGTGTGTGTCTCACCATTACTGCTTTCCAGGTTTGTCCCATGTGTCAAATCTTAAGTGGCCAAATCTTTTATAGAGGGTGCTGTTTGAAGGAATGCAAAAATATTCTCTTGTGTTTTCAACTACTGAATGTTGCTTGAGGCTAGTGTTGAAATTTCTTTCAGTTCCAATGAAAGCTTATGTGTATGTAGAAGGCCAGTATAACAGATCAAATAAATTCCATTTAAACCTTGGAAATAATCTTATCAGCAAATTCCACTGCTTTGTTTCTTGGTGGTCTTGTTAAGTAAGCGTTAAATAAATTTCATGTTGGGGTCAGTACTGCAGTGCCCTCAGCAGTCTGACACAATTCTTCTGCAGATAATTCTGTGGAAAATTACTTAATTTTCTTAGCTTTGGTTTGATTTGATGTGGGCTAGTGCATGTTGTAATGCATTATGTTTAAGTCATTCACAGTTGTACAAATAATAGCATATTGAAATTAACATTGTTTTTCATTGTATTTTTAATGTCTTACGCTGGTACAAATGTATTCCTTAACTTTCCTGTCAGTCATGTTTATAACTACTGTACCAGTGTACATCAGTCTAATCAAGCACGGGGAGCTGGAGTACCTCCTTCTAAATCGAAAAAGGGCCAGACACCTGGAGGTGCTCAGTTTGTTGGCTTGGAATTGTACAAACGGCTAAAAGAATTTCTGAAGAACTACTTGACAAATCTCCTTAAGGTAAGATGGGGTATGAGATTGTTCTGCACTTGTAGTAAGTAACATACCATAAACTGGAGTGAGAAAAGCTGTATCAACAGAACAAAAGGTGTATGTGGCCACTGGAAGCAAATTCAATGATCCTGAAATGTGGTTTTGTCTCCATTAGCCGTTAGAATGTTTTGTTGGCTTTACCTTGGGCATAGATCAGTCCCTGTGTTTGTACCTGTGAGCTGCTTTTCCTCTTCAAGCCAAAACAACATTCCTGTGTTTTATAGAAATAATGTTACATGCCATCTTAAGGTGTCCTGTACTTGATCAAGAATAGCTAGACTTTCCATGCAATTAACCAGTATATTAGAAATTCTGAAAAGATGGGTGCCTATCATGTTGAAAATGCTTGATGGTAGCCTTTATTTTAGTTTAATAAATAAACTGCTAATAGAGCTGGATTTTATCTTGCATCAAGAGGGACAGGGACATTGTCTGGAGCTTCATCTGTGCTGTGCATTTTTTCCTAGCCTTTTAATTTTAAAATCTCATACTGGCTTTGTGCTTTATTAATGTAGAACTAAATGTGTTAGCACTACATTTCCTGTAAATACATTGCATGGTTTAGATTTATTACACAGTCAGTTTGTATACCCTTAAACATCTCGGTTGTATCTTAAAATTGCGCAACAGTACTGGCAAACTTGTAATTTCAGGATGGTGAAGATTTGATGGATGAGAGTGTGCTGAAATTTTACACTCAACAGTGGGAAGATTATAGGTTTTCAAGCAAAGTATTGAATGGGATATGTGCCTACCTCAATCGACATTGGGTTCGTCGTGAGTGCGATGAAGGTCGTAAAGGAATATATGAAATTTATTCAGTAAGTAGCTTTTTGAAGTGAGTGTTTTGTCCATTCCATCTGCCATGTTTGTGCTGTCATCCTGTAGATCACTCCTTGAATCTTGTAGGAAGTTCATAGAAGTTTTGAAGAAGTGGGCAAAGTGGCATTCTACCCCCTTTCCCTACTCCTACCCCAGAATATTTGTTAAAATTCCAAGGGTCTCAGCCTGTGAGATGTTCAATCTGCCTTGTACATATTGGGACATCCAGTAGTACACTGTTGAGGGTTGTCTGTTTCTGAATATTTGCTGCTTATACTGTTACCTGTGTGCCTCAGTGTGGCCTTGTCATCCACTTAGAATTCAGCCAAGTATTTCAAACACCGAATGAAGAAGTAAATAGTACTTTTTTTCTGATTACTTCAATACATCTCTACAAATTTTTTTTTAGCATCCAAGCTGCTAAGATTCAGACAACATTTGGTTTGTAGTGTAAGTTATTTTGGTACAGTTCTGTAAGATTGATATATGATCTTCATAATTTTTTTTTTTATGTAAAGTAATAGAAATAAGAGAACAACTTAACAGAAGTTCTGTATTTCAGATAACTAAAAGGGGTTTTTTTTAAATAGAGGATAATTACTGTCCTTGCTGGTGAAGCATTAGGAAAGTGCTGTGCTATTTTCTTGCTTTACTAAAATAACTTTACATATTGTAGAAAAACAGTTGGTATCCTTAGTTCCTATCCTTAGTTCCCTTCCTCTTAACTATACTAGGCTAACGCTAAGGGACTGTGTCAGCCTGGAAACTGCCGACAAAAAAAGCTGTATGTACTCAAAGTAACTTCTGGGTTTTGTTAGTGTTCAGAGTTGGCAGTGAATCCCCGTTAGAAAAACGAACAACTTAGTAAAGTTAGTGTAAAGCAAGTTGTAATTTTAGTGTGAAACTATCTCTTTGCTTGAGAAATGTGTGTGCCAAAATACAATTTTAAAAATTCTGATTAGTTAGCATACTACATCAGCTTTCCTTAAAGGAAGTTACCCTACATTTATATGTGTATGTGTAAATATTTTGTTTATTCAATCTTTCTTCTCCCATCTTTTGCTTTTAGCTTGCCTTGGTGACCTGGAGAGACTGCTTATTCAGGCCATTAAATAAGCAGGTATGTACATAAATATATTCAAACTATAATGTTATTTTATAGGGTTAATTTCATATATTGTTAGTAACTGCTTCAAGGAGTATTGTTGGGGGGGTGCAACAGACCCAGAAAATAAAAGGGAGCCTTCTGCTTCTCCTTTGTGATATTAAAAAAAAGGTAAATATGTGAAGGAATAGGCCTCTGTGTGTGTGTGATTGAACCTTGATACCAATACTGTTCTGTTATCTCTCTGTGGAGAGGACCCTTGACTTTTTTAAAGCTAAGGGGGCTCATCTTAAATGAAGCAGCAACTTCAGCAGTTTCTAAGCTAGGCAGGAGTACAGGCTGATGACAGTCATGTCTTAAGGTTTGGGAGTCGAGATTGGATGAGAACAGATAGTGACTGGCTGGGATTTTGGTCTCTCCTAATGTTACAGTGAATTGTTACATTTACACTGATGCCTGGGAGATTCAGGTCAGCCAAATGTTTAAATTAGTGAATCAGCACAATATAAAACAAGGCATTCCATCACAATTTTTAGGTACACATTTATGTTGATTTCACTTCTTACCAGTACTTCGTGATGAAGTAGTTGCAGCAGATTATACGTCCAAAGAACAGGTGGTTAGTTCAGCTCTTACTACAAAGTTTATTTCTATTTGAGGTATAAAACAAAGAGAAGTTTGGCTTAGAAGGCTTGATTTTTTTGAAATCAAAGAGAAAAAAATACTAAGTGCTTTAATACTCATACAGACCTCACCACTAATCAGACTATAATTATGGTGTTTAACTTCAAAATGTATCATACGCTGTATGAATTTCATATGTTCAGATCTCCTTAAATGTTGTTCTCAAGGGGCCCGACTTTTCTTGAATATAGAAATACACTTCTGATTAAATATGGTGCTTGATCTACGAGCTGCTTTCTCTGTGCTTGACTTAACTTTTAATTCCTGTTTTCTAAGGTAACAAATGCAGTGTTGAAATTGATTGAAAAGGAAAGAAATGGTGAAACTATCAATACAAGACTGATCAGTGGAGTTGTACAATCCTATGGTAAATGTGATTTCTTTAAGGTTCTATTACTTTCTTAAATAAATTTATGTACCTCATCAGAGCCCAGAAGTAACATCCCACCACCTTGGATGTCCAGTAAAGAATTTATTTTTTTTTACAGTAACATAAATTCAGTTATGTATTGTTTAACTTCACATTTGTACTGACACTTGATACAATAACAGTTGATTACACCATATTTGTAAAACTTGAGAGTGCAGCTGATAGTCTGAGTATTCAGCATTTACAAATCAGTTATTAAGAGCTAAATCTGGAATTGAGGAAGGATGGTAGTTTACAAAGCACAGTGGGGTTGTTCTTTCCCTTTTGCATGATATTGAGGGCGTTGCCATCCAAATTACTGACCAGTTTCATTAATAAAAACAAAAGCATAAAATCTGGAACTCTTAAGAAGGAAAAAATGAAAGGAGAATTGGAACTAGCTTTTGAGATAGTGAAGTTTTCCAAATCCTGTAATACATTTAGGAAATGTATCTAAAAGTGTAGTTTACATTAGTAATGTCTTGTACTGATAATTTTTTAAATGCAAAATCAATGTACATTTTTCAAAGTGGTGCTGATACAGTCCCAATTGATTGCTTTCAACTAAGTTGAAAGGAGTGTACCTTTTTATTTGCAGGAGACCACTTCGTAAAAAACAATTTTGTTATTCCTTGGTCTTTTTTGTTTGGTTGTGTTTTTTTCCTGTAGTGGAGCTGGGGCTGAATGAAGATGATGCTTTTGCAAAAGGACCTACGCTTACTGTCTATAAAGAATCCTTTGAATCTCAGTTTCTTGCTGACACAGAGAGATTTTATACACGAGAAAGTACTGAATTCTTGCAACAGAACCCAGTCACAGAGTACATGAAGAAGGTAAGTTACTTAATCTGCTTTGTGATTTTTGTTTTTCTGGATACAGACATTTTTAGAGGTAAAGGAATATAAATTCTAGGCTTTTATTATCAGTTTCTTAAAATGATAGTTATTTTACTGAAATAAAACTAGCTGGTTTTCCCTGTAGTGATTTGTTTCTGTGTTCTGAAGTTTGTCTCCTTACTGCATTTCAGTGAGTACAGTGAAAGTTTGAAACTTTCTGAACAGGCAGAACAGAAGATTAAGTTAAAATAAATTCAGATTTTGTTAGACTTCAAGACACCAAAACAGTAATTCTGCTTTAATCCCACAAGTTTACCGTTCCTGTACAAGGAACAGTGTGTTGACACATTTATTGGAATATCTTCCTGAGCAAGCTGGCTTAGGAAATACATCCTTAATTAGCTTTAGTTCTCTCAGCATATTTTACTGTCATGAACCCCTACACAGTACTTCTGATCAACAGAGGCCAGATTTAAATTCTTAACTAGTCTCTGGTTTTGGGGATCCCAGACAGGGCAACTTAGAGCAAGCAGGATAAACACTGACTATTTCTAGCCTGGTTATTGGGTCAGTCTTACTGACCCTTTAGTAGACAGGTCATCTTCCATCTTGGACAAGTGCTGCTTTATGTATTTTTTTCTCAGCACATTTCTTCACTTTCTGAATTGCTGCTTGTTTATTCCCTTCAGCTCAGTTAAAAAATAAGATAGCTTTTTGAGTAATGTGAACATACACATCCCTCCCTGCGGTATCCTTTGTGTAATGCTTTTTACCACGGAACACATCCTTTCTTAACTCTTGGCATTAAAGTCAATGAATTACCCAAAAGGAAAAAAAGTTGGGAGGGGAAGTCCTAGAAAAACCACAGTAAAAGGAATTGTGCCTTTAGTAGTTGCTCAATAATTACTAGACCAACATATGTTTACTTTCCTGTTCTTGAATTAATTATTTTTTGCTACTTCCCTTTCAAGTTCTTGTTTTAACTTTCATCCTAATGTATATATATTTAAAGAGAGAGTAAGGAAATTTCAGTTATTCAGAACCTGAATGACTGGCTCATGTAGACATCCTTGGTACAGGACAGTAAAAAGCTGTCTGAAGGTCATTGCTATTTCAAGAACTAGAGATTACTGGCAAGTAGAAATAACTTATTAGTACCCCAAACAATCCTCATGGCTTCAGAAATCCACGAAACAGCAACTTGCTTTGCTTGAAGCTGATGTTAAAGCTGAAAGCACATACAAAGTTAGCAGACAGTGGGGAAAATGTTCAGCAAGAAAGTGTGTAGCCTTATGTCCATGCTCAAATTATATCAGAGATGTATACAAGCCGTTTGGGCACTCTTGGCATCTCCTTACAGACTAGTGGTTATAAGATCTTACAAGTAATCTATTGGAAGCATGAACTGTGAACGGAGTAATCTGCTGTCAGTACACTTACTTGACGTTCTCTCTGGAGCACTGTACTTTGAGTTCTATCTGGTGATAAATAGTGTTGCAAAATAAAAAGAAATCTTAGAGTACCCTAGCAGACACCAGCATAGCATCAGTGTTACCATGTTATAGTAGAATTGTGGTTGTGTCTTGTAGCATACTCAATGAAATCTTAACTAGAACTAGGATTTGTGTATGTAGTTATATAGGCAGACTTGCTGAGTTTAGAAGGATTGTGAATTTTTCTTCTCAGGCCAGAACTCATGAGTAAAGCTGGCATGGCCTGATGTGCTGTAGGGAAAAAGGTCAGTATTGTTTAAGACTGTCCCTTGAAATATAGTCTCAAACTGAACTTCTGATCTTTATAGTTGAAACGAGTAAAGATACTATTGTGTGAACTAATTATTTTTCCCTTGTTTCTGAAATGTGACTTTAAAAAGAAAATGGAGTTAAAAGAACACAAAAAAAAAATGACAGTATAAGGAAACATGAAGTCAGAGTAAATACTTCTTTTCATAAAAATGCTCAAAGTGAGAGTTGACTGTTACCATTAAAAGTGAAGGTGTAAGGATATTTTAAGAAGCAGCATTAGAAGCGGCAGAATTTTCTGAACTACAGAAATACAGAATTGGTTAAATATAGGATAAGTAGTCCTACCAGTCTGATTCCAGTTTCCAAGGTTCATAAGAAAGATTTGCTGCTCTTTGCTGTCAGTAAGGAAGTTGATTGTTATTCCTTACTGGTAAGAAACCGGCAAGTACTCTGGAGCTGGAGCTTATATCCCTTCTCAAACTGCTGATTTCATTTCCTGTATTTCGATCAGTACTGGTTTAGCTCTAGGAGACAGTAATCCAGGACCATTTCACAACAGCTAAATGCAAAATCATTACAGAATGAGTGATTCTATCAGTGGCTAAGACGATTTAAAGCCATCTACGTATGATGCAGTGCACTTGCAGTGTAACTGTTCGTTTTTTATTGTCTGGAATATGATCTTTCATGCTTACTTGATATTCTGGCATACTAGGTAAATGAATTCACGTAATTTCATTTTCTTGGTGACATTGTTAGTTTAAATAATTTGGGCTGACAAGAGGACATACACACTTTATCCCTAATAATGTGCTGCAGTTACAAATGGTTTGTAACACGAATCCTTAACACTTTTGCAAACAAAATAGAGGTAATTGTTATGTAAACAATTTCAGTTTTACATTTTGGCATAAGTTTTATTCCTTGAGTGGCATTTAAAATTTCAGTTTGCCAGGAAGATATGCATATGTAGCATTTCATATGCCAAATTAAATGCAAGTATAATTTAAACGATTGTAATTTATTAGGAAGCTTTTCTGTGTAAGAATGTAGATGAGAATATTCAAATAAATTTGTCATGGACATAGTGTTAAATTGTAGTTTTCTGTCTATTAGTTTTGTGGAGCCATGAAATACATTCATGTTTGTCTTAAACAAAACTACCTCTGTAGCTGGAGAGCTTGCTGATTCTAAAACTGCCAGCATCTCATGTCAGCGGCTTTTTCTTTTTCTGACAGCAGATTTCCATCTGTAAACTTCTTATTCAGAAGCAAGAGGAAAACAGTCTTGCTGTGATTCTCCCCCACCATTTAAACAGTATATAATACTTTCGTCAACATAAACATCAATTCCAAATGTATATTGTGATTCCCAGAAAAATAACTGCTTAAGTATCTGGTCCATAACACCAAACTAGAGAGAGGTTTGCTTGTTGTTGTTGTTTTCTAGATGAATTTACTGAACAGTCATCTGTTTTCTGCTGTTGGATTTGTGTTCTGCCTTCCATGCAGGTTTCATGTTTTTCTCTGTTTTGTAGGCTGAAGCTCGTCTACTTGAGGAGCAGCGTAGAGTTCAGGTGTATCTCCACGAGAGCACACAAGATGAGTTAGCACGAAAGTGTGAGCAAGTACTTATCGAAAAACACCTGGAGATATTTCATACAGAGTTTCAGAATTTGTTGGATGCTGACAAAAATGAAGGTAAGGAGGTTCAAACACCGGCTTTAGGCTTACAGCTCTACTCCCTGATGATTTGTGAATAATGTAAAATCTGGTCCTACCTAAATGTCATTTGTTCAGGAATTAGATTAAGTGGAAGGTTAGTCACTAAACTGACGGACAAGCAGGTTTTGATGAAATTGGGGTGGCTGATGATACACTTCAAGGACCCTATCCCAATCCCAGATATTAAGGCAGAATAGCACTAGTTTGATTTCTCTGAATGTGGCTGGAAGAGTTGCAAGAGCACTTGAGCAATCCTTCCAGCAGAAGCTGAAGCTTGTGTGAGAGAGATGGGAGGTGAAAAACAGACCAGTACTCTTTCCAACTGTTTCTGTTTAATCCATGGATCTTCCTGAGTCAACACTGAGAATTTTAAAATCCAAAGTGTTTAGAAGTATGGATAGGAAACACTAAAAGAGGAATAGAAGCAAATAAATAGCTTTTAAAATAGAATATATAAAATATATAATATTGCATATAGAGCACAAGGAAAGGGTGGAAATTATTAATTGATGAATTAATTTTAGCTGTGAAAATGATTCTTAAGAGTTGCTAATGGATCAAGTTTATATTGTCATAGAGAATACATAGAATAAAGACTTCTTCATCACTTCCTCTGAAATAAGTGAAGATTATCGTAGTTTAGGTATCTTTAAGGAATTGTCAATTGTGTTGGTTTGTACGAGTTTCTTCAGGAGTTAATACAGAGTACAAAATAACAGCCAGAACTAATTCCTGTGGATCATGTAGATAAAGATGAATGATGATACTGATTTCCAAGTTGGGGAATTAATTAAATCTGTATTTCAAGTCAGAGTGAGGCTGTATAGCTGAAATACTGCTCCTAAGAAAGTGGCAGAATGTAAGAGATGCTGTGGTTAAGTTACTAATGATGATACTGTTCATTTGAGAGTTTTAAATTGTAACTATGACTCTGTCTCATTGTGTATCAGTCTTAAAATAGCAACTACGAATTATTACTATAATAGTCATGTTGATAACTAAGAGGTGCTTCAAAATCAAAAAGGGCAATTCAGCATGATTAGTAGGTCAGAAGTTAGCTGATTCAAATGTAAATAATCTGTACTAGCATTTGAGTCAGATGTTGTTTATGTTGTAAATATTTACCCTTTAATTGGAAGAGATTTTGATGGGTGTTGATTTGTGAAATGGCTTTATAAACGACTTCTGACAATTGAAATAGCAATAGAACAAACAAAAAGGTTTTTTCTGAACTCAGATTGCCTTCACAGACTTTTCTGGTTTTCCTCCTACTTTATCAAGCTCATGGGTTATGTGAGCCCTTAGTGCAATCACTTACCACAGTGATGCAATTCCATAAGTTTGTCAGGGTAAAAACGAAGTATCTTGGGTACTGTCTAGTTATGTATCTTTGGGTTTACTTTCATGTAGGTTATTTCTAAGATTGACTAGACTTCTTTTAAAATGCTTGATTCTTTTTCTTCTTTTTCAAAATATTTTCTCTTCTGTTATTGGGCTTCACTTATTGTAGCAGTTCCCTGACCCTTTTTAAGGTTCATGAAGTTTCAAGATTAGAAAATTTATTTTGAATAATAGTCTGGTAATTCACTCTTGAATCACTGTAGTTGGTTCATTCTCAAATTTGTGATATACTAACATAGCCTTTGGTAGACTATCCTAAACTTACAGTAAAAAGTTGCTCTTGATTAAAATATTTATTGCTTTGCTCTTGAAAGTACACTGGTTTTGAGGTCCTCCCATGCAAACTATGTTTGAGCTATCATATTACAGGCCACTCCTGTTGGTAACTTTTTAATCACATTGTGCAACTAATGTATAAACTGGTTATAAAGGTTGTGGGACACATTCCTCATGTGTTACCTACTCATATCGGTATGCTACCGATAGGAATCAATTAGGTTTATTGGGAGAAGGCTGTAATGATGTAGGTGGAATTACCATGCAAATCTTCCTTGAGGCTTTGTAGCGTCTCTTCCTTATTTCACCTGAGTGAAATCCTGGTAGACCAACCTGTGAACCCTTGTTTGTGGGTAGATCTAGCAGCAGCTTATTGATTTATGCATGGCATTATTTTCCTACCTTTTTTTCTAAAATTCTGTAGGATATTCTTATGTTCTTATGAAAGTTAATGTCAGGTTGCAGATGTGGTTTTCATAGAGAGAAAAAAAATGTTATGCTTTCAAATCCACAAGCTTAAGCTTGACAAATATTTAAGGAATGGAAAGTGTTCTACAGAAACCTAACTGAATTGAAATGTCATCCCTTCAATATTAAAAGGTATCAAACTCTGTGTGTTATATAGCAGAGTTAGGTAGAGCACAAGGTCATTGATTGCTCTGTTTTGTTTAATCTGATAATCCTCTGGTGGTAATAAATCACTCACAAAGCTCCTCAGAGAAGTCCTTACACTTCAGAAGAACTAGATGCAACTGTCAGCCTTAAGATGGGTTCCACAATGTGAAATATCCTCCTTAGTTTACAGTAAATAATCTGATTGTTTACTGTTTCACTGGACTGCCTGTTCAGAGAGAGCAAGATTTCAAGAGGTGACTAGTAGGTTTGTTTACCTGGTTCATGGCCAATTCAAAGTTTGCTTTTTTGGTTTTTTTTTTAAAGGAGTTCTGCACTCAGATAATACAAAGCATCTATCATGTTGAAACTAAATAATAAAAACCAAAACCTCTTCAGTCTTAGACTTTCCAAATGGCTAATTGATTTGGAAAGTCTTGGCTGAAAACTGGTGAGATTTTAAAATGAAGCCTTAACATATGTGAAATGACATCCAGTTTATTTTTACCTTTATTAGTTCTATTGTAATGTTTTTCAGAACCTCTTCTTTTGTTTCAGATACAATTATATCTACTGGTAATCAGTTAAGTAAACTTTAAAGAGATGTCTTTTACTGACAGTGCTTTATTGAAGGAAATTTCATTTATAATATTTCAGTTTATCTGCCAAGGTCATATCAATAACATTTTGCCTTAAATTTCCAGCTCTTACCACTGATACTGCCCAAAGTAAAAATGTTTATGTGCAAAGGTCTACAAGTAGTGTTAGATTTCCGAGAACTGTCCTGTTCAGAATAAGATTTAAAGGACAGTGGTCAGCTGGAAAATGTAGTACTTGTAGCACAGCCAGCAACATTAATAACAGTCTCTAATTCATGGCAGCACTTCAAATTGTTATTTAAATAAGAAAGGTTTAACACCATTTTTAAATCATTGCTTTAAACCTGTGAAAACTAAAAATCAGTAGTAAATTTTCTGCCATTCAAATGGTGTTTTCTTATTCTTGAGATTTGTTGCATTGTGCAGGTTAAAAATAGATCTTAATATAACACATTGTTTTCTCTTTAGCTAGTGTTAGTTTTCCAGGTGAGTGCAAAGTTTTGCTGTACTGTATAATTGTTTACTGTAATTTTTTCTGGCTTTTTACAGGAGCAGTTACATGTGTGGTTTTTTTACAATGGATGTTTAGCTCCTGTTGACAGCTTGTAAATGAGAAATTGGAGTAATAGCCAGTACAAATGGGAAATGTTAGCTTTTCTTTTTTGTCTTTTACAGACTTGGGTCGCATGTATAACCTTGTGTCTCGAATCCAGGATGGCCTTGGAGAGCTGAAAAAACTTTTGGAAACCCACATTCATAATCAGGGTCTAGCTGCAATTGAGAAATGTGGAGAAGCTGCACTAAATGCAAGTATCCCATCAAAACAAGTCTGTGTATGGTTGCTGCCAGGTTTACATTACAGGACAGTGAATGCTTCCTGATGAAACTTCCAATTTGCTTGTTTTTCCTCTCATTAATTTATTGTGTAAGGACTGGACAACTCTCAAATGCTGACAGTAGGCTTAAAACAAAACTGAGATCCCTTTGTACTTTTTTTTGTGGGGTTTAGGTGTGGGGTTTTTTGTTTGATGGGGGGCAGGTGGAGCTGGGGAGGGGGTTTGTTTTGTTTGGGGGGGAAGGTGAGTTTTCTTCTGAGTTTTTGCTCTCTGTCAGGATGTCATGCTTTGGAAAGCTGTCTCTGCAAATACAACACCCAACACTTACAATACAAATACACCTGAAAGTCCACTGTTTCAAGAAGCATTATCTCCAGTCAACTGTATTTTATTTCATCATGTTAAGGAATTCTGATTTGGATAGGACTGTCTAGAGAAAATTTCTGTTGGTTTGAGTTTTTTGATGTCTTTATTTTGTTCAGAAAAGCATGAGAAATAGCAGAAAAAGAAGGAACTGAAATGGTCAGAAAGGTCACAATATAAGGAACAAGTCACATCTTTGGAAAGGCTTCTTTTTCGATTTTTATCCCATAATTGTAATTTCAAACTTAGTTTTGTACTGATTGGGGTTACATCTTGGCAAAATGAAGTTGTTTATATCCTTTGCTGACCTTCTTCTCTTTAGACAAGATGACGTTTTCCAGGGGAAAAAAAAAGAATGAAACATTGCACAAAGCAAAATCAGGATAGAATATAGATTCTGGTAAATTTTGTTTAAAGTGAAATTCAAGAAGTACTTGGACGATGCTGTCAGGCATTGTCACTGATGACAACATCATCAGTGTGATTATCAGAGTGGTTCTGTGCAGGGTCAGGGGTTGGACTTCGATGATGTTTGTGGGTCCCTTCCAGCTCAGGGTACTCTATGATTCTGTGGTTAACTTTGAGTTTTGATAAAGTTCATTTTAACTTGTTGTTGTCCTGAGAAATTCTTGAAATAGCTTCATACTACAGCAGTAATCTATATTGGAGGATGTAGTATCTGTTGAAAACTTACATAGTTTTAAGTGCCTAGCTTTTTAGCAGTGTTGATCTTTTATGAATAATGAAGTAGTCATGAAGCAACTTCAGCAATCTTCAGCTTCATTTGTAAATGTCATCTTAAAATTTGAAATTAGGTCTGCTCCATGCTTGACACATCACCCTGGTGGTCATCACTCTTGAGGTTTTTTTCTGTTTAGACCTTGAAGAATTTACCACAGAAAAAAAAAATGAATGCTCTTTCTCCAAGAATTATTTCATCTTTCAGAGAGGGGAGGCCCAGAATTTGTATGTATTAGTTCTTTTGACTCCAACCATTTACAAAACTCTTCATGCCTCTAACACTTCCTTGTTTCCTCATCTTTCTTTTTTATTCCTTTTCTTATTCCACACATTTGTTCTTCATAGCAGTATCTCTGGCCATTTCCCTTGAGAACCATCCTGTCTCTTCTTGCATATCCTTCACACCATTGTATTGCTGCTCATCATTGCTTTGGTAGCCCTCTGTCACACTTAGGTAGGACTGATTCTGCCCAACTTCATTTACCTGTACTATAAACAGATAATCAGCTGAACAAGTGCCTCTCACTTTCTGTAGTCAGTGCAGAGAAATAGTCATACCAGCCTGACTCATCTCACCTGCTTTAGGTTTTTAGTGCAGAATGAGTTGTGCTCTAGTCTCTGTTAACTGTATTAATAAGACTGCTATTCAGTCAGGAGATTTGCTGCTTTTTGTGCTTTTGATTTGGTTTTGGTTTTTTTGCTCCCTGTAATCAGTAGATACTTTTCTGAATGTCCTTCAAATCCACTTGCATTCCTTCTCTTAGAAGTTCTCAGTAATCTCAGTTCTTTATCTCAAGCATGGCATTAGATTGGTGGTCCACCTAGTCTGGCTTCAGTGGCAACAGGAAATGTTTTTCAGGATTATGATAAAACCCTGCCCATTCTGCAGCCCACTGGCCATTTCTTGCCAACAAGACTTTGTGATCTCCAAACTGAAGACTTCTGCCTTTTGAGTCTGTTGTGTAGTAGCTGTCCTGTATGCCTGATGATTTGCTTGCCCATTATTGTCCCTACTCTGACTCCACTCCATCTTTACTGAGATGCAAAGATAGGTAACTGCACATAGAATTCAGTCTGAGTGCAATGAACTTGATGTTTATTGGCATTTGGCTGTCACTGGGTGTTGAGCAGATAATTTTTTAAGAACTGCCAATGAATGAGGTTTCTGTACTAAGTTGTACCTATTGGATATACACCAGTTACATCCTTACTACAAGAGTTTGCCTCTGTAGCAACTGCCATTTTATCATTGTCTAGCTCTCTCGGGTGTGATTTGTAATAAGCTTAAGTCTTTGAAAATGTTTGCAGTGGTTGAGTAAGTATTTTGTTATATTTTGTGTTGTATGATGTGTACACTCTGCACTCTGACTGCTGTAAGTGAAATCTTGTGCTAGCCTCAGTCAGTCCTGGACATAGGACTTGTACCAGTCTGAATACTAGTTTACCTTTAAAACATTTCTAATACTTCATAGACTTTCCCCACACAAATTTTCTTGGACCCGTGAATAGCTCTATTTTGGAGGAAGTAGAAAGCAGAAAGTCAACAGGTTGCAAAATACCGTTCTCTTTTTCTTTTTGCAGGATCCAAAAATGTATGTACAGACAGTGTTGGATGTCCATAAGAAGTACAATGCTTTAGTCATGTCTGCGTTCAACAATGATGCTGGCTTCGTGGCTGCACTAGACAAAGTAAGTGCATGTAGTGGCAGATGCTGGACTGTTTTTTTATATCCATGCAAAATAAAAATTTGCGTCCCAAAATTTCACTGTCTTTTGTGATTTATAGGCTTGTGGTCGATTTATAAATAATAATGCAGTGACAAAAATGGCTCAATCATCCAGTAAATCCCCAGAGCTACTGGCACGATACTGTGACTCTTTACTAAAGAAAAGGTATGTCCTCAAAGACAAATTATTTCATGTTGGCTTTTGTTTTAAAATGTTTTAGCCTATGAAGTTTTGTATTATCTTCAGAAACAGAACTTCACTTTGCAAGAAATTAATTGTACCAGATTCTGGATACAAAAATTTCAGTAGGACTATTCCTAAAGGTTATGTTGTTTACTTTTCTTCCTAAGGAAGTAAGCAAACCTTTCCTGCCTACAGCAATCTTAAGTTTTGGTTTTTCAGTAAAACAGAAGGAGGGGATTTAGGTGGGGTTTTTTACACTGAAAAATTTAATTTGGGTTGTACATTGTAAAGAGACAACACATTGCCTTTTTCAATTGAAACTGTTGCTTTCCTTCTGTTGTTTTTTCTATACCTTCTTCCATCTGGGCAGAAATTGAGGACAAAAACTGCTTTCTAACCTCTCATGGTTCGTGTTTTAATTTGAGGTATTTGGCTTTAAATGATTCAGCGGCTCATACACTGAGTTGGTATCAGCACAATTCATACTGAATTGGTGTCAGTTTTGTCCCTGGCAACATCTCTAATTGTTTTGGGGGAGGAAAAAACACCACCGCCAAACAACCCAAAAATGGGAGAACTTGCTCACTTTTCCCTTTGCCATCCCCTCCTTCCTTCAGCAAAGGATTTATTTTCTCCTTTACAAATACTGTCAGTCTGCAGGGTAGGTTTGGAGTTTGCTTGGTGGACAAGCGTGAGATGGAGCAAGAGAATGTGGTGCCACCTGAGCTTTCACCCAGTCAAGTCCCAGCTCTGTGAGCTGATTTTTTTCTTGCTGTACTAAGATAAGAAATAGATAGCATTTAGCAGCAGGAAGAGAGAGGTCCATGTTTAAGCCCATAAATCGTGAGAAGTATCAGGCTACCAAGAAGTCCCAGACAAGTCATGGTCCAGGACTTCAACCTGTGACAATTGGGAACTTCGGAATTGCTGACAGGTGGAGCAGTGAAGTGTTCACTTCATTACATTGTTTCCTCTTTAAAAAAAGCCTTTGATCCCAGAACTACACAAATCTGCATTCTTTTATTTCTGAAGTTTCCGTATACATCCCTATGTTGGTTTAATTCTCCTGGTTTGGGACTCATTAAAATTGCACTTCTTTAATTGCAGCTCAAAGAATCCAGAAGAAGCAGAATTGGAAGATACACTCAATCAAGTGGTAAGATGTCTATAAATGCAGTTCTCTTCTGTGTAAGCTTTGGCAAGTTAGTAATATTTGATTGTCACAAAAGACAGAAAAGAGAAAAATATTATTTTTGCATATTTGATTTAATTGCTTAGTATTTCAGCTTTTGAGTAATAATCTGTGTGGCTCTTTAAAAATTATTTTGTTTATTATAACCGCTTTACAGGAGATTTAAAGTGGCTATATTGAAGCTATGCTTTTACTTAATCTGTATATACATACAAAATACATATAATTTCAGCAATCTTTTTATATCATTATCCACATATATATAAAATGCTGTATATGGGGAATATACACTTCAGGTGTTTAAAATAGTATCTATATTTAAAGCAAGCACACACTGCCAGTCCTTCCACCCTCCCCCAAAAAAGCCAAACAAAACGCCCAGTCCTAAAAATCTAAGTGCAGATTAAGTAGTCTCTGCTACAGCTTTTTCAAGACAAATGTTTAAATATTTTTTCCTTAAAAATTGTCTTGGCTTTTCCAGATGGTTGTCTTCAAGTACATTGAGGATAAAGATGTATTTCAAAAATTCTATGCTAAAATGCTGGCAAAGAGACTTGTGCATCAGAACAGTGCCAGTGATGATGCTGAGGCAAGCATGATCTCCAAACTAAAAGTGAGTATTCCATAGCTGCTCCATGATCTAGTGCCTTGCTTTTGGAAAGCCTGGATGTATGTCCTTTCATTTGTTTATTTTATACACAAAAAAATACACAACCTAGGTCTTCTTTTCTGTATTATTTTTTTAATCGTAAGAACTTCTAGTGCATGTCTGCCTGATGGAGCTAAGCTTAATTATTCTTAACCAAATGAATGACACGGATTTAATTATTCAAGAGAATGACTACTGGAAAGGTGCTTGATTTCATTAACCTACATTTATGCAGAATTAAGCAAACTACAATCTACTACCCTTTGAGAGGTCTGTTTCATTGTGTTTTGCTTAATTTTTAAACAAAATTTTCTTCAGTTCTCAATGACAGTTAAAGCTCATATTCCTGGGGGCATCAGCACTTTGAGTAAGGGAAATACGGAACTTTGTACATCTTCTGTTAAGAAAATAAGTTCCAATACTTTGTTCTTCTCATTATCTAATGTCAAAAATGTGTCTTGCTGATGTATCTGTGCTTTTAAAATACAGCAAGCTTGTGGTTTTGAGTATACCTCCAAGCTGCAGCGGATGTTCCAAGATATTGGTGTAAGCAAGGATTTGAATGAGCAATTTAAAAAGCACCTGACCAATTCAGAACCATTAGATTGTAAGTAATGCCTTTACCTAAGTTACTGTTGCGTGGTTTACCTTCCTCTTATTTCTACAGAACTAAATGTTTGAGGGTAATATTTGAGTTACTCATACTGCCTCAAGTTAGAGCAAGATAGCTAGGATTTTTAAATTAGTCTTCTAGGTCTGTTCTTTGTCTTCCGGTAGCACTTTATATCTTTTGTGAGTAGCCTCCTCCTGATTTTGCAGGTCATGTTTAGGTATATGAGTAAATGAAGTTGAATCCTGTCTTTTCTTTTTTTCTTTTCCTTTTATTTTTTTTTTAACTTTTGATTGGAGAGACATTTTTCTTTAAACAGTTTTGATTTTCAACACAATGTGGCCGAAGTTCACACTTATGTGAAAATATTAAGGATAAAGTATGTTGTATTCCAGGTTGTTAGATGCTCCTATCACCTTTTTATGCTTTTCTTTTTATTTGAAGCACATTGAACCAAATTCTGTCAAGAGTTGATAATTATTTCTTGGATTACAAGTTGTGCATTGTCAGGCTTAAATTTTACTTAATTTTTATATTATTTGTACTTGACTAAAGTGCCTTACAAGTATAGATGTGAAAGGTCTGTTCTTGCAGTTGTGTACTGTGGAGTGATGATGAACACTTAAAATTGTCAAATGCTTTTGTGTTAAAAAAGAAGTCCATTGTAATAAATTCTCCAAATGAGAGAAAATTGAGTGCCTGTAACAGTAAATCTAAAGCTCTCCAACTGCAGTGACATCTCTCGTGAATAGCTTTGGTTTATGGTCTGACAAAAAAAAATTGTGATTAATGATTTTTTTACCATGTTAGTTTGATCACAAGGTCAGAACAATTTCTGTGTTAGAATTGGGACTGTGTTTGAAGAGCAGGTTAGGAAAAAGGGGGGTAGTGCAGCTCATCCTCTTCACCTCTGTTTCAGTGGATTTCAGCATCCAAGTGCTGAGTTCTGGATCATGGCCATTCCAGCAGTCCTGCACGTTTGCGCTGCCATCTGAGGTGAGGCACTTGCACTTGGTTCATCTGAACATGGAACGATCGTGAGAGCAATTTGTTTTACAAGGCTGGTGTCTTCTTCTGTTGTGTATCAGAGAGGACTACCAAGTGTCTCTGCTATTTGTCTATATGGCCTGAGGTATTTGGAACAAAATAATTGAGTAAGGTAGTAGGAAGGAACTGTGTGAAATTTGTGTTTTCATATCTTTCCCATGAAAAGTCCCTAGTTAATGAATCTTTCTTCAAAATAGTCAATAGGATCTAAAGCAAATCTTTGTTAGCGCACTTTTCTGGGTGTACTTAAATTTTTCATACCATTACTTCAGCTTTGCCCACTAATATCTTTGGATATTATAATCATTAGTTTTCTGCTGAGCGCTTACCCAGAAGAGACAAGACATGAATACTTAACATGAGAAATAAGTTTAGTGCTCTCACCCGGGCGATGAAGGTGATTACTTTTCTAGCCATGCTTAATGTATCCTAAAAAGATGAATGAAACTTAAATGCTTGTTTACATTTGTGCTGTTAATGATACTGTAAAGGGGAAACTTGTAACAGAGGGAAATTTTCATCCAGTCTGCTGAATCTGAATACTTTGGGTTTCTGTTTGTGTTATTCAGACAACACAGTGGTTGAGGATGATCAGATTTGATGATCCTCTGTTGCTTCTATAGTATGTTGTAGTAATGTTAAATGAAGGTAAATAATTTTATTTATTTATTATTGATGTTTTTATACAGTTAGAACGGAGCTATCAGAGATTTACTGCATTTTATGCCAGTCGTCATAGTGGAAGAAAATTAACATGGTTGTATCAGCTGTCCAAAGGGGAATTGGTTACCAACTGTTTCAAAAACAGATACACATTACAGGTAAGGACAAGTCATGCCAATAGAAACATTTGGCGATGGTTGTGTTCGGAGGACTGGATGCAGCTGGTAGAACCTTTATTGTATGCTTATTTTATTTACTGTATTGATACTAAAGGTCTGTTTTTAAAAGAAAATTGACTTAGGAAATGGAACACATTGCCTGTGGTTTAAACGGGTGTTTGAACTGCATTTTGTGAGACAATTACAACCTCTTTGCTTAGGATCTCATGCTGCTTATACTTTTCTGTCTGGTTTCTCTCAAAAAGTAACGGGATGAGGAGTTCACAACAGTGAGAAGAAACAAAATAATGTCAGACTTTGACCTTGTCATCAACATATATTAACCCTGTGGTGATGGACATGGATAAGCCACTGATAGCTGCTTTGTTTATAAATTTGGTTTCATTTTTCTGCTTGAGTTGGGAGGGTTGTGAGGATGAATTCAATAGTCTGTGTTGGGTTTATTGAAGATTAGATAGGTAAGGGTCGGAATGACAGAAGAAAACAATTTAAACTATATTAGCAAGTAGAGGGATAATGTTTTGATACCATAGATTTGATGAAGTGTCTACAGGAGGCTAAATGATCCTTATCCTGGGGTTTATGTTTAGATAATGCTAGAAGGGGGAGTTCTGATTGTATAAGCAACATTTGATTTTTTTTTTTTTTTTTTTAAATTAGCACCAGTTGGGTATTCTCTGTTGTCCAAATATTCCAGTGTATGTGTTCAACTGGTGAATTTCAGGCTGTTGAAATTAAGAAAGTGTTTGTTCTCATTTTCTGATTTCTCCCCTCTCCCCTCTGTTCTCTGTTTTTGGATCTGTCAGGCATCCACATTCCAGATGGCGATTTTACTGCAGTACAACACAGAAGATGCCTACACCGTGCAACAGCTGACAGACAGCACTCAAATAAAAATGGTAGTGACTTTGCACATTTTGCCACACTCTTGTGAGCAAGTGTTTTGGTCTTTAGGGCTCTTCCTGCTATCATAAGAAATTTAGATTATACATGCTTGGAGCCAGAATCAGTTTCTGTCCCAGAGGAGGCAGATGTGCTCCATTCTTGTTGAATTCACTTTGCTGGTTTACTTTCCTGTAATCATAACTGCCTGGTCTTCTGATGAATCTTAGTGCATGTACATTCCTGTTCATGACTGGAGTGAATTGTCTAGTCCTGCTGTGCTCTGGTTGGAAGTTTTCAGTGTTTCAATGCATACATTTTAATGTTAAAAGACAACATTGTAGCAAAACTAGCATTTTCCCTAAATGATTGGTCCAACATCTATCATTCTTTTATATCTCAAGGCTTTTTTACATGAACGTAGTAAATCTGCAGTTCTGTGGCTAAGTCTCTGCTGTGGAAAAGGTTCCCTCCTTTTCTTTCCAAGGAGACTTTATGGCCCACAGTTTATCTGGCATTTATTTGGCCTTTAGTAGTAGGTTTAGATCAAATCTTCTCCAACTTCTGGAAAGTTAGGCAATTCCTATTCAGTAGGGTCTTTACTTCTAGAAATGCATATCTTAAAAGGTACTGTTGCTGGTGGTTTACAGCAAACCCAGAAGTCTTAGGGCGTTGCCGTTTATTAGACTCTGGTAAAACAGCAGCTTTGCAGGCCTGCACAGAATATTGCCAGTAGCCTTCTGGGTGACCAACCAGCAACAACAACCGTTAACAGATCCCTGTTAAAAGAAAAAGATGTTAATCAGAAAGCAGAGAGTGCTTGCTTTCTGAAGTTTAAGCTTGCCATGGTGAATATATATTTGCATGGTTTGGGAAAAATTATTTCTTAGGCATATAAATCTGCTTGCAAAATAGTTCCTAAAGCAGCAGCTGGAACGATCTCTAGTTTGGAATTAGTCTTTCTTAAGAATTTTATGTTATTTGACCGACCACACGGCAGATATCTCATAACACCCAAAAAGGACATTATGTTTTATATGTGTGAACTATGTTTTTACTGCTTTTTTCCCCCACATCATTTTGCAGTGTTCTGCATTCATTAGTTCTTTGTCTAAATATGTGCATTCATGTTCAAGTTTTTAATTTAGACAGAGGTGTTGTCCATCTGCACTGATACTTTCTATAATTTTGTAGGATATCTTGGCACAAGTTCTACAGATACTGTTGAAATCAAAATTGCTTGTAAGTACTCTTGCTTTCTTATGACCTGCCTAACATACAGTGAAATAAGTTAAAGACTATTTATTTATTTGTTTATTTGTTTATTTCTTGCAGGTTTTGGAAGATGAAAATGCAAATGTTGATGAAGTGGAGTTAAAACCAGATACTTTAATAAAACTGTATCTTGGTTACAAAAAGTAAGGAAAAACTTGAGCAGTATACATCACTTACATATAATGGGTGGCATCCCCCTGTGCTTTCAAAATCTGGGTGAAACCTAACATACTTGGGATGAAAGCTTCAGGGTTCAAGTGCCAATTCAAATGTAGATTCAATGTGAACCAGCATTAAGGGAGAGGGCTGGTGACTGCAGGGGGATGGGTATGATTTCAGCTCTTTGACTCTGACTTTGTCATAAAGTCTGTCAAGGCCTGACATTTTCATACCTCCTTTTTGTTCCTTGGTTCTTGTCTAATTCTTGAGTAATTGATTCAAGTGCTGCTGTTTCACCAAGGCGCATGACTCACATGCACTTGGCAAAATCAATGATATTTTGTAAGGTTATACTAGTGTCCAGTGACCAGCAAAGGTCAAAGGCATAAATGTTCATCCACTACTGCTAACATGAGAAGATCAAGCTCATTTTATAACCACAGAGTATACAGTGATTTGAAGACTTAATAAACATGATTTTCAGTAGGTTTTATTACTTAAACAGTTGTGTATTTTAGGTTGTTTACAGCAGCGTGGCACTTTTTATCATGTTTACCAGAGCACAGATATATACACACATGAATTCAGTGAGGAGTTCAGTACTTCCCGAAGATAAGATCTCAAGTGAAAGAAACATTTTAAAACCTTTCTTTGTACCTCACTTTTTATCTGCTTTCTATTTCCCTTTACCAATAATTAAAGGTTTGAGAATTCATGGCCTATTACATTAATGCAGTGACGGAAACAGCTCAGTGTTGCTGCATTGTGCAGCTGCTGGTTCCCAATTTATGATGGAGAGCACTGTGCTAAATAAATAACAGATCCTCTCCCCAGTGCAGCCAACAGGCTGAGCAGAGCCGTGTGCTCCCTGGTGCTCTGATGCTGAGTTTTTCTCCCCACTTCGTGACACAGGACCTTGTCTTGAGTTGGCCACGAGTGGTAGTGGGCTCACCTCAGCACAGCCATCAGTGCCAGGGAGCGCGTGAAAGAAAGGCAGAACTCAGTTCTACAAAATGAATGGATCTTTCCACGTTATGGTCAGAATCCAGTCTGTAAATCAGAAAGGGATTCTCTTTTCACTGACTTCCTTTGTCCCCTTCACTGACTCAAAGCCTCTTAGTAAACACAGAAATGTTTTGAATACAGTGTAACTGTACAGTGCTAGCTAGACCTCACAGATCACTAGGACGGATTCAGTAAATTGTGAAATACACAGACACCCACCAGAAAGATATTTTGTTTCTTTGGTTGGTTGTGGGCACTTGTTTTTTATTTTTGTCTTTGAACTTGAAGTAGTGTCTGTAAAGTGTTCAGAAGAGCAAAAGTCCTCTTTTGTTGTAAAGTAATTATGGTGATATGGCTTTTATTTTGGTGTTGGATTTTGTTTGGAGTTTTTTTCTGTGTTTCTTGGGTTTTTAAACAGGTTAATCATTATTAACTTCTGCTTTTCTTTACAGCAAAAAATTAAGGGTAAACATCAATGTGCCAATGAAGACTGAACAGAAGCAGGAGCAAGAAACTACACACAAAAATATAGAGGAAGATAGGAAACTACTGATTCAGGTTAGTTTTATTGCAGAATGCTGCCATGACCTCAAAATCACAACTGTGTAATTATTTTAATGAAGCTTTGTGTAGGATTTTCTTAATTTTTGTTAGAAGATAACATGCCATTGCAGTGCGCTGTGTTAGAGTTCAAAAAATGTGTTTAAATTGTTCTTAAAGGTGAGTAGAATCTGTAGTAGAAACTCGAAGAAGCCATATGTTCTTCACATTTTCTAACCTGGTGCTGATGAGTGTTTGCACACGTTCCCCAGACCTTACTCTGGATGAAATCTGAATAATAAAAAAAGTAGTAATACCCCGGTAATATGAAATTAACAGTGGTTTTATATCAGTTCATTTGGAATCCACTTGAGAGGCAGGGGAAGGAAATACCAATGTACCAGTAAGAGAATGTCAGTGCAAGGTTAAAGATATGAAACAGGCTTTTGTTACACAAGTAGTTTTGTGCAGCTTTTGGTACCAGTTGATGCTACTGTTATGGCTGACTGACTCTTAAGCATAGTTGTAAAAATTCATGTCATTCACTTCTGATGACTAAATCTGAGTTCTTGAAGTCTGTGTGAGTAGCTGACACTTGTGGGCAAGCTTCTCCCCATCTGGTGCTCGAGTTTGTTGTGGTGGTGTTTCTGCACAAGCAGACGTGATCTAGGGAACTTAAATGGCTTTATCCAGAGGGAGAAGTAGTTTGCTGCTAAACACACCAACTTTGCTGTGCAGGCTGCTATTGTGAGAATCATGAAAATGAGGAAGGTTCTAAAACACCAGCAACTGCTTGGAGAAGTGCTAACACAGCTGTCCTCAAGGTTCAAGCCACGAGTTCCTGTAATTAAGGTATGTGAGAAACACATCTCTGAACCTGGGTTCCAGCAGGTGAGGAGGATATATATACAGACAAAACACATGCTTCTGAATTAAAAAGGAAAGCTAAGGAGATGATGGGATGGGTAAGGACAGATTTTTTTGAGTTGCAAGTAGGAAATATTTTAACCAGAAATACTGCATTTCTCTTAGGTAACATCCATGTTTTTGCATTGTTGGCTGTGGTGGTAAAATAGTAGCAGGATTGCATCTTTTCACATCAGTGTCAGCTTACCATGGCGTTTGATCCAGGCTTACTTTTTATTCCTGGTCTCCGAGTTGTGAGAGTACAGTCAGCCTTGGGGTTGGCTCAATAAAACTTTCCTGCTTTTTTTTACAATAAAAATACTGAGGAGGGGGGCATTGGATCTAATTATTTGCTAAAATTATACTGATTATTCATGTATGTATATTAATTTCTTTACCAGTTTAAGTGAGCTCACCAGCAGTTTTTACATCCGCAACCAATGGGTAGGTGGGGCAAAGAGCAAGCAGTGAGAGCAGTTGCATAAACTGGCACCAGTGCTGAGCAGTGACACAGGCAGCTCCTCACTGCAGCTGCTGTCTTTAGTGACCTTACATAAGCTCACTGCATCTTGGTGTAATTCTTTATTTGCTGTCTTACTCTGAAATTGCTCAGCATACTGATGATCAATCTCCCAGTCACATCCCTGGAATGGCATCCAGTAAGAGTAATTCAGTTTAGTGGATTAAAAGTCCTCTGCTTGGATGTGGTCAGAAAGAGGAGAGTGAACTGTCGTGGTTTGTGCCCTTTGCCTACTCCTGTCCTCTGCTTGGCAAAGAAGTCCCTTGGGGGTCAAAATCAAAGTCTGCAGCAACCCCAGAGAGGGCTTTTCACTTACCTCTGTTCCTCCTGCAGAAATGCATCGACATCCTCATTGAGAAGGAGTACTTGGAACGTGTAGATGGTGAGAAGGACACCTACAGTTACTTGGCCTAACATTTTTATTAGCAATTACTTGACTGTGTGACACTCGGCAAGTAGGTATGTGATGGAAAGAATGAAAGCGACAGAACTTCATAGCAGCCACCCTGCTGCCATTTGGACCTCCCTTTTTAATGACTGAGACCAGGACTCCATCAGCCAGTCTCAGATTTACATCAGAACTGCTCAGGATTGATACATTTCAAGTATGTAAATATGGACACCAATGCCATTTAACCTAATTTAAGAACAGAAAGGAATCAGACCCTTCTCATTTAAGGGTTGCATGCTACTGCATTTAAATCAATACATTGGCTATATGATAAACAGCTGCCATCACAGGCAGTACTTATACATGTTGGCAGCACTTGGAGAGCGAGTCTGAATGGACCCATGTGTAATCTGCTATGAAAAACCATTTGTATAGTGTGTTTCATTTTTTAATGTGTGATAAATAATAAAAAAAAATTTAAAAGATTTCTGTACAAGTTGCATTTGGTTTTATTGTTTTAAGTTTCATGACTTATCTTTCTAAATGTAAATAAAAGGTATAATGGTTATGAAAGCTATTAGAAATTCGTTTTGCTTTTCCTACCCATTTTCTGGTGCTTTAAGAACATTTTATTCTCTGAAGAAATTGTCATCTGTCATTATCTGTGCATGTTATTTCCTTTTGAAGAGGAAATGTCTGCACTTTGAAAATAAATTTGTGATGATTTTACAAGATGTACAGAACAGAAGATACTCAGAATAGATATGGCAATGCTTGGTCATCTGAAATTTGAGCTGGTTTTAATATTGCTCATTGTGCTATAAAATGCATCACACTTGCAAAAATGCTGCCTGGAATAAAGGGGGTTTAGGCTGCCCATTTCTTTGATTAGAACAGAAAACTGAATGTGTTCCTAAAGATTAATTCCCATAAAATGCAACCTGTGATGGGAATTAAAATATTTTTGTGTTGCTATGCATACCTTGATTGACCAGGTGTCATTCCATTCTTCTCACATTTTATGAAGTAAGTATTGGCTTTCCACATGATAAACAAAATGCTGCCATCCTCACAGGTCTCATTTTTGGTAATTTCTGTTTTCTAATCTTGATGGTAAAAAGAACTTCTTTAGGCATTTTACCCTCTAGAAGCCAAGATTTGTTCAGTGTCCCTTCTTGCAGGAAGGGAACCAGGTGTTGTGTTGCTGTTCTTCTATTGAGGGAAACTAATGGTTATAGTTGAACTCTGGGTTTTAAAAAAAAATTATGGAGCAGTACTAGATGTGATCCAAACTGATTTGGAAAAAGGGAGGGGTAAGTGTAATCTGCACTTGAGATTTTGTGTGCTTGCCATTTGTGTTTAAGACTGCTATTATGGGCAATAGAAGCATCGTGCTGCTCAGTTTTAAAATTGGTTTTGGGAATTTAGAAGAGTGGAGCTTGTGATGTCTCTTTAATTATTTTTTTAAGATGCTGTTTTGTTTTTGTAAACCCTTTTTGCAAAAAGTTCAGGGCTAATAGATTTTTGCAGCAGGATATGTGGTATGATGATAGAGAAGCAGCCTGAATTCCTTTCTTAGTTGGAAGGCCAGAAATCACCTGCTCTGAGCTGCCTTTCAAAGCCCAGACTTTGCCCTGGGCTGGTTAAAGCAGTGCTTCATGTACTGTGCATCCAACTTCAGACCAGGAGCCATGCTCTACCCAAGCAGGGAGAAAATCAGGTTTTTACTCTTGGACTGTTCTTTTCCTCATGAACTTGGGCCAGGACCAAGCAGGAGAGCATTTGGCAGCTACCTGCTGCACAGGGAGTGTGGAAGAGCTGAACTCAGCCAGAAGGTACATGGTCACCATGGACAGGATTTCTTGGAATCAGTTTGGCAATAATCCCACCCTGTGCCTGCTCTCCCACTCCAGCTAATTTTACCAGTGCATTGTGTTCTCCCTCACAGGAAGCTGCAGAGTTCACAAGCCACGGGCAAGTAAGAAAGAAATGTGGTAGCTCTGTACAAGACCCAGACAGCCATCTAGCTGCAATCTAAATTATTCTGGATAAAAACAATACCTTCTGCATCTCTTAATTTTTAATGTATGTGTTATTACTGTTATATTCATCATCCAGTTTGGCGCTTCAAGAAGCCACAGTGAGGGGATATTTTACCACAGCTTTATCTTGGAAGCTTGTCACAAAAATTACAGCTATTCTGGCAATTATAGGAGTTTCTGGGCTGCAGGTGTTACTCCAGAGAACATGGATGTAGCTGCTTGCCAAGAGAGCAGAGAAACTGCAAGACTACACCTGTCTCACTTGGGTGCTGCAGCACCGCAGTCACCTGACTGACATCTCCTAAGCTGTTTGCACCTTCACACTGGTGGTAAATGTGACTCAAAGTAACAGTAACAGAAGGACGCAAGTACGGAGTTGCCTTTGCTCAATAGTTACAAGATAAATTCACATTGCTTCCTCAATGGGCAGACACAAAATTCCAACTCAGTTCCAGTAAAAATGAAGAAGTTCAAGTATCCTTTATTCAAGGTTGAAAAATGTACCACACCACATTATTGCAAAAGTTCATAGGTACAAAACACTTTGCAGCTGGTGAGAAGGCAATAAAAAGTTGGTTTTTTTAAAATTTGTTACTATAAATTACTGTTACAGTACTTTGCAAATGCAGAATTTCAAATTGCATCATCTTTATTTTTCTAAAATTGCCCACAGTACTAGAAATTCCTGAAGATAAGGCAGCTGTTTGTTTAAAAGAAGAGGTAGCTGGTGTCAAGGGATTTCCATTTCTCTTTCAATGCCCACATACTTAAGGGCATCAGCTTGGCTTTATCTGAAATTAAAAAAAAAAAAAAAAGACCAAAATCACAAATGAAAAACCACTATCAAGGAATATTTCAGCTTCATTGTTCTGACAGGATGGCACCACAGCCTGGAATACTCTCATACATAGATTTCCCATCATTTCCTCACCAGCTGGGGCATTTCCTCCTTGTGTGAATTTGGAGGTGCATAACACTGCTGACCACTCAAGAAACTACTTTTAGAGGTGTTTGATCAATAGGAGACAAACCAGTAAAATTCTATACTTTTTCCACCCTGAATTTCACAGTCCTGAAGTTCATTTTCACTACTGGAAAGCAACTATTTCTCAAGGTTGACCTACATAGTATTGCCACTGGACAGCTTAGTTTTCATCAAGCAAGATGACTGTAGAAGAAAGTAACACTTTCTCAGCAAGCTCTTCTTTGTAGTAATGCAATACTTGCCTATTTCTGAATGATGGGGGAGTGAACCCATAACTGGTACCTAGGGAACCCTACCACAGAAAGTCTGTCCCCATTTGTCACTACACTTTGCTCTATACAAGCTGCTGTTCCAAGTTTGCAGGTTCTTAACCAGCTGCTCTGCTCAAATCAGTCTTGCTATGGCATCTGGCTTAACAAAACCCATGTGGGGAGTGCTGCTTCCCAGCTGCGAAGATCCAAGGTTGCAAGGACCATGCAGGCACAATAATTAACTATGAGCTGCACAGAGATACTGAAAGCTAATCCCATCTGTGAAATCCATCTACCCACCTGTAGTCAAAGAACAGTTCTTCACCAGTCTGAATGGCTCTTTTAGCAAATATTCCTATTCTGTGATCACCATTAACCATCATAACTGTTTTTAAAAAAAAATTAGGTATGTTAATACAAATACTGATAAAATGCATGCTAAAGAAATCTCACAATATTGCATACATTGATGACAAGCAAGTAAATGTAAAACTTACCTTTTGCATAGCAGTTGGGATTTACTGAATGGTTTGCAAATCTAATTTTGTTGCCCTTGCGTGTTGCATCAACCACAAAATCTAGGGGGACAGAAAAAAAACAAAACCCACAAATTATGGATATGTCTACAAACACATTTTTGAGTTTAATACCTAGTGTACTTGGATCTTAGCAGCTGGAGAAGATAACTGCACAGCATCCCACATGGAAGAGCTGGCCCATCATCCTACAATAGCTGTACTCTGCTGCTCCACTCTGTGCTTTCCCTTTACTTCCTGCCGCAGTGGCACCACCATAGCTTCTCATCGAAGCTTCTTTAACTTTTTTCCACAAGGACAAGTTCCGTAGTGGAAACTTTGTGTTTCCACAAAGACAAGTTCCATGCCAAGTCAACACTGACATAAAACAGTGGTTTTTTTTCCTCGTTTCAACTATATTCTAGTATTTTATGGTTGACATAGTGCAGTCTGTATTTTTCTCTTTTAGTGGCAGTAGCCACATACCACATATCTGTATGTGGCTTTCCCCCCCCCCAACACAATTGCCACTATAACTTAACTGCTGATTTAAATCAGTAAAATTATTTCAGACAATACCTGGTATGCCTTTTAAATCCTTTGGTGTACTTAATGTCTGCACGTAATTTTACTCCATGAAGTTCTACTCCTCTTCTATAGCTGGTTGTGTAATAGGCTCCATCACTACATCTAGCTGACTAGTATTTAGAAAACAAACAAAGAAAAAAAAATCCAAACTAGCTATCTAGGATGAATCCACACACTGATAGGGAAAGATGTGTGGAAAAAAATTCTCATTGTTACCTGCTATCTGCAGAAGAACAAGGCTGAACAAAATGCTGAGCATACATACTTTACTTATGCTGCCAAGGGTTGCAACTAATGCATACATACCATTATTCAAGTTAAACAGAAAGCTGCACATGTATTTGTCGTACACTTTTCCTCTTCTGTCTGCCTCATCCTGAGAAATAATCTGAAAGAAACAGTACTTGTAAAAAAGAGAACTCCTCTGTCTTGTAACCACAGCAGCTTAATGTCAAATCCCCCCCCAACACTCTGAGACAGGTGGGAGTTTTTTATTCTCTGGGATTCAAAGTATTCCCAAACAAAGTATTGTTATCAGCAGGCATTCTGCACTTACCAAACATCAATGCTTTGCTCTTAGCATAAAGAAACTCTTTTAGAGAAGAAGAAAAGCAAGAATTGCTTCTCGTCTCAAAATCAGGACTGCATACCTGATTCAGGGATTTGTTACAGAATACAGCTTAGTGAAAGCACCTACTGACTTTCAGTACTATACTAAATGATTTGCCACCAAATTCCAAGCATGTCTGAACTGAAATTCCATCTAAGATAAAAATGACATTCCAGCCTCTCCTTCTCACAAGAACCTATTTCAAAATTTTTGTGACATTTCAGCTATGTAGCTCCTCTGGGGTCTGAGCCTGTGACAGCAGTAGCTGTACACTTAGTCAGCCACATGGCTCTGTCTAAACATGATACCAGGTTACACACAATGGTATCTCATGGTTGCTCCCTGTCAATGCATAACTTCACCAATTAAGCTCAAAACCAGTGTTCCCATCCTTACCTCACCACAGTATTCAGAGATGAATTCATTCTTCTGTACAGGATCTTTGATAAAAATTCCCCAGCCTGCCACATCTGAAGGTGCCAATAGTAAGTGCTGTGGTGCAGGAAAAAAAACCAAGAAGTTTAGACATGCCTGGCTTAGATCTGAGTTCAGGTTTTTTCTCCATTTTGTTTTGTACCACTTAGTTGTATCACTCAGTGAAATGTATATGATGGGATTCCACAAGAGCAGACAAATCCAGAATCTTCTAATGATCAAACCCACAATAAAATTAGAGCTTGTGGATCAGAAGGTGGATGTAAAAGAAAAATGACCTCAAGTATTTGAAAACTACTAAAAATTTTAGTTCAACCTTGAAATGAGGGTGTTACATAAAAAAATCATTTACCTAAAGACTTCAACCTCAAAAAGGTCTGCAGACAGGAGCCCACTACTGATTAGCTCAGCAATCAACTGAACTATTTTGTGAGATGTTCCAGAGTAGAAGTAAACTTTGGCTTATTGATTTATTGATTTATTTATCTGCCAGAACTGAGTGGGCTTTCAACATGTCCTCGGTAGACTGTATCCATGTTTATGCCTTAGAATCGACAACTGAAGAAAGAAACAGCTTCTGACTCTGGGATAAACGTCCTTATGCTGGTCCAGGGAAAGACTGCTGAGGTTTCACTTTAAAAAGCAGCCTATTTGCAATTAAGAAGTAAAGCCTGAATGGGGAAAAGGAGATACTCTGCTGCAGTGCTGCACAGAAAACACTAACTGGTACAGAGCAAGATGTAGGTAGAGTTTAACAGCAGCACATGAGCAAGCTAACAAATGACAACTCCTTTCCTTGCTGTTTTGTTTGGTTTGGGTTTTTTTGTTTTCCTGTTTGACAGCATGAAGGCAAAGAAATTCCATTCTCCGACTTGAAAATGTAAGAACACCTCAAAACTCAGGCAATAGGCAGGCACTTGTGTAACTCTGGACATACTTTTTTGGATCCTCTCTGAATGCTGCAGTTCTTGCAAGAAACATTTTTGCTGTCCCAGTGGTCAGCTGCTCCACACGTCAGGCAGAGGTCAGGATCACACTCACGAACAGCCAGGTAACAGGGGCACTGCTTGGTGTTGCATTGTGCTTTACAGCGACACCCAGGAAAACGATTTTGGCCTACAAAGGAATGTGTGGAAGAGGAAAAGAAAGTATGAAAAAATACAGCATAAAATTAAGACTCTGCAGATTACAGCATATCAGAATATTGGCAACACAACCATTGACATCTGCATAGGCCATTTAGAAGTACTGTAAATTCCTTCCTTCCCTGATTTTAATTACTCTTCCTCAATTTTAAGTCTAAAGACTGCTTATGGTTTCATGCAATGGCTAAATACAAAGGCCAGATTAAAGTGAGCGTGTGCTCACACTATTTGACACAATTTGCTGCTCCTGTGCAACTGTCTGCAATATGAGCAGTGGTAGTACAGAGCTTGATGGTGGGACAGTGAGAGAAGTTTATAGATAACTTTTAAATGTTTTACTTACATTCTGAGCTGCACTGACAAAACTTCTCACAGAAGTTTTGAGCAATTACACATGGGCATGAGCTATCACAAGGCTGACGTGGGTGATCACATGGCTGATAGTTGTAAACATGATTCGATGACCCATCTGAATAAAAATAGCAACATTTTGTAAAGTTGAAAGTTGCAAATAAACAATATACAGTTCCCCTTACTCTAAGGCAGAAATTCCCTTTTAGTCATTTACGTAAGAAAGCCCAAACATGAACTAAAAACCAAACCCACAATGAATGAGGTTAAAAACCCAAAAGACACCAAAGCAGAACTGTAACTTTAGCGAGGTGTTTTACACCATTAGCTGCCTTCCTAGTGCACCTCATTCTGCCACTGCTCAGCTGCTTTGAGTACTCAGAGCTGAAAGCTGTTTATGTGGAAAACTGAAAAACGAAACTACAATGGTATAATTTCCTGTGCAAACATGTTTTGGAATAGCACTGATATTATTCAGCAAAGTAAATTTGCTTAAACACCTAAAGCAATTTTTAATGTGGAACAACAGTCAACTCTCAGACAAGTAACACTGACAATGTAATCCCTGGTTATTATACCACTGTGCTTTCCCAAGTCAATTTTCCAGTACAGACAATGCTGAAAGTCTTCTAGGCAAGAAAGGAACTACCAGGGACTGAAGTCTAGAGCTTTACCTATAGAGCTAGCTTAGTGCTATACAAGTTACATTTGCTATTAATACTCCTGAGCTTGTGTTGGGTTTGCATGAATGTGTAAATTTGTAAAAATGCTCGTTAGATTTCAGCAACAAAAAAGGAAAGAGACAAACTGATCAATTATTTATGTTGCTAAAAGTCCCAACCACTCTCAACAAATTTTCAGAGAATTATTTCTAAATTAAGCTGGTTTAAAAAAAAAAAAAAAAAAGAAAGAAAAGAAAAACGTACTTTTTACTGCAGCTCCTATCCTTAATACTGTTTTTACCTGTACTTCAGTGAGGCCATGCTGGAAAGACTGTAAACTCAGCCTCCTTCTCTTTTTATTGAATTATACAGAGCTCTTCCAAGTATGCAAACCTAAGAGTACCTTTTGTCCCTACAATATCTGTAGTGAGAGTTTACTTTTTTTTACTTTTCATTCCCCTATAATTTCTAGCTCCCCACAGAACATATATAATGGCCTAACATTAAAAAAGCAACCAACCAGGACCCCCCCAAAAGAGCAAAACCAAAAAAAGCAATAGTAGAATCTTAAAATTTCAGGACATAAATTGAATGGAAAGATGCTAACCCTTTTTCAGCTGTATCTTTCTGCAATGAGCAGCCCACAACCTGCAAAAACACAAAACAAACAAGAAGGTTGACAGGAACTCCTCCTGCAGTGGGCTGGGAAAGGCAGCTGTATGTTGCACCCACACTTGACTTAAGATGGGAAAGTTTCTGGAGACATGACCACCTGCTAACTGCACACAAGTCAGAGGTGGCTGCAGCAGAACCACCCTGTCCCAGTCTCTTGGGCTTGACAAGATCAGAGCTCTGCAGGCTGCTCCCCCCACTCCCCACACCACTCCTCTAGTCCCAGGATTGAACAGATCAGCAGACCCCACCCAGCCCAGGTAAGAGATGTTTAAATTCAGATGGCCTTGAAGGAAACCCTGCCAAGAGCAGGCTGCTGGAGCTGCTCCTAGAAGGCAGGAGCAGCAGCAGAAGAAAGGATATGAAATTGCAGATCTGGAGGGTCATGCCTAAATGGGGGGCTGAAAGCTGTTTGCTTCACAGGACTTGGCCCCAGCACCACTCTGGTTGTCACCTACACATCACAGCCAGGTCCTACCCTTCACCTGAGGAGCTCCAAGTATTTGACAACAGGAGACAATGTCTGCCTGGCACAGCCACTCTGATGGCACCTCAGTATTCCTTCTGGCGGAACATTTGTCCCCAGTTGTCCTGGCTGGTGGTGCTGTACTAAGCCTTTTCCCCTCTGCTTTAAACTCTACACTCTTTCCTCTTAGGTCCTTACAGTTTTCCTTCAGTGTCCCCTTTCTCAGGTAGCTCAGCTAAGCACACCCTTTGCCAGAAGTGATGTTTTGTTGTGTGTTGGGTTTTGCTGCTTGCATTTGTTGGTTTGTTGTGTTTTTTTAAGAATAACATGCTTTTGGTTATCATAACATAACTCACTATACTTGAAAGTTCTTGCAAGTGACAATTATCCCTTGACTTTGTATCCGTTTCAGACTGCAAGCTCTTTGGCCAGGGAATGTCAGCTATTCCATAAAGAGCGTGTCAGATACAATCAAACAAAAACACCTGTCTGGACCTTTGGTACCAAAAGGAAAACCAGACTTTTAATTTCAGTAGCCTTAAAATCAAAGGAGGAATCAATTGTTTTATTTTCTCTTCAATTATGTGCATTTTAGTTACCACTTGTATTTCCGTGAACACACATAACAAAAAAATTATGGATTTTTGAAGTTTATGCTTCTTGGACTTCCTTAGTATATCATAAAACAAGAAGACGATATGGGAGAAGCCTCATTCCCTGGCCAAATAATAGGCTGCCAGCTGCATCGAGGCACCTCACTTTCTCTGCAGATTTACTGAGCAGCCCAAAACACTCATGAACACAAGTACAAAAAATCCCCAGCACAGAACACCTAGAAAGCTATTCTGCCTTTCATTGAATGTAACACTCAGGAGTTTGCACTCTGAAAAAATATTTCCTGCTTTAACTACTTAAATAGGACTTTTCAGCTGCTACTACTTTCATAAAATCACAACAGCTTCTACTTCAACCTAATGGTGCTCTGCGCTCTCCAATAGCTTCAGATAAATAAGGTTATCTACAAATTGCCCTTTTAAAGCTTTACTGTGAGATTTAACTCAACAACCAACTTTCTTACAAGCACTGAAGGAGCCCATACAAGTTAGAAACCCACAAAGGCAGATTTGTTCAGGTAACTAAAGGCTGAGGGGAGGGAAGGAGCCCAAAGACTATCAGCATCACAGAGCACTGTAATAAATAGATGACATTTCTATTAAGAGTGATTCACTCTAGAAGAAAAAGCTATCAACATATATTTATGAATTATGGGACATTGACTCTGCAAGAAGACACTTCCCATGTACCTGAAAGGAGTGCAATTTTGACTTAAATTACTCTAATGCACATCTAACTACATTCTTTCTTGTCTGCCTGGTATTTGGAAAATGTAACAATACCGTACTTTTGAACAAGTCTTTCACAGAATCTTGTCTGTCACCCCAAGATAATAAGGACCTATTAGCACACCAAACCCTTAAAAGCTTTCTGTGGCCAGACTTCTTAAAATACCTTTCATTAGTAATTAGCAGCTTTACTTTTTTCTTCTAAGGTAAGCACTATCCTAATACTTCAAATGTACACAAACATACACATCAAAAAAGCATTGATAGTAACAACTCAAAGCAGAAAGAAAACTACAGGTGGCAGTCACAATGGGAAAGGCATTCATCTGCTCTGCCCCTCTTCTGGAGAGACTGGTGTCACAGGAGGGAGAGAGGCCAGCAAGACAGGCTGGAGACACACAGTTGGCAGCAGGAATTGTGGGGAATGACACAAGACAACAGGAAGCAGGCCGCCAACACTGACCAGCTTGACAGGAGCTTTGACTGGCCCAATCAAACAGTACATTCACTGGCTTGTAACTTGCAAAAACTGCTGCAAAGCACTGCAAGTTCCCCTGGTTAGTGCACACAGCTAAAGTCTGAGTAAGCACCATAATAAAGGCAGTCATTTTTGTATCTGCCCTGTAAACTGCCATCTCAAACAGAAACAAAAGGCAAGATCTGGTCCCATGCACCCAGAAGCAGAGGCAAGGAAAAGACAAAGTTGCGAAAGCACTCATGACTTGAAGCTTCATTTAAAAAAGGCCAACTGGAAACTCTGTGGCAGGTTTCCAAGCAAGCCAGTGGATTTGTACATCTGGTTACTGACATCTGCAGGAGAGCCAGCTTAGAAAACAAGTGTTTCCAGGAGCATCATGACAGAAGCTGTCAAAGATATTGTTCTTCTCTCCTAACAACCTACTAGACTTTGCCGGTGGTTTTAGGCAGTAGCAGTGTCAGCCAACCCAGCACTAAAAACACACTCTGGAAGAAGCTACTCCCGCATTTCTTGCCCTGCACAGGGATGCTCTGCTATCAGAAAGTGCACTGAAAATTCAAAATACATGCCAATTATGTTAAATATGTAGTTCAGTCTTTGCAGTGTTTGATTTTCTGGCATCACTCAACGACTTTAGTCTCCCAGATCATCTTATCCACAGCTTCCCCACCACTCCAAGACTCAGCCCTACAATCAGGTGGCACATAAGAATATCTGTGCCAATGCCTCAGCTGCACCTTTTGCCTGATAACAGTGAGACTTTAAATCTGTACAAAAAGGCATCCTGAACTCTTGGCAGAACTACATAAGCTATTCAAACACATGCAGTGAACAGCAGTCCAGCAGAAGGTAGGGACAGGAGGAGGAAAATGAGAAAGTGGAGGAAAAAAAAAGAAAATATTTTCCAGTAAAATTTACTAAGTGGCATCTGAATAGGGATGAGGGAGAAGAGGAAAACCAAAATAAAGAAGCATGGCCTTAAAATCAGTACCAAAATAGAGGAAGGACTGCTGATTAGTTAAAGCAAATATAACTCAGCTCCCAGAAATGGAAGAAAAGCATACACATGAACGAATGAACAGTACTGAAGTATACCCTCCCTCCAGCACACACCCATGCTTTTCAGAATTCTGTCTTCGTTCAGATTTTTTATTGGCTTCTATGCAAAGTACTCACTTCTCATCAAGGCAGAGTTTCTCAAAACAACAGGTTAATCTGATACATAGGCCAGGCTCTGACACTGGTTCTCCAAAAAGCAACTATACTGAAAGTCTTCTTCTCCCACTGATTAGCCATATTACAGCTACCTTAACAAAATAACTCAGGAAGGAGGGAGACAGGATATTTCATTATCCAAGAGGGGTGCAGTCTTGCCAGCTAGTTACTCAGTATGCCCATATGGGCACCAAGATGACATGGGAAATAGGCAAAACTTTGAAGAAAATCTGCTCTCAAATCAGTTACAAGAGGCCAGCAAAAGTAGCCTTTTGCTGTTGCTTTTCTCTTTGGTGATGCTGCTTTAGCTCAAAGCCTGTCTGCCACACGCACACACGGACAACCTGCGGACAGGTGAGACCCCTGCAATGGAAAAGTGCAAAAAGAAAGGAAGGGCCTTCCTGGCTCTAGGACTGGATTTACTCTAAGAGTGAGCAAACTCAACTAAAAGCAAGTAAGAAGCTGACAAAGACTTCTAGATGCTTGTCCCAATTGCTGGTTGTGGCACATCTTCAGAGAGCTCAGATTACAGTAGGATGTAAGCAGGCTAAACTGCTTTCCTTTTTAAAAAGGCTACTGCCCATAGAAGAATGGAGACAGCTTGATTGCCACATATTCTGAGACATGAAATTTATAAAACTCTCCTTCCTTCAATGACAGTTTAAAGAATTTAAGGGCATTTCAAAACTAAATTGCTACCATGAAAGGTTTTATATTGGCAACTAATAAAAACAAAATAAAGTCAAGAAATCCCCATGCAATCATGTGTGCTTTTATTTACTTGGGAAAAAAAACCTAAACTAAAAAAAGTCTCACAACTCCTCCAAAACAATGTCAGCCTGGTAATCATACAATCCATTTCAGCTGCAAAAAATACATTTGAGCCTTTTAGCTGCTCTTTTTAAATAGATGTAGTGGCACCATTTTTATAGCAAGTTGTGTGAACCTGACAGCAAGTTAATTCTCAGCTGCATATTCCAAACTTGCACCATGGCTAATAATCTAAATTTAAACAGCCAAGCCCACCAAACGCCCGAACACTTGAAAACTGTGCCAAGAGCATTAAAATCAATTGCTTTTGCTGAAAACAAAATCTCTTCCAGATGCTCACTGAATCTTTTCCCAGCTCACATTGCCTGCCTCTATGCTACAAAGCAGAAATATTCTACTCCACGTCAACAGGATCTTTGAACCAGTTCAGGAATTTCACTAGGCCTGGAAATAATAAATAGACAAGCTAAGACAGAAGCAAGACGAATTGATGGGAGAAGAACTGGAAGGACAAACTTGGGGTAAAATAAGGAAAGCTAATGGGAGAAATAGGAAACGATATAGGAAAAAAGTGTACTTATTGCTTGCTAAAGAAACGTTCTTGCTAATTTTCAATCAGCTTTTTATCTCCTATGTTCTTATCCCTGGGAATAAAAATAATGCAGAGTTGCATTTTCCAAACCTCAGAATTCTCAAAGAAAAATGCATTTCATTGACAGACAGTAGTCACCAAGTTTGCAATTTCAACGGAAATTGTTCATATGATCTTTGTGGCTCCAGAAAAGCATAATTTTGTAAACCCTTCATTGCAGTTCAACTTCAAATAATAACTTGTTAACCTGGTTCTTCAGTTGATGTTCTAAGAGCTAATGAAACTGGGGTGTTACAAAGGAATAGGCTCTCCTGAAGAAGAAAAAGGCAATTCTACTAGCTTGCTATCTGAATCTTGCTAGAATACACTTCATCATAAAAAAAAGGGTTTAATTTACAAAATACCACATAATCATTACTGAATCCCATTGAAACGCTTCTAAATTTAATGTTTATCGCTGCAAAAAATATTATACCGCACTATCTTGAATGTTGCAATAAGAAGCATAGGTGATTTCTAATCTAATCAGAATTTTGACTACTTGTATTAATACACATACAAGAATCTGGCTGTTAAAGAGCTTAAAAAGAAAGGAGAGGGAAAGAGAAGAGGAAGATTATACTTGCCAAGGCAGTAAGACTTCTATCTGAAAGTAAAACACCATTTTGTTTTATTGATGCAACTTTTGGTTTTGGAAGCAAAAGAAGAGTTGTACAACTTTTCCTCCAAAATACTTTCTGTTCTGATCCCCTGTATCTCCAATTTATTGTTATGCTAAGGGTATTTAGTAACAGATTTACCTGTGTTTCCTTTTCTTCTTTCTGGGAGGAGTATCAACATCTTCAGCAGGGACTGGTGCAATAATACTAGATTCCTTTACTCTAAACTCATACACCTAACAAGAGATACCATAACACATCCACGATAAATCTCTCACTAGTACAAAGTTGCTCATATTCTAAGTTAGTATGATTTCCTCCAACCAACAACTTACATATTATATCCAGTCATAGTCTCTTTTCAATACATTTAAAGTTGATTATTTTTGTCATTTAAGAACTGATAGTCTAATTTAAACCTCCTGTAAATTTAATTTTAAAACAATTTTAAAACTAACTTTTATGTATTTGTGGTATGAATTCTGGACCATAGCATTTTTGGGAAAACCAAGAAAATTAATTACTTTTCCCTTTTAGTAATCAATACTAGTATTTGTATACTTTAGTTTTAAAAGTAAATCGCTATCACTCTTAGCAAGCAGTTTCCCTTCTTACCTGTCTGCAAGTTTTGGTCCCAATCAGTCTTGCAATTGCACAGAAGTTGTCATAGTAGGTGCCAATAAGAACTCTAAACATTGAAGCTTCTGCACCACTCCACTCTACATTCTCTGGAGGCTCAATATTTGGCTTCATCTTTATTGGTGTTTGACACCTAGAATTTGCCTCTGTAATAAATAATTGAGAGTAAGGCTACATTTCAAAATTTACATTGCCCTTAAAAATGTCAAATCATTAACTGCAGTTAAATATCCCAGGTTTTCTGTTGTTGTTTCCTAAGTGCCAGAAAAACCAGCACATTTTACATGACTCTTACAGAAGGTAACAGTAGCTATTCTATAACAGTTCGAATGACATGACCTACACCTAAATTGAGACAATATGGACATTTTCTTACAGTTTGATCAAACTCATTCCTCTGTTTTTTCACTCAGTTCCGTACATTCCAAACACAAGTCTTCTGGGATTGCGTTGCTCTGGATTTTGTTGGGTTGGGATACAGCTCATTGAATGCAGCAGCACTGACCAGCCTTACCAGAGGAACTGGATGTTTCATCTTTCTTTTCTTCTTCCTCTTTGTCGTTGTTTTCACCCCCGGTTTCAGTCCCAGCTTCCCGATCGCTGTCCGTGTCCTTGGACTCCAGAATGTTGATGGTGGGCGTGCTGGGCCTGCTGGTGTTGTTTGGGAGTCTCCCCCTGCGGCGGCCGCCGGGGCGCTTGGGCGGGGTCTTGATGCGCTCAGCGGTCAGGGCGGCTGCAAACTCCTTTGCACCTTCCTGAACACAAAACAGCACAATTTACAGCAAAAGAATTGAAAGTGCTTTTACGGGTGTGGTCATGGTTTGTGGGAGAGCACCTTCTACTTGCATACTGAGTGACTTCCCATTGTTCTACACAATAATCACGTGCACAGAAAGTCCAGCTGAAGGCACTCCAACCACGAACACAAATATTTTTGATGTTACCATGAAATAAAACCTACAGATACAAAGTAATCATGTCAGTATTTTGGTTCACCTTTTACTTTGGCTGCCAAGTGAAAAATAATTCAATAGTAAATTTCTATTTTTCCAGATGATGGAAAAAAATTAGAATTTCCCACAGAAAATACCTGTAAAATTACAATAACTCTTCTTGCATGTGGCACTTAAACAATACGTGTTTTGCATTTTTTAAAATGCAAGCATTGGTAACTTGTTTTCTAATGGAAAGAGGTATGACATTGTATAGCAAGTTTTTTAGATGAGAAAATTGCAGTTTCTCATACTAAAAAATTTAAGGGAATTATGAGAGAGATTTGAAATTATATTACGACAGATTTCACTTTATTAATTTCCATCCTGTTGCTTCTTAAGAGCACAAGTTCTGTATGGAATCTACCTTTGGCACACTAAAAAACCTTTGTAATTTCAAGTTGTGACATAATTTATGAGAGAGCTAAGTCTGCAGTTCTTAGACTAGGTTGGACACAATAGCAGCAACATTATTAGGGGATAGTAATATTTCTTCCCCACAAACATCTCAGGCGACATCTACAAGTATTTCTACTTATGACGATTAGAAGTTAAATGTTTTCTTTCACACCAGCTGAAGGTAACACACTTGACTGCAAATGGCCCACAAGCAGATGCACTGTCCTAGATCCAGCATGTCCTTAGATTAAGTGTATCCTGCTATACTGCAGCGAGCACTAGCACTCAGTGAATTGTGACATATAAAATTAACATCTTACCAAATGTTGATAACAGTGAGGTCCACAAGGCTTATTATCTAATGCTGTTTCTGTATTCTTTCGTTTGTAAGTATTAGGAGTTGCATGGAATGCTGTTGAATCAAAACATCACATTTTTAAGTTTTCATATAAAAATACATTAAATGTCTAACCTCAAACAGTATCCAAAACACAAGGTTACCAAGACTTTACTAAAACCAGAATAAAAATATTAACAAATGAAAAAAAAACATACTAAATAAACCCTGTGTAGTGACATATGACTTACCATTTAAATACACAGAGACAGCACATAGGTAAGTTTCACATATCATGGAATGGCATGGGTTGGAAGGGACTTTAAAGATCATCTAGATCCAATCCCCACTTGCCATGGGCAGGAACATCTTCCACTAGACCAGGCTGCTCAGAGCCCCATCCAACCTGACCTTGAACATTGCCAGGGATGAGGCAGCCACAGCTTCTCTGGGCATCCAGTTCCAGTGTCTCACTTCCCTCACAGTAAAGAATGCCTTCCTTACATCAAATGTAAACCTATCCTCTTTCAGTTTAAAGCCATTATACCCATTTACATCAGCAAAGACAATCATCACATTTGTTTCATGTATCAAGGAAGATTTGGTCAATCACCCTTTCCAACAAAAGAACAGACTTTATTGTCATGTTAAACAGTATTATTCAGGGCTTCTCCTATTAATGATCATCTCTTCTCTTCAATGTCTAGGATTCAGTTGTTAAATTTCTATCTTGTCAAAAAATCCGACCCCATGTATGCTTTGGAAAGGTAATAGACCCAGTTTACATTGTCATCAGCAAGAAGGACACATAAGCATTTTTGCTGTGTTAGTTCATCAGCACTCCAGCTAAGCTGACAGGATATAAGAATTCAGTTCCTGTATCCCAGCTGCAGGGTAAAAATAAGTTAGCATTGCACAGTCACCGTGGATAAGTGAGCTAAGTCTGTAGCTTGCAGAGAAGTGTCTGGTCCTGTATGTGACAGGCTGTGTAGCTCTGTAAAAGATGCAGAACGGTGACTCAGAAAGGAGCAGAACTGGGCATGTTACACATGCAAAACGAGCACCTTGGTAACAGGAGGGCAGAGCTTCCTACCCATTCCCTTTGCCCAAGCCACCTCTCCTCCCAGGCAATCCCTGTCTCCCAGCAGGGTATTTTCAGAGAGACTGACTTTCCACGGTTTTGCTAGAAGTCTTGGGAACATCTCTGTACCCCTTACAGAGGTTTTCTGAAGCCTGGTGCCACTAGACTCTCATCAAAACTCATATACTCATGCTCCCAACTTATATTAGGAGCTTTTTGAGACACTACTATTAGTTTTCTGCAATTCTCTTTTTAAAAACAAGTCATCTGTGCTCAAGGAAAAATTACTTTGTTTCTTAGAGAGAGACACACAGACAGATATAAGTACTTTTCCCCTCTAAATGTGTTAACAGTGGCATACAGGACTGAAAGGAACAAAAATGGAGAATGGATGGAAATTTAAAATTAAAGAAGAAGAGACTACTCAGTGCAAGCTTTCTCCTTTGCAAGCACTTGTTTTGGCGCCAGTGGGGAGGGTGACCAGTTCCATCTTGGAACCATCACTTCATTTTTCCCTCCCATAAAGGAGGGGGGGATGAAAAATCAAATCATAAATTCTGTAATGTTGTGCCTGTATTAATGATACCAGCACATGGGAACCCCCTAGGAAAGCAATATACTCTTCCAAGGCTTTCTTATAACGGTATAAACAATATAAAAGCATCACTAATTAAATATTACATCCTTTTCTCCAGACAAATATGTTATATTTTATAACTCTGAAACACAAGAGCTTCAATTTTCTATATATGGCCATATAGATATGTAAAAATTATTTACAAGCAAGTAAAGGAATGTAATTTATGCATATTGTTGCTATTAGTGCTCTTTCTTCCCCCAGATTCCAGTTAAAAGCTTTTATTGGTACATCACTTCTCATGTTTCACGTATCCTTCAAGCATTCATATATTCTGTAGGTAAAATATGTTACACTTAGCTACAATAACAACGAAACCACGCAATTTAATGCCAAGTTATTCCACCTTTTTCCATCTTTTAAGAAACAATGATATGATGGGAGCCCTATAACCAAAAGTGGGGAGGAAAATCCCTACATTTTTCAACACTGCATCTTTAAACTTGCACAGTATATCATTTCATTCAGTTTGTTGCCATTTAACTGTTTTACTTTCTCTTCATACCACAAGGAAAATAACTTTTCAGCAATGCAAAAGAACAGTAAAACATTTGCAAGCCATGATCTATACTGGACTGCTGCAATGTGCAGAAATCAAAGCTATTCTTTCTACATGTCACTTGCAGATGCAATCATTTCTCTCACAAGTTCATTTGTGTGAGGTCCTAAAATGAGTATATTTTTTAAAATTGTTTTCCCTTGGACAATGAAGAAATGTTTAGTTTGTAATGCAGTGAAACAAATCAACCTTTGCTATTTTTAAACCCATGAGACCTCAAAAATAGGCTGCATCTAATACTTAAAATTAGACTCATATCTTGTGTTCAACTATTTGAAGAACACTGAACATGGTATGATAAAGACAATTACAGCCAAAATCTATCACCTCTGCTGCAAGGTATTTTTTTGGGGGCTTGCTATAAAGAAAGGACCCAGGACAAGAATAAAACTATTTGTATGGCTGTACTATGAATTTTTAAAATACCAGTAGTACTTTTTTTCCAAAAAGTCACAGATGACTTTGTAGAATTTTGTAATCACCTAAAGTCGTATTTCTTTAATAATTTCCTTAAGAGAAAGCATTCTAAAATGGCTTCACTAAGTATGTTTTCTGTCTTCGAGATTTATTATCTGTCTCATCCCCAATGGGCTCAACTCATTTTTCGTAATGTGAAAGTACACAGGCAACAGTTTAGCCTGAAATGTACATTTGCTTCACAGTCAAGCTATTTGGGAAATTCTCCCTACCTGATATTTTTCCTTCTTCTAAATTCTTTGTTAGTCCAGACATTTAGGCATAATTCCTTGCTGTCAGCAAATGAAGTCGGTACACAAGTTTTTTCAGTTATGTCATCACCTGCACATAAAGGGATTGCCAGGTCGTCAAGGGGACTTGACACATTAAGAATCTAATGATAACTTTTCCTATATTTAATTCAAATGTTCTAGAACAAAGACTGGAAACTCCATAAAATAAGGCTAATCTTAACAAAAATGGAATCTAAAGGGGGAAATACAAAAAGCAAAACCAGACCTAATAGAATTCCTGTCTTTTCTTAATTCTCTATGCCTTCTCCAGAGACTGAGACCTTTCAAAGTACAAATCTGATCACTGTAACCCACCACATTACCAAAGTAATTCATCAAAAATATCATCTGCAGAAGCCAGGACACCATCCCACAGCACTTGGCAAATGCATGAAAAAGAACAGCGGCAACTGTAGAAATGTAAATTGTTAAATTGTTGCAGAGACACTGCAAATTGCTACTGCAGCTTTCCAGTAACCAATGCAAGTTTGTTTTTTTGGTATTTTTTTGATGAGTTACTTATTCCCAGCTATAAGCCTGGTGAATTTTGACCAACAGTCTTAAAATTTCACAGAAAGCAAAAAGGTCAAACAACTGACTGTCTCAGTTTTTAACAACAACAAAAAAATCCGTGCTCTAGACAGACACGCAGATGGACAGACACACAGACAGAAAATACTCCTCTTTCCTTGGTGTAACTACAGACAAAAGCAAAAGGAAGCAATGCATTCAAAGCAGTGAGCAGTCATTGTTGCAGTGGAACTTGGGTATGTTTTCAGGGAATGGCAACTGAAGCATCAATCAGTTCGCTACATTCAGAGTTGAGTGTTGAGGCCAGAGTGAGCGTCAAGAGATCTCTTTGCAGTGATCAAGTATCAAATACATTATCAGTGACAATGCATGGGCTGCATAAGCCATCACAAAGAGCATTGTCATAACTGGTAATTTCATCCTCCATCTGACACAAAGGTACATCCTGAATGCCTCCACAGTGAAAGTGCTATTCATCCCTCTTTCTGCTATGACCCTGAAATCCTGAAGGGATAATTTACAGTTTGGGCATTTTAAAGTATGAAGCACAGTTTAAATGAAGCCTTGGACGTACATCATGTTGGAAAGAACACTGACTTGCTTAAGGGATGTATCAAAAATCACCAGCAACAAGAACTTAGGCAGTCTTGTAGCGTAAACACTTTGTCTTCCATCTCAAGGTTATGAACATAGACAAAGGAGGCACAGTGCTTTTGGCTTAAAGGATGCTGCTGGTGGAAGAACTGAGGTCCTTCAACCAGTCAATGAAATGGCTCTGGATGTTCTCACTGCCTGAACCCGGCACATGACAAAAAGTACAAAATGGTGAACTCATCCTTCACAGCACTTTAAAAAAAAGAAGTCTCTCAGAACTGGTGCCTCAAAACTGTGGTCTGGTAATACCAGGCTCCTCAGAGTAGCAGGTACGAACATGGGGTCAGCAAAACCTTTCAGTTCTACTTCTATCAGTCTGCAAAAATGATCATGAAAGTCAAATCTACATAGACTAATGAAATAGAGTAATGAAATATATATGTGTTTCAGAGGAGCCCCCATCTTCACTGAAAAACTCCTAAAAGTTTGTAAAATCATGGAGAAAAATGCCTAAATTCACTGCAGCAGAAACACCTAAAGTCTTCAGAGGTGCCACTAAGGTAAGTTCTCACTACGTCCAGACAATACTTTTTTGTTGACTTAATAATCAAAATCCTTTTTTAAATGGCACCCAATCTCTCTGCTAGACTATTGAGAGTGTCAAGAACTCCTAAAATCCCTGCCAGACAAATGGATTGCCAAGAATCAGCACACAGCTTCAGTTCCCTGTCCTACAGACCAAGTCTGCACACAGCACTTCCCGGAATGAGTTCTCCAGGCAACTAAGATATTACAAGACCTTCAGCTTCACAGAAGACACTGTGTAGAAGCTGGCCAGACAAGGCAGCAGCTGTACCTCCATAAACTTACCATCCTTAAACATTATGCAGAAGTAACAGCTTCCTTTTATTTTTTATGTTTTATTTTCAAGCAACGCCTGTCAGCAGAATATAAGGAGAAAGTGAAACAAACAGACCTAACTCCAAAATGCACAAGTACTACAGGAACTAGGAACATGAAAAGCTTTCCCCCTCCCCGCCATCTGAGAACAACTCCAATTCCTCCTCAAACTGAAAGGCAACCAAGGGATATGACAAAGCAGCAGCACTGTGCAAAGCCTTCAGTGTGGAGTACAAATACAGGCAGGTTGCATGTGTGCTGGATGAGGAGCTGCTGACAAAGCACAAGAATCTGCAAATGAGCATGCACGCGCACTCACAGTGGAACATGCAAACGAACAGTTAAGTCAAAAGAAAAAATTAATTTGATATGGAGGGCATCATACTATACTGCTACAAGTTGGAACCACTTCATATTTGACTGTTAGTTTCTCTCTTTACATTTAACTCTCTGTTCAGAATAAGAATTGTCTCAAGTAGCACTTCAGAATCCCTTCACACTTTGCAAGTGAAAGCCAACATCACTGCTAAGCTCTTGTTAGCTTGTTGGCCCAGAAGAATGGGGCAACATGAAAGCAATTCAGTGGAAAGGAGATCACAATTTCTAACACTCAACTCTCTAAAACAATTCTTCAAATAACCAAGTACAAGCAAAGTGGCTAGAAAGTAACATGGCAGAATAAAAGAGAAAACTGTTCATGAATTTTCATTCTCCCTATTGGAAAATGAAGCAAGTCTGATGAATAACCAGGATTTTTTTATGGAAGAATACATTCTATTCTCCATGCACAAACTGAGAAAATGTTACACAGAAACAACAGTAGAAAATAATGTCGTTTTCTTGCAGACTGTATAAAAAGAGAAGTGACGTTACAGATTGGCCCAAGTCAGGAATTCTATACGAAGTCCTAAATGCAAAAAGGATAACAAACTACCCACATAGATTCATTCAGTTTTTTGAGGTAGAGTTTTCACTGCAAAATAAGGTCAACATGTATCAGCTGTTTTCATAAACTTTAGAGATATTCCTGCATTTATTTTTTCTTCTCTTTCCTTCCTTCCGCATTGCATCTTATGATACTTTTAAGTTTCCTGACTTGCAAAAAAAAAGTAAGGTATATACAAGCACACTTTAACTGTACTTACGATGTAAGAAGCAATCATATTTAAAACAGCGTCTACAGAAGAGTGTGTGAAAAGAGTGCAGGCTTTGCTCCCTCTGAACAGATTTAGCATTTGGTCCATCTATGTTCGGTGTGCATTCAGGAGGAAGAGCTCCAGGAAGCTGCTGCTCGGTGAGTTCTTTGTATCTTTAAAAGAATATAATAGAAGTTATTTATTAAGTATAATTTTTTTTAAGTATTTTCTATTCCAGTACCACTCTGCATTTTCAATGACAAATTTAGAAAAACCTAAGAAATATGTGCCAGCTACAAAGGTCAATCTGTTAGTGACATGACAAGTTATTACTTCCACACTTATTAATACAAAGTGACTAGGAAAGAATGCATTTGTTTTCCAGACCATTATCATCTCATACATATTATTCACTAACTCCAAAAAGGAGATAATTTAATTTTTGAG
>VZRN01005010.1:900997-915965 GCA_013397935.1 Dasyornis broadbenti | reverse complement strand
AAAAAAAGTGACACACAAGCACCCACTCCTCAGCAGTTTAAAAGGAAGGCCAATAAACCTCTTCTATATTGTTTGACTTGGGGAAAACAGCCAAATCCCTTCAAGTGTCACTTGCAGTAGTTACACAACTGCCACAGAACTAGCTGCAAGGGGGACTATTCCTAATCAACAAATATTTAATGAAGGATTCATTTTATAGAGGACTCTTTGTTTCGTAAAGCAACACAGCAATATGCCCTAAGAAATACATTCTTACTTCTCTTTCAATTCTTCTGCTGTACCCTTGTCTGGAAACATTGAGGAAATGGCTTCAAATATCTTGTCAGAAGGAAATCTCCGAGGTGGGTGGGTTTCTTTCTCTGTCAAGGAAGTGAAAAATTTGGAAAACAAAAAAAAAAAATATATTTCTGTTCCTTTGCTACCTCAAGAAGGTGTTTAGGGAAAGAGGGAGTTTGCCAAAATTCTAATGTAAAAAAGTAAAGGTTTTTATTTCTTAACACAGGTAAAATTGTAAGCAGTTAAGTGATCTTTCCTGCTGAGAGAATTCTACGAGTAAAATTTGGAGAAACTATTATTTCACCAGCAGATGGAGATGGAAAATCAGAACTCTGTCTGCTTTAGACTAATCATACATCATTTTCTGAGGCGTATCAAAGCATTTATTAGACAGACACCTGACTGATTTCTGGTGCATTTGACTGCCTCAGTATGCCAATAAACAAAAATTGGCCTTTTATAGTGTTCTCAACACAAATCTTGAACTAAATGACAAAGGAAATTACAAAAATTATGTTGCTTTAGACCTGAAAACTATCACAAAGAAAGATGAGTTTGAACAAAGTTTTGGTTTTAATTTTTAAAGTCTGCAGATAGACGTACCCATCCTGTTACCTTCCCGATCTTTTTGCTTGTCATCTCTTTCATCAAGATTGTCATCTCCATCATCATCATCTTCATCATCACTATATTGACCAAGTGCATTGACTAGCTCAACAAATATTTCATCATTGATAAATCCACATTCTGAAATTCAGCAAAATTGAGAGTGAACAAAAAAGCACAAGGTATATCTGAAATATTTTTAATCCTCTCTACACTTTTATTAAATTAGGGCAAATGCTGTCATTTATGAAAAGCAATTTTGTAGTTTTTCCCTCTTAAATTTCAGTGTATGATCCAAGACAAGTTAAAAATGCTCATTATACATTTCTTAGAGTGACAACTGGGAAAGAAAGAAGAAAAACTTCAATATTTTTTTCCCCAACTACCTGCGCTACATACCAGTATACATACATAAATCTCTCTTCCTTGTAAGATAAAAACATAACCAGCTAGATTATTTAAGAGATTTTATGCCAGAATCCCAGTTCCAACGTGGTTGGGTTAAGCCAGTCTGGAAATGCATACTAACATTCTATAAAGTATTCCTTAGACAACTAAGGAATCTCCAGAGACATTTATGGGAGGTAGTTCCTTAGCATCCACTTCCCACAATACCACTGGCTTTTTTACCACTGGCTGGGTGGTAAAAAAAAGAACACAGTTACATACAAAAAATTTAAGAGAAAACTGAAAGATACAATGCTGCTTATGTCTACTTATTAGATTATGTTCTGCTGTGACATTCAGATGGCAGAACAGATAAAACAACAGGACTGCACAAAGGAAAAAAAAATCACAGTTAGTGCTAACAGAGACTATTTTAAATAAAATAAAAAAACCCAAACAAACAAACAAAAAAACCCAAACATGAACTGTGTGGGAACTGTAGTGCCTATCACCATCCTTCTGAACCTGGACTGGGTTTGAATGTCAAAATAACTTGACGGAAAATAATAGTTTTATTACTATGTAGACAATGAAAATACCACTTGGATGTTTTAAACAGACTCTTAATATACATACACAGGTTAGTACAAATTATCTCCCAAAAGCACAGTTACAGAGCTAGTTTAGAATTCTGACTCTTACAGGGGAATGCCTCTGGATTACAGATTCCCACAGTATTTACATTTAATTACAGTCACACAATACTAGTTATTGGGAAACTTAAAGTCTTTCTACTTTTAATATATTTTATATATTATGAAGAACACAATAATAATAATAATAATAACAATAGTAATTGCCATCATAAATTTGGGTCTCAAGATGCTCAAATATGATTAATTTTAAAGTTAAACTCCTTTCATAATAAATTAAATCACTAATAGGAGACATTTACTAGTAATGTCATCATTTTGACATAACCAGTTTTCTGACAGGGATATCAGCAATCAGTAAATCTGTAAAAATATATGAAGGCCAAATACCATGACACATTCCGTGGTCCTTATGAAATACAAAGGCTATCCTGAGGACATTAACAAGTCTAGTGTAGGACTGAGCAGCATTTTGATTGAATCACAGGTCTAACCTTCATGAACGGTACATGATGAACTCAAAAAATGTGGTTCTCTTTCTCAGTCACTTCAGCATTAACAGGAATACAATTAATTTTAAGAAACTATTCTCTGAGTGAAGGGGTGGAGTGTGTGGGTAATGTTTCTGTGAAGGGGGAATCACAGTAGTCAAGAGAAACATTTACAACAGTAAAGCTAAAGCTTGTATAAGCCAGTTCTGAGGGGGCACAGAGCAAGTGAAAGGTCACTGCTTCACTGAGACTTCAGCAAAGCAAGAGACAGATTACACTACATGTAGTCCAGCTCCCACACAGGAGAACAGGTAAACAACACCTAAGAATAAATATATATAATGTACCAACAGAAGGATATAACTTCGATCTATAAGCTGACTTACAGAGAGGGGATTTTTAAATAGCTAGCAAGTTCTTTAAAGAAAGGAAGGAAAAAACCCCACAAACTTACTAGAGTCTTTGAATCACTTTTGAAATATTGTCATTATCAGAGTTTTGCATAATTCTCCTGCCACTTTCTGTTAAGCAGGACATCTACAGACATTACAATATCATATTCCAAAGCTCTGAGCACAAAATTGGGTACCAAGAATCACTGTATGGTATAGGGAAAAAGTTAATGTGTTTAATTTAACCATACCGCTGCTTTAAGACTTTGCAGTCTTATGAAAATGCAGAACAATACATTTAAATAAGGAAGTCAGTTATACTCAATGTTTATACAATATAGAGATTCTAGAGATACTACTGTAACAATCAAGCATCAGGCCTTAAGCAACACTAAAACAATTATTTATATAGGAAGAAGTGATTAGTATACCTGAGTGTTTGGGCTCACCTCTGTCTCCATGCACTTTCCCATCATAGTTCTTGATCAGTTCTTCAATAAAGGTACCATCCTGGTCAAGCACTTCGTCTCCCATATACGGAATGTTATGCAAAACAGTTTCATCCTCTACCTAGGAACAATAGTTATAATCAAACAACTTTAAATTGTGTTATCAAGTTACCATTTCTGCATTGTTTGTCACAATCTGCAAGAGTCTATCTATCACAGTAAACTAACTAGCTTCACCGCTTTAGCACATTTACCATTAACTAAAAAATTAAAACAAAACCCTCAATGACACTCAACAATTGTTTGCATTCTTGGTGGCTGGCTCAAAGTACTAACACTAGCTCCTAATCTTAAGGTTAGCAGAGAGTTTCCACAAAGCTTCAACTATGGAAACTCTTTAAGTTACCTGGCTTTGAGAAGCTTACATTTAGTAAATTCATTCGCCCTCCCTTGGTTCTCTCCTACAGTAATATAGGAAACCACAATGGGAACCACACTTTCATTGTTTTGCCTGAGATAAGAAAATATTTTACAAAAAGACTCTAAATTAAAGTTGTCTAAACAGCAAACAGAGAAACGTGCCTGACAATTTAATCTGAACTCCACTGTCACTTATTTTGACTGCATATAGACCAAATGCATTAATACTCCCATGTTTTATCAGCAGAAGTTATGGATCTTGATACCCAGCTGCATCTTCCAATACTACAAAAGAACCTTCTATTGTTAAGAAAATAAATTTAAACTTTCCTGCTGATCATGATTCTGTGGCAGTCCAAAATATCCAAACACTGATGGATTGGAAGCAAGGAGAAAAATGTGTGGAAGAACTCTGTACGTATACTGATAAAAAATGGTTGTTTAAACCACTTTGTAACAATTATTATCGAAATAACCAGTCAGCAAAGGTGGTCATATACAAAATGATGTGACAAAGATTTGCAATAAGCTAAGCTTTTCAAAAAGCTAAATACCTACATCAGAAATCTAACATTATGGCTTCTGCGTACAGTGAAGCTAACCTGAAAAAAAAGGGTATACTCAGATAATGAGAATGACTATTGTGGGGAGACAATTTCAGCATGAAATTCCCTTTATTCCACAAGAATTACTATTCTGCTTCAGATATGTTGGTTGAATGCCTTACATAAAAGCATTCATATCCCTCAGAAAACATTTCTCACTACACTAATTAGAGACTTTCAAATATAACTATATTTGTTAAAAGGCCACACAAAATAATAGATCACCTGAATTAAATAAACTTTACAGTAAGATTTCAGAGATACCTAGGTACATTGAGGACAGAGATTCAGTTTGCAAAGTTACCTTTTTCTTTCTTTTATTTGGGGGAGCTTATTTCTGATTATTACTGTCCTATTACCAATACCTAAGGTAGGGAGGGTAATTGGCAGTATATTTTTGCTGGCATACTTCTAAAATGAACACCTCCCTTTTCTCCATACCCTTCTCCTCCCAACATTTGTTTAAACTTACCATAAAATTCTGTTGAAGGGGAGACCAAGAATACATAATAGGCACAGAAGCAACAGCATTGAGTGTCTTCAGTGGGATGACTTGTTTTGGAAAATCAATGTCACTGGTAACAGAACACTGAAATGGGAAGTTGAAGTTACACTTACATAGCAACATGAGGAAAAAAAAGCAGACAAAAATAAATCACAGAACACTCTACAATGTACAAAATTCAAAGAGTTTCTCAAAATCAGCCATATCAACCTTTGAAAAATGCATCAGTTTTTTAAGGCATAATAGGAAAAATAGTTTTAGCAAGAAAAGAACCTCAATGATTATTTCTATGCCAATAGCTTTGCAAATAGATCATTATGGGATTTTTCCACTTAATAATAAGTGGCTGTGATAGTTTTTTACTCAGACTATTCAACCTACGATACAAATTAAGTTTGGTATCTCAAAACAGATTTAGTACCAGTTGCTGCTGCTACACTGATGTTAGTGTATTTACTCAGGCCATCTGAGAGCCAACTGAATTCCCCTGGCTTCAGATCAATACACTGCAGAAATCACGTATTATTTATGTTATAAAAATAAATAAAATTCTACTTTAATGCCAGCAAGACACCTTATATAAATAAAACCTCCTTATGTCTTTTTAACTCCTGCCTTGTTTCCTCATTACTGTCTGTTTATCCTATCCTCAAGTCTTTTATTATGCTCACTGCTTGCAAAGGAAAAAATGAAAATTAACTCTTTATATGCAACTCTGGACATGTCAGTGAGTTTTTCACCTACAGGACTTCTGTTTTGGAGATTCAGAGATTCATATAGCCTACAAAGGATAAATAACTCATAGAAATACAGACAACAATTAGGTTATTCTTGCATCTAATAATCAACAGTTAACAGACACAGATCAACTCTTCTCAAATATCTGGACAGTAGTATGAAGAACTCTGGGGGAAAAGGTTACAAGCAAAAGCAGACAGCAACATACAAAGCTAGGGAAAGTACAACAAAGAAGATTTGGAGGTAGGTAAAACAAAGTTTAGAACAGCTATCATAGCTACCTGAAAGGAAAAAAGGAAGTGGAGACAAAAGATCTTTCTCCTTTCCAGAAGGGAAAGATGAACAGAGCTTCACATTTCTAAAGAAATACACAAAGTAATGTAACAAACAATATACAGAGACAGTACCCCGGCAGAATGACATAAGCCAGATTTATTTCTTTTCTTTTTAATCTTCAGCAAATGAAATTAGATTTCTGCTGTGTATATTAATATTCTAGACACTGTCCTATGCTACTGCTTTATTCCCATTTCAGGTTAATGTTTAATTTTCTAGCTAGCAGCCATCTAGCATATTTTTCATGTATTTTTAAAGAAAAATACAAAAGTAAAAGAACTAATTACTTTTATCTTTGGAACTAGAAGTCTCAGGCTGACAAACAGGCTACATCAAAATGACTCTGTGTTTGCTACTAAGCCTCAGTTATGCTGCTCTGTTGTCCTGGTATGGAACTCAGGCTAATGCCTGGTAGGCCAGCACAGGACATGTTATGGTCTCTGGCTGGTGCTGACTGGACTTGCCATTGGAGAAAACCTATGTCACCAGCAACACCCTGCAGTCTTCACCAAACACAGGAAGGCTCTCACACAACATTTCTATTTCTAGCCAGTGTCTTATGTAACTCTGAAGGAATTCAGCATATTGAGAAAAGAAGATTTTAAAGTAATCTTTTAAAGTCCCCACCATTTCTTCGTCTCACTTCTCTCACTATAAATTATGGCAACCTTAAATCAAGCATTAAAGTTCTGATTCATGAAATAGAGACTAGATCGAATGTAATAATTAGTGTGCTCTATCAATACAGGCAGGAAATTAACATAAAGAATAGTGAATACCACACTTAAAGAAAAGATAAAAGAAAGAGGAATGGCGAGGAATGATCTTCTAACAAAAAAAAAGTGAAAATTGGATGTGTACCTGTGTCAGTTATTATCAGTTCTGATCCCACACAATAGCTGTAGAGCTGTACCTGAGTAATTGCATATTCAGGAACGTTTAAAAGAGAACACCCAAAGGTCCTCACCTCCTTGCATTTGAAGGTGAATGCACACAAATGCACCTCTGTGACACACTCTCACTCCCCAGTTCTCCACTAAAATTTTAGGAAAAGAAATTCTGCAAATTTCCTTGAAGATAAAGTACTTTAGTTTGCTTTTTTTAACCCATTCACAGTAAAGTCTTTTCATTCTCATCCTACTGAAAAGAGTTAGCTTTTCAGATTATTACAGATAAAACATCTTCAAACTTGTTTAGTTTGAAGAAGTGCCTAAAGAGCAACTGAGAAAGAAGGTGGATTAACCTGGGATGAATACCTGGGATGAATATAGAAAGCTGGAGTGGGCTTAAATCACTGTTGAAGCTACCATGACACAGGACACAATCCTGAGCAATATGTTCTAGGATGACCCTGCTTGAGCAGGAAAGTTGCACTAGATGACATCCAGTGGTCCCTTCCAACCTTACTAATTCTGTGGAAACAAGTTTAGGTGCTCAAATTATGCCACAACTATGGACATGCTTTACGCAAATTTAGCATCCAGTCTGCTTGTGCAACACCAGGATTGATCAATCTAACTCCTGTTAGGACCTCTGCTGTTAAAAGACTTTAATTAATATAAAGAAGACTTTGTCAAGTGGGTATGTTCACAGCTTTCATGTGCTTTAACTCAGGAAGAACCGAAGTAGCCACTCCTTTGTATGACTGAGGGAAAACTCCACCAGGAGCAAGAGTAAACACCCAGTACCACAGAGACAGAACAGTTTGATTAGAAGATGCTGAGGTACGATCCAAGCATTATCAGAAATAAAGAAGTTTCACTTTTGTGTGTCATTCAAATCTAGGTAGCCTGTTACATATTTATTGCTTTACAGAAGTCATATGATCAAAGTACATAATAAATAAATTCTTTAAGACAGTCATACAAAGCACATTGAGCTGCCAAGTCATATCATGCTGAAAAAAAAATATAAAGAACAGCCAACTTTTCAGAAATAAAACGAAAACGTGCTAACAACCTTGTAAGTGGAATTACCACAACACATGTTAACCAACCTCCCTGGTCCCGCGCAATGAGCTCACAGAAGTCATGATGTGAACAGGCTGTATCCTACGTTGTTTCCACTCTTGATTTAAAATTTCAGTTCGTTCCAGTATCTTCTGACGATTAGAATTAAACATACTCTAAAAATTAACCACAACATTATAAATAAATGGAAGAGTTTAAATTCATCTGTTAGCATCTTAAGGCATTATAACACTAAACCTGACATGTCATAACAAAAAAAAAAGTGCTCAAAACTCCAACATAAAAATTTTGTTTAAATGTCAGTGAGGTTCAATATAGTTCATTATCCCTTTCCTCAATTCATACCATGTTCTCACATTTAGAGACTCACACATTTAGCACAGAACTAAATTCTAAATGGAATCTGGAAGAGAATGCAGCTAAAGAAGTTGCCATATTAGTTCTCCACAGTCTCTTCTGATACTTAATATTCTCAACCCAATCACATGTAAATGTATCATACCTGTTTATAAAACCACAGAGTTAAAACAAGTATTCAGAAAGTTGACAAAGTATTCAATGAAACTGCTAGTGTTTCACTGCAAGAGTTAACTGCAGGACACATACCTCAGAACAAAATCAATACTTGTACAATTTTATAAGCAATAGAACCAAAAGATAAGGTACCTTTACTTCATCAGCACGTCGGAACCTCTTGAGCTGCCTCAGTCTCATATATTCCGATTTTACACGTTTTCTCCAACAAATTGGTCCCTTCTCAGATTTTTTTCCGGTTTGACCCATGATTATCCTACAAGAGACAATGTCACGTTGGTATTACCAAATCTGACACCACTGCTTACAGAAGACATTAGAGCGAAGTTAGGTAGGACAGCAACATTTCTTTAATATCTTTCATATCAATTCCTCTAATTCCTTTCAATCACACACTTGCAATACCATCCCAATACAACAGAAAAAAAAAAGGAAAACATATTCAGTGATAGGCACCAGAAAAAAGTAATTTTAATTGCAAATCAGTGGACCCTTCATATTTGCACTTCTAATACCTCTATACAAAAAGGTATCTGATGGATTTAAAGGGGTGAAGAGGAACAAATCAAGCAAAGATACACTGTATCACTGCAAAGATACACACTGGAATCCTTGTAAATAGCCTTGTAAATTAACTTCTATAGAACTATGCTCATGGCAGACAAACCTTTTCCTCCTTGCAGGAGGGGTCCTCTTCACTAAGGCACCAACTCCTACAATAGACTTTTGGAGCTGACAAGGAGGTACCCCAAGGAGTAGCCAGTTCTCCCACCCAGCCACTCAAGCGTGAAAAAATTGTAGAAATTCAATGAGTTTTGAATCAGCCAGAATACGAGACTCAGCTCTTTTCCCAAGTATTCTATAAGATTACAAACTGCCCACTGATTCCACTTTTGCTGATCACCCTCCTAGTGCCAAGAGGTTCATTTTCATGTTACAGGACTGTTGGCAGTGAAGCTGTATTTTTGCGTTATAATCCAAATGTCTTGCTAGAATATGCCAATCTGCTCCGTATTTTTCAAAATCAAAGACCGTATGCTACAACTATGCTGGCAACGACTATTTTGACAGCATCCTGAAACTAAACCGCTACATTAAAGACTGGCTTCTTCTCAAGAGCTGCACTGTAAAACCTACAATATTTCACTGAATAACTCAAAATATCATTCACCATAGCCATCAAGGACTGAAAGGCTGAAACATCCAGTTCTCTAAGTTTAATACATTCTAAAACAAGCATAATTAATCTGAGCAGAAACAATTCCAGCCTTTCTAATTATCAAGGCAGGTCAACATGAACAGAGGTGTCGAATCCAATGCCCAGTGCTACCTTCCCCGCCCCACGCTAAGCTCCCCTGACAGTCATAACTACGGCTGTATCCAAGTTACTGGAAGCTTACTGCTCTATTTTGAGCAGTCCTGTACAGGTCAGATTTGAGTTATATCAGACTTTATGATGACAATGACAGGGAGAAATCAATATAGAACCTGTTTATTCTCAAGACTATGCATTCATTTACAGTGAACAGAAAGAGAGCAAGTCTGTAAGAGCCCGAACACATTTTCATGCAAGACTTAATAAGATTTAATAATCATATTTTGCAAGAAAAAATGTTCAGGTTTTAGATTTAAAATGAAAAATTATCTACAAACAAATGGCAGAATTGCCAACCCAAACATTGAGAAATATCCTTTGAGGAAAAATGATATACAAGTATCACATAATGCGCCTGACTAGAGACACTAGGGGGAGGACAGAAAACCAACATGGGAAGTAAATCTAAAATAAAGCATCAAACACAGTTACCCTGCTTCCACGCAAGTGGTTACCACCACAACACTAGTGGTTACAAAACATAAAAAAAATAAAATTATAAATAATAATCCTGGGCCATTCATGTCAGAATGTGGACAAGACAATCAGTGATTCGAAGTGCACTATGATATTGATTAAAGAGCAGCATAAAAGCATTATGAAGTATAGAAAATACACTGTATTATAGGGTAAACTAAGCAAAGTAAAAATAATGGAAAAAACGCCATTAACTGGAAATAAATCAGACATAGAATATGTACCATTAAGTAACAGACAATCTCAATTTGTAAGCAATACAAAACATCAAAATTGCTTCAGTTATGATACAGCCAAAAGATACGGAAAAAGTATCAATGAACTCAAAAGATAAATGAAAGCTCAGCTGACAATACTGAAGTAGCATAGCCCACAAAACTGAAACACAGATTACGTTTACTTACTTTAATACTCCATCAACCACAGCCCTTCTTATTCTAGTTTCCTGGATAATAACAAATGAGTCCAGCTTAAAAAAAGCTTTCTTAACTGAAATTAAATTGCCAGATAAGCCCTGCTCATCAAAAGCAGATCTATATAGAAATCACATATAATTGGATTAAAAACAACAACAAAACAATCAGACAAACCCAGCAGAATTCCCATCTTTCGTACAACTTAAATACAGCCCCAAGAAGACCCCATAAACAAGGATTTAAGACCTGAAACATATACCTATTAAAAAAAATCCAATCTGTTCAAATTTTCCAGTAATGAATATCATTATTACCTGTTGTATTAAAATGGTAACAAAATTATATTTCATAAGATTTGTACTTCCTTTCAAAACTGCACAACTTAGGCACACTCAGGTCATTCATCTGAAAACAAACATGACTTATAAGAACACTCTCCTCTTGCACTAGTTTCAAGTTGCTATCTGGGGTACAGCATAGACAATTTAATGGTCAAGGCATTAAATAACACAATAGAAAATGAAAAATGCACTGTTGCTTATGTCAAGTTACAACAAGAAAAAGTTCTCCTAGATAAAGCCATAATATTTATATGCAACAGTCAGTGGGATAAACATCTTGTATTAAGGCCAATATGTATGAAAAATTATAAACTATCTCTTAAATGGCAAGTCCATATTAAGAGAAAAAGCACTGAGTGGAAAGGAAGCATATGCATAGATAGAAAAATTGTACCTAAGGAAAGAAAAAATGTCCTGGATGCATGTTTGCAAAAAATTTTCAGGGATTGTCAAAATTAATATATTAATGGTCTCTGAGCAGCAGGTTTTTGAGCCAAATGAACTATGTTTGTATGTTTTTGGGCAGTCTAACATAACCAAAGTAGAATTACAGTGTTGCTAACATATGTACTGTGGTAGGAGACAATTGGTTTTGTGTCCCAAATCTCAGAAGTACAGAATAAAAATAAACCAAGGTAGGGGGTAGGGCAGGAAAAGCATATTCATGGAGTTAATTCTCAGTGCAATTGATCCATCACCTTCACATTAGGACTACAGAAAAATGCTACAAATGATTTCTCATGTCAGTTCAAAGGTTGTCCCCAAAACTAGAAATTTAAGCTAGACCTGAGAAACTAGGATAAGAAGTTTCACAGGCAAGGACAGCAAGTGTTGGAGAGCAAAAAATGAGACAGAACTGTGAAAGCAGGGTGCTGGACACTACCTTCATCCCTGAAAGCAAAAGTAATTTCGAGAATTAAAAGACTTCAGGGAAACATCAACATAAACCTAATCTCTGGGGCAAGTTCAGGTTGTAGATTCTGTCTCAAGCCTACTAGTGGTCTACTTGCCTACTACCTGTGTGTAAGATAAACCTCTTCCAAATATCTTTTTTGTGCATGTGAACAGTAGAAATGGTGAAAGTACTCTGAACTGCAACAGACTACATAGTTCCCACTTTGCTAGCAAGACAAAAAACCTGTACATCTTCCCTAAACTACGTTGTATGGGAGTCAAAGCTTGGACTGCAGAGCAGAAGCTAGCGAATGTTAAGATCAATTTGTCAGAACCAGTCAACTTTTCATATAGAGTTTCAGAATATTCCCTACAGCAGCCGAAGTGGCACAAGCTAAATCCCATCTGTTAAGAATGGTTAAGCCTGTCTTAAGAGAGCACAGTTTGAAACAGTTTCCATTTAATAAATAAAACATTATACTGGATTGTCTTAGTGCAATGGTCTGATTCTGAGAGCCCCCAGGCCTTGTCCCTCTTCTCCATTCCCCTTTCTGAATCCCGCCAGTTGTTTGTATTGTTCTAAAACCTTATTCTTTCCCATTTTTTAAATCCTTTTGATTAAAATGGTCCAGAGGAACTATCTAACTGCCAAAGAGTCAAGTCCTGAGAAGTTTTATCAAAAACAAAAAGAAAAGAAAGGGGGGGGGGNGAGAACATGTAGCAGCCAACACAGTTATTTATCGGCAGAGTATTGCCTCCAGCACAGATAGAAAGAAAGCAAGCCTAACTCCAAAGCAGTGGTACTGTTTCTAGAGACAACTCTTCTCCCAAGGTACACAGTGACTTCCATGCAAAACTTGAGCTGACCCCGATACATCTTACCTGGCATCATGACAGAGGGAAACCTTCACCCTCTTGGCAGAAGAGGGAAGACTGTGGACTGTCTCATGCCACACTGGGCAATCACCCCAATGCCACAGCGAAAAAGAACATAATTATACTAACAAGAGGACCAATGTTATTCCAGACCACCCCCACTAAATATAAGAAAAATAACAAAGCTAACCCCTCTAAAGGGGAACAATAAGGGGGTCTTAGGAAGGAGACATTCTAAAGCCACCTAAACACTAAACTACAAGAAAATAGAGACAAAGACATAGCTATTCTTTTCGGTATCTACTTATACTTGTGTAGCTGGAAATGAAAAACAAAAACTGGCAGAGTCCTAAAGCATATACATTTGTTTTTTAAAGAAACCCTGCTGAGCATTTCATAATTCTGTACAAGACCCACATTCCTTACTGTAAGTTTTTAAGAAAATTCATGCCTGTAAGCTTAAATCAGACAACATTTACTTTCAGCAGACAAATCGTGTACAATACATCTAGGACTCACAACGAGACAAAGAAGAGTAGAACAATTTCAGCTCAAATTGCTCCTGTTTTGCCTACAGAACATAGAAATAGCCTTATTTAAAGACAACGTCCTATTTTTCTTTGATCATTTTGGCAATATCCATCAGTGACAGACAAGCACACAGATAATTCTCTAAATAAGGCAGCCTATTCAAACAGTCATACGGCTGTCAAAAACTATATTTAAGCTCCTCTGGCTACCGTGCCAAATTTCAGGGAAAAAGATAAATTAATGAAAATTTTCAACTGAAAAGCATGGGAGAACAAATGAAGGGGCCTGCCCTTTTGAAAGAACACTATTAGTTTGTAATTGTGCTTAACATTACACAATATTTTAAACTGTAGAAATATAACATTATCTTCCCACTACTCGAGATTCTTGTTTGGAGATATTTATGTATTAAAACATATTTTGTACAGTTTAGTATAATTTCTAAGTTCTTTTTTTGTGACTTAATCTACACTCATAAGGTTATTCACATACTTTAAATATATACTACTACAATACTGCACTTCAGAGCACTCTTAACCACCAGTTTCAGTGCAGGGGGTGGGGGGACAATGAGGCTGGAGGAGAATATAAAACCCAGTGGAGAAACTGTATTTGAAATCTAATGCAAATAAAGTAATGAAATAAGCAATCACATTTTTTTGATGCCTAGAGTAATGGGGGAGTAATGAAGGAATAAAGTAATTCAGATGGGGCCTGGAGCAGGTAGGGGAGAAGTACTGCTTCTACCTCCCTCAAAGCCAAATGCTTTCACACGTGCTTCTCCAAAGCTGCAGCTCTAAAGGAATGTATTTAACTGCAGGATCCTGCTCAATGGACAATGCCAAAGTGCTGCTTGATCTCTCTTCCACCTCACCTTCAGCATGCCCACAGCCCTGTCTACAGTGACACAGTGCCACTGACTGAAAAGCTCAAAGCCTGCACCTGAGCTGGTTTCAGGCACTCTCATTTCAAATACTATACACTTACTAATTTAGAGTCAATACTACATCATGAAGGTACTCACATAGGTAATTTCCTCAGCAGCCATGGCACTATACCATCATCCCACCCTTCCCAACTCTTTATTTTCACCCCAGTACAGCTCATTAACTGGATTCAACTGACCAAACATAAATAAAAGCTCACTTTTGCAATTGTTTTCTGAAACACAGATGAGTTTCATGATCACATCCACAGCTGTGGCTTCCTCTACACAACTATAAAGCAGGAAGAATTTTATAGAAAATCAGACCAACACTAGAGAAAAACTAGTGCAGGCAATGAAACCACAAACAGGCACTGATTTCATAGATCAGTTTGCTCTGGAGTGGCAGGCATGCTCTTTAGCTGTAACCTGTTATCAGATCCAGACAGCATACAAGTCTTTCAGCCTGAGCTTATGCAATCTTACTAATGGAGAAATTATTATATAACAAACCCTATCTGAAGTCAACATAGAACTCTTTCAAGCATCTACAAAACTTAAAGAGGAAAAAAAAAAAAACAAACCAAAGAAAACCAACCACACCCCACCACACCCTTCTACGTTTTTCCACAAACTAAAAAAATTTTTACTTGGGCAGCAGAATTAGGACAACTTTCATGTTCAACCCAAAAAAGCAGAAATTTAGCAACAGAAGGGATTAACTAGATTTTTCCACAAGCCTGCAAAACATTTCAATACTTGCTAGAAAAC
>VZRN01005010.1:853410-886133 GCA_013397935.1 Dasyornis broadbenti | reverse complement strand
GGCCGGGCCCGGGGCTGCGCCGCGCCGGGGAGGCTTGAAACTCTCTGGCCGCCTCACGTGGAGAAGGGGGGAGAGGGAGGGGAAAGGGGAGGGAGGCAGGCGAGAGGATTGGCGGGCACCGGGAGGGGCCGCGCTCCCTCTCCCGCTCGGCGCCGCTGCCGAGTTTGAATCGGTCCGAGAGCGGGAGAGGCGTAACGGCCGTAACGGTCCCGGGGGGCGGGAATGCCCGGAGCGGGCCCACCGTCCCCTCCGCCGCTCCGCCTGTTGCTCCCCCGGCGCGGGAGCTCAGCCACTGGAGGTCACTCCAGCCTTTCTCCATCTTCAGCAGGGAAAAATAAAATTGCCAAGATAAGTTTTCCTACTAGGTGCTTAGCCCTTCCCTTGTGACCGCATCCCTTTCCGATGCATCCCGCATCGAGTGCGACTTCCGAGATGCTCTGGAGCAATCGCCGCATCCTCGCTTCCACATGTCCCGTCATCCTTCCTTACCAAGTATCACCTCCCCTCTTCCTTGTGGATACCTCAGTGCATCTTCAGGGTCGGAAATGAGCAGTGGCCACTGTGAAGGGGTCCAGACTGGTAAAAGTATCTCGTGGGGGAAATAAATCACAAACGCGCCCTCATTCCCAAATCATGCCGTGGGCTTACGTGTCAGATCTGCGAGCGTGGCTCACAGATTAGAAACGGGGGAAAACGAGGATGTATCAGCCTTGGAGGCTGGGGACAGCCCGCGCCTCCCCCGCACACGGCCGTGGGGCAGCCCCGCCGCTCCCCGGCGGATGTCTCGGCTGGCTGAGTCACCTCGCAGCGCTGCTGCCTCGTGTCCGCGTGTTTGACCTTTGCTTGCCCAAACTTTACCGGCACCAGCCCTCATTTTCTGCATCGTGCTGCTCCCCGCAGCTTGGTTTCCCTCGCTGATCCTCATCCAGCGCGGTTTCTCCTGTCGTGGGGGAATGTCATAAACCGCAGCGGCAGCAGCAGCAGCAAAGTGCTCGCTCCGCATCAGGCTCGGATCCTGTTGCTCGCTACATGCTGTCTCCAGCCTCTAAGGTTGCCATCGTTTCCCCGCGTTTCTAATCCGCGAGCCGTGCTCATCAACCTTGTTGCCGAGGTTGGATTTAAAACTTGAGGATCCGTGCACCTTTTCTCTGCTATCGTCCCACTCTCTGGTCTCTCCAGCTTTTATTCCTTTTCAGCAGGGAAAAACATAATTGCCAAGATAAGTTTTCTAATGGGTACTTTGCGCTTCCCTTGTGCTCCCTTTCCGATGAATCCCACATCGGGTGCCACTTCCGATGTGCACTGCAGCAATCGACATATACTTGCTTCCGTCATCCTTCCTCACCAAATATCAGCTCCCCTCTTCCTTGGCAATACCATAGTGCATCTTCAGGGTCAAAGCTCCAAAAATGAGCAGTGGCCATTGTAATGAGATACTGAGTGATAAAGGTCTCTTTCGGGGGAAATAAATCACAAATGCACCTTCATTCCCAAATAAAGCAGTTGACTTACATGTCAAATGAGGCTCGATGTTCTTCTACTTTCAGGCGACGTGCTCATGTGTTTTTATAGCCTCATTCTGTGTGTAAGTACTTAAAATTTCCAGACTTCATCATGTATTAAATTTGGAGCGAGATTTCAAGAGTGGGCATTCTGACACTGTATGTTCTTGATTTACCTCATGGCCTTGAAAAGGGGCTTCTAATAGTAGCTAATTTTTTTTTTTTTTTTTAATATCTGAGGAGTTTCGTGAGTTATGAGCAAAAAACATACAGCAGAAATTATTTCTTGTTACAGTTACATGTCATAGTGTGGTAGATAGCTATAACCTTCTTGTAATTCTAGTGGAGTGGCTGACAATTGGGAGGATTGTCCTAAAAATATTAAATTTGAAAAATATTAGTAATTTCTGGAAATTCAGCTATTTTGAATCTATTCTGCCCCAAGATGGCTGCCACCACCAAAATGGCTACCCAGTCCCTTCACAACTTAGGTTTTGTAATTTATTTAGATCCTTCAAGTTGCACTTCATGGGATCTGGTTTTGGTCAGCAAGAAAAATAACAATTGCTAAATAAACATGAGGTAACTTGATGTAACAGGTACACTCAGCCACAAGATGGAAAAATCTGCGTTGTAGAACCTACACTGTGAACTAAACCTCAGCACTGATCACATCCTTTTCCTCTCTTGCACAGATGATTATTCATCTGCTATGCCTGAAACTGATGCTTACTAGAAAACTTAACGTGTTTTGAATTGAGTTACTCTTTCTCCCTTGCTCTGTAGCAAAACAACTTCTCCACCAAGGCTCCATTGTAGGCTCTTAAAGTGATGAACTCCTGTCAAGGGGCTTCATTAGGGGCAGATGTCCTGGTCCATGGTTCAGGGTATCTCAAACATGCTGCAGAATTTTAGCAGCTGTTTGATTCTCTACATGGGGGTTTGATGTTACTCTGTACAGACTTTCTGTTTTCCTAGAGTAAACCACCCAAGTGGTTTTCTGCTTCTGCTGTAATTTTGTGATTAAAGAACAACTATTTGATCAAGGATCTGTGTTATGCAGAGACATTCAGATCAGATCTTTAGGCAAAAATAGAGTAACAATTTTTGAAAGAATAACAAAATCTGGTCTTTTCAGGAGTCCTTCTGAAAGGAGCAAATTCTGGTGACAGCATGGAACACTGCTTTTGAGAGAAGTGTCTAACATTGACGAAATATCCATGTCTTACATGACAAAGAAATAAAATCAGGCTCAAGAAAAAAGTGTCAGTTTTAGACCCTTCTGGAATTGTGAAAGCTTTTACCCTTTTTTTTCATAGTTAACATGCTGCAGAAAGAGCTTTATCTATGTTCACAACACTTTAATGTAACATGTATGTTCATATTGTATGTATGACTAAAATAGTTGAATAAGGATTTGTCAGTACTAGATCATGAACATAAATTAGACATAAAAATAATTGTTTGACAGCATCAGAGGACGCTCCTAACTATGATTGCTTCCATGGGGAGGTACTTATGTGCCTCTTTTCACTGTTTAAAAGAGTGGCATTTAAGTCCAGGGGGAAAAAAGGCACAAACAAAATTTTGGTATGAAGCAAAATTAACAGTTGGGTGGTTTCTTTTAGATATTTTTAACATCTCAAATAAGGTGATATTTCCAAAGCATAGGTTCTTCTTTATGCACTATCATCCTAAGATTTCCTTATGGACAGAATCATATGTTATTTTTTCCATCTGGTTGGGGGAACCAAACAAGACCTGTCGGGGAACTACCTTGGCCTGGAATAAGCAGAGATGTTGGCCAGTTTTCCCCTTGCCCACCCGGTTTCGTTCAGGAGAAGCACAGCAAAGACACCCCCCAGCAGCGCCAGCCCGGAGCAGACACGCCGGTAGCTGCATCTGTAATTCTTGTAGATAAGCTGGTGACTTGCTGATGGCAGCGTCGCTTTCCTTTGTGCTCCGGAATAGCAGTGTAACAAAGCTGTGTGCAGCTTTGGGCTGGGTCTCCTGCGTGGCGCGGGCTGGTGGACTGCGCGGATTAGTCACACAGCCTCGACAGGTTCAGTCTGCTTCTTTGAGCTCCCATGCTCGGCGGAGGGAGGGAAGGAAGGTGCACACCCTGGGCCGGTTACACCTACCCCTACAATCAAAGCTGATAGCACTGCAAGTAATTTATCATCCATCAGAACGTTTGGAAGCATGATCTTTCTTTCTGTGTTTGGGTTTGTTTGGTTTTTTTTTAATATATTTTACTCATTCAAAAATGTCTTCCGTACATTAATCATTCATTTCCTAACTCAAATCTGTACTTTTCCTGATACCCCATCTTGTTGTGTGTCTGAAATTCTGCATTTTGGTCTATGTGAATTTGACAAGATTTTACAAAATGTTTACATACATGGAAATGTAAGTACAGTCTCAGTAAATCTGTAATAACGTTAAACTCATGCACAGCAATGATTGCACAGAAATCAGCACATACTGTACCCTTTTTAAAGAATTGAACTCTTGTAACATTAAAAAAGCAGGGGGGTTGTGTAACTTTTAACAAGCAATTAATGACTGTGTTTTGTAACTAGCCGTTTTGAGATCAGCTATGTTTTAAAATGTTTTCCCATTAATATCTTAATAGTATTAATGGAACAATTTCCCTGAAAAAAATGCAAGCTTATGAACTGTTTCACACACCCTTTCTGACCTCTTTTTTCTCCCCATTTGCTGTATGCTTATCTGCAGAATTGAATTTAATAATCAGAAAATTGGCCAGCATAACTTTGGGCACAGTGTTTGTTAGGCTAAATGAGAGCAAGGAGACGGGTCACTGTGAGACGTAACACATATAGAGTGTTTGTCAGACCTGCCAGGGCTCAGGAATGGTGCTTGAGGGTCCTGCACTGTCCTTCCTGGCTTTCCTCACACTTGAAAGTGTAGTGCTGTGGCCTGAAGGCACAGGGCTTGGGGGCTGGAAAGGACAGAAGCACAGACCAACCACCAAAGGTGTGCCCCTGAGAGAAGCACCACACCATGCTGTAAGGATCCCTGCTAGCGGAAGTTACTCCTGCTGTGGACTCTTTGCCTGCTGTGCAACTAAAGGAGTGGCTGCCTAATCACTTGATGCACTTGTCACAAGAGCCAGTACCTGGAAACTCACCCACTAAACGAGACGTTCTCAGTCTAGGTGGAAAACGTGTTCAGGTGGCAAGTGTGGGCATATCATCTAACACTGGAGCACCATGACAATTAAATAGACCGTATGCATGAAAAAAGATGTAACAGTGAGTACATCACTAAACATAGCCAAGGTGTGATGCAGTGCTGCTACAGGAAAATGCACAGATTTCTGTGCCATGTATGGTCTGCCTGCGTCTGATGCTGTGAATGGTAACGCATACAGCTGGTTCCCAGCTCTGCAAACTCATCAGTCACACACACACACACACACACACACACACACACACACACCTCACACACAACCCCCAAGTAACAGAAAGCTACCTGAGCTTTCTGAATGTTTGCCTCATGTGTCATGATAAAGGTATGTAATGTATTTTATACAGACTGTAAGTGTTTTCAATGTGCTGGGCCACCTCATCTCAGTCATACTGTGTTCAAGGAGATTTTATTGGGGATGCAAGACAAATAAAGGTGGGAGCAAGGGTGATGCAAACAACTAACTCAGACTATGGCTTTATATTAAATACAGGACAGTATCCTTTTGGCTCGGGAGAAATGTTGCTGAAAGGAAAGCTCCAGGGTTTTTTTTTATACAACTGAAGCAATGTAAGCGATTTTCCATTAACTTTCTTTAACACATAGAGATGAAGATTATTGCATGTGATAATCCATTTCAGTTTGTGAAGTGGATTAATTGACTTTCCCTGCCTTCAATTAGAAATAAACTTGACTTCAAAACTGTGTCTAGTTAATGATTTCACCTCAAAGAATCTACTTCTGATTATTTTGTGGTCACAGAAGCTGCTTAAGTTTTGTGAGGAAAAACACTTTCTCATCCTTTTCTGCTCATATGTTCCTTTCTTTTTATTCCTTACCTGACCAGCATTCACAGCATTCAAACCACTTAAAGGTCTAAATGATATCAAATCACAAAATTGTCATGAGATCATGTGCCTGAGAATTTAAATTGCAAAGCCATGGCCCCATTTCCAGGTGGTTTAGGCAGTGTAACTGTATGATACCGCTGAGTGTACCACTCACAGGGGAGAATTTTGCTGCAAATTTAAAGGTTCGAATGGGTATTCAATGAGTGTTGATGGATGATGGTCTCCTATCAGGCCAAATCCAAGATTAGAAGCCTGAACTCTATTTGAATATTGTGTTTCTGATGTATCAATGTTCCTCAGTGGCAGTGGCTAAATTACCCTAGCAGATGGGCAGAGTTCACTGACTAGAATTAAATCTTCATGTTTGGCTGCAGAAAATACTTCTTCAGACAGCAAACTGCAGCATACATGTAGTGATAAATCAGACTGCAAAAGCAAATGCAGTTGTGAAATCTCTTTCCTCTGTTCATGATTTCACCTCCAAAGGATTACCTCCAAATGTAACCACCCTTCCCTCTCTGTGTGAATTTGCCATGCATATGCCTCCATTTTTATCATCATTTACCCCTCCTCATTCTCTCTGACATTTCCATCATGCCTACTTTCAGCTCTTACTTTGTAAAGTTACAGTCCTGTCCTGTTATATCCTAGAATTACCAAATCCATACATCTGAAACAGTAGAAGGTATTTGCAGTTATGTCAAACCTACACACCTGTATTAAAATAATGCATGTTATGTTATGTATAGCTACATGAGATCTGACATATTCAAGGTCAGTAAATTAAAAAATGTAAAAATGAAAATAATGTTCATCAACATAGACTTGATTAAACTGAATGAAAAATACCCAGTCTTCTTGTCTTTGTGAGAGAAGACTAGGGATACCTACAGTTTGAAAATGGATTTGATAAACTGTTATATCTTGCCAGGACTGGTGAGTTATATTATCAAAAAGTCAGTTTCAGAAGATGCATAGTAAAGACTTTACAGTGAAAGTAAAAAGATAATGTTACTCATCCACGCATCAAATAAACTGTCTAATGCAAGTCATAAAAGCAAGATGTTCACAAAAGTGTATGGAATTGTACACAGTACAAAATATGTATCCCATTTGCACCCTGGGCTTTTTCTTTTCCAGCCTTAGCCCTCGATAAAAACATCCACAAATCAACGCAAATTTAGAAAAAGATTACACAGACCCTTTCACTATTGTGGCATTGTGTCAGTAAGTTTACTTCCTAGGTAAAGGGATTTCTAGTTATTTCTAGTTATTTCTACTTATTTTTTGCCAAAAATGCAGTTCTTTGTTATATACACATCTCTGAAGATCAAAATGGTAAAAAAAATACACTCTGCTGCTGGTCTGAGAAAGCTGTTACTGGGAAAATAATCCATTTCTAAAATAAGAAGATGATAAGCTTTTTGTGCTTTATGACAGAAAGGATCACCATTGCAGTGATTTGTGTGTGTGTACAAATACAGACAGACCTGTGCATTTAACTCTGTCATGCAGTAATGCAAGACTTGCTCATGAGACTGACAGACAACATTACATTTTAGGTGTCAGCTGAATATGCTGGTCAGATTTGTAATGGAAAGAATGACCAATCTGAATTTGTATCCAACTTGTATCATAGAATAAAAAAATTCATTGGTTTAATAATTTAAAAATGTTACATATCACTTCCCTCTCTAAAGCCTTCATGCTGGGTATGAAACATGCAATTAAGAGAAATTAAGGGAACTGGACTCTAGCCAAGAAAATTACTAAATAACTGAGTGTCTGTGAAGACTGATGCTGGGAAATGTTTTTTGAAGGATAGATGGCTGACAACTACATAAGTGTTGAAACCTTGTCTATAATTTACATACAAAAAGTCAGATTTTGCTCTCAATAATGCTTACTTAAATAATACCAAGGGTAAGAAACCTGTCTTTTGCTTTCAAAGCAAGAGAGTTAAAGAGGAGAAAAAGAGAAGGCTAGGCAAGGCCTGTGCAGCACTAAATTTCTATTTAAGATCTTAAAATACTCCAAGTTACATTGAAGGATTGCTTCACGAAGTTTAGTATCTGTCAGACTGAGGGTGTAATTCTGATTTTCTCAATCTATGTGGGCCTTAAGTGAATTTTAATTGGCATTACTCACTGGGAAAGTGAGATGAGATTCTAAGGCTGTAAGTACGAAGGACTGAGTCAACCAAGTGAGTGAAACAGTGACTAACTAATTAAGTGAATGACTGAGCACGGCATTGTTTGCTTTTGTGATCATTTCTATGCATGAGTGAATGGCAGGGCTATTACATGTGTGTGAATGAGTGGGGTCAGGGTTGCTGAACAATCCATACATTTGTGTGGTCTTCCCATCCCTTGATTAGACTAATGAGCCGAGTGTTTGGAATATTAATGCATGTAGACTAGAGCTAAACTTGTTATGTAGTTGGGAGACAAATTTTAAAAATATGAACTATAGCCTGTCAAAGTCTGTTTTCGGTTTCATACATGTAGCTCTGGACTGGGTAATCAGCTGCTCCCTGGCAGGTTGCTTCCAGCTCACTGGCGTCAGGGAGCTGAATGCTACACTATTGCTTCTTCCAGGATTATTGTTGTAAGTGACATTATCAAATCTGTTTGTAGTTTATTGCAAATCTAATTGTGTCATGTAAACTGAAGCATTATCTGACAATGAAATGATTTTCTGTCTTATTACACTTTCATAAAAGAACAGATTTGGCTATCCTTATGTCAACTATTTTGCTTCCAAAGTAGTTAACAAGGCTAGCAATAATTTTGGCGCCGTAAAAGCTCATTCCTTCAAATAGCACAAACAGAAGCAGAATAAAACCTTGTTCTATTATGTCATATATAAATCATCTTCTGTTGTCATTTTTCATTCAATAGCTGCATGCAATTAAGAGTACAAGAGTCAACACTGCTAAAATTCAATCAAATCATAGGTGTGAGGCAGGCATGTAAAGAAATAGTCTAGAATTTCGAAAAACTTTGAGTTTTTTCCCTCTACATTTTTTTTTCTTTTTCCCTGAGGACTTGCCTATCTTGCCTTTTCTCTAAAAAAAAAAAAAAAAAGGATAAAAAAAATTTTAAAAAATTTTTAAAAGAAAAAACAAAAAAATCAGGTAACTTCCAGTATCAGAAAAGGTCAAAGAAAATATGTCAAGTATTAGTCATTACCAGCATTTCAACAACTCTGATGTCTTGACCTGAGTTGGAGAATGCTTTTAATTATTGCAAATTATTCTGAATTTGAAAGTCAAGTTTATGGGAAACATATGTATATTACATAATTAATCCTACAGTTTTTTCAGGCTCTTTCTTGCATGTTGGCTGATTGTCCCAGTACAAGATATTTCCTGTTCCTAAGCCAATTTCTGCCCTCTCATCTGCACTACATTCTCTCAGAATGTTTCAGTAAATTGAGCACCTGGCAGTATATTTTCATATATCTTATGATCTGACAACATTTTGCCATTCTTTAAAAAGCATGAATCCTTTGCTTTCTGCATCCTCCAGGTTTGTGATGGCAGTCTTCCAGAGTAGGACATGATTTGGCAAACAAAGTGATTTAGCAAAACGCTGATGTTCTGCATATGCTGCCATCTTTTCCAAGTGTATTTGGTCTTGATTTAAATGCCTTAGACTATGTGGCTAGCTTTAGAGAGAGTAACAGTTTTAGGATTCTTGTGGGTTTTCCTAGCAAAAAGAGCTATCTGACTTTACAAGCAAAATTGTCACTGATGTGTGTTCAAGCCCAATGCCAAAGGTAAAAATTTGTGACTTATGCTTTGATGGAAGTTACTTAAGTATGTCCTAGTTATCCAGGCAGTGGTAAAACTAGGATAGGATTTCATTCAGGTCTCATGACAAAAATGATCAAATTCAGGACAAGCAAAAGTTAAAATTACTGAAAAAGTTTTAACTGGCAAAACTGTTTTATAGAAAACAATGAATCATCAGTCTATGTTTTAAACTGATCAATAAAGGGTAAAAATCATCTTTAATCAGAACATGCATTTCTATCTAAAGCTACTGTTAGCAGCCACTTTATTAAGAACTGAAAACTGGCCGATGTTCTTCTGAGACTCTGAGTCTCCTTCTACCAATTCCAAACAGTGCTACTGAATAGAGAAGGCTGAACAACATTTTTATGAAATGTACTGTTTCAAAGAAGAGGGTTTGTGGGTTATTTCAGTCTAGTTCTTCAGTTTAGGATTAATTGTTGGGAACTTGAGGTGTGAGGATTAGATGGTCCAAGGAACAGATGTGGTTTACCCTTCCTTTAGCTTACTTTTTGTTTTTTTGCAACTACATTTGCATGTGTTAGTTCTCACATTTTCAAAATGAGGATGGGATTAATGAATGTTTATAAAGTGCTTTTGATGCCAAGAGAAAAGGAGGCTTTAGATCTCAGGAAGTGATTGTTAGAGTGGAAATTTACTTGTGAAACATTTAAATTATTTTCAAAGTACATTCTGTATTGGACTATTTGAATGCCATAATGAAATACGGTATTGGAAGATAAGTAGGAGTTAATCATGCCATATTTATTTTGGGTGGCCAAATACATGGAGAGAGAAACCTTGCCCAAAGTTGGATCAACTTTTCAGATAAGAAAGGGCAATGTTACACCATAGAGCAAGCAAATGCCTCTCTGCATGTAATTCTTGCAGATCTTCAAAAGGTCACAGTCAGGCTGTGGCTTGACGTCTGCCATGGATCATGGAGGTCAATTGAAGAGCGTTTGCTTCATGAAGTTATGTCATGGTTTAACCTCAGCCAGCAGATAAATATCACACAGCTGCTCGCTCACTCTCCCCTGCCTCTGTGGTGGGATGGGGAGGAGAATCAGAAAAAAAGACAGACCTCATAGGTTAAAAACAATTAAATAATTGAAATAAAGTTGATAATAATGGTGGCGATGATAATAATAGCAATGAATAGAAGGGAGAGAGAGTGAGAGAGGGGTATGAAACCCAAGAGAAACAAGTGATACACAACATAATTGCTCGCCCCGATCGACTGGTGCCCAGTCCGTCCCCCAGCAGTGATCAGTGGCTCCCAGTCAATTCCCCCCAGTTTATATACTGAGTATGACATTCTGTGGTATGGAATATCCCTTTGGCTGGTTCAGGCCAGCTGTCCTGGCTACGGTCTCTCCTGGCATGTTGTGCACCCACTCCCTGGCAGAGCAACAGACACTGAGAAGTCCTTGACATAGGGTAAGCACTGCTCAGCAACCACTAAACCATCAGTGTGCTATCAGTGCCATACTTAATCCAAAATACAGCACTGTACCAGCTACTAGGAAGAATATTAACTTTATCCCAGATAAAACCATGGCAGTATCTACACCTTACTCCATACCATTTAAGTCATGCCAGGTCCCTGTTAATCATCATCACACTTCTGGTCCTTTGAGATCGATCTATCTATCTATCTATCTATCTATCTATCTATCTATCTATCTATCTATCTATCTATCTATCTATCTATCTGTCGTATCTACCGACCTACCTGCCTAGATATACACACAGAGAAACATCTATATGATATTCTGTCTATTCTTTATCTGTAATATTCTATCTATTCTATTATATCAGTCTATGGACCCTGTAAAAATCTGTTCGGGACATTCTTTCAGGGCAAGAAAAAGTGGCATGTGGTGTTGGATTGCTGCATGCTAAGGCCAGTTTTTTTTCCATCACCAATGCGCTTGTCCAGATTCATCCAAGTTTGACTCTTCATTGATCTGGGTGATTTTTACTGTATTACCCTTGGTGCAGCACATAGCCTCTATAGCCACCACAGAAGCGATGATATACAGTGTTGTGTAGCAGTTAACATAATACAATGTAATTCACTGCCTAGTCTCATGTAAAATCAAATCCCTTGAGGCACACACCAGACTTGCCCACCATCCCCCATTACCCACCAAGTGCACCCAGGTTCTTGAGTGAAAACAATCCCATGGATGGGTTTGCCTTTGCCTGAGGCAAGAAATAACCCAGCCTGGTTTCCCCACCATGTTTTTATGTGCGTTACTGGAACTTTTTTCCTTTCTACAGTATGTAAAAGTCTCACTTGGGCAGGGCCAGCTGGATTGGCAGATCCTGTAGTATGGAATAACCAAATGGCTTTTCCTAAATGTGTATCCCAGTGTTTGAAGGTCCCACCACCCATTGCTCTCAGTGTCATCTTTAGCAGTCCATCGTGTCATTAAATTTTCCTGGAGGCTGGTGTGTGTGACAAACCCACTCCATGCCATGTTCTTTAGCCCAAGTGTCTATGAAGTTGTTTTAAAAAGGAGTCCTGTTGTCTCACTCACTTCTCTTCTGGAGTATCATGTTGCCATAAGTCTTGCATTTCAAGGCCCGGGATAGTGTTCTGGGCAGTGGCTTGGGACCCAGGATCTGTGTCTGGCCATCCAGTAGCTGCTTCCACACTGCAAGCACATGGCCATGGCCCTGGTGGGTTTGTGGGAGTGTGTTATGGTCAATCTGCCAGGCCCTCCCATGTTTGTACTGCAGACAGCATCCTCCATACAAGCTTGTCCTGCTTGACTGCAGCTCATGTTTCACATTCATGGATAACCTTTGTGGGAGTGTCCATGGATAAGTTCCACCCCTCAGTCATGAGCCCGTCTGTGTGTTACATCCCTTCCTTGATGGCCCAAGGTGTCATGGGCCCACTGAGCTGGAAATAATTCACACTTACGTTGCCAGTCCAGATCCACCTGACACACTTTAATCTTAGCAGCCTGATCTGTCTTCTGGTTATTTTGATTTTCTTCAGTGACTCAGCTCTTGGACACTTGAGCATCTGCATGATATATTTGCAAACCCATGTTCTCCACCCAGGCAGCAGTATCTTGCCACAGCAGTGTCAATGCCACAATGGCATTGCTGCCAGTTATTCTGCTTCCATCACTGCAACCACTCCCACAGGGCATTTGCCAATATCCATGAGTCAGTATAGAGATAAAATATTGGCCAATTCTCTCATTCAGCAATGTCTGAGGCCAGCTGGATAGCTTTCACCTCTGCAAACCTTCTCCTTCAGCAGCTTTTGTGACTTGTCATAGGGAAATCCCTACAACCACTTTCCATCTCTGATTCTTCCCTACAATATGACAGTAATACATACAATATCAGTAAACAGCACATTTTGCTTCTCTCTTTCTGTTTTTTTATCATGCAGTGGGGCCTCTTCAGTACATGTTACTTCCTTCTCTGGTGACAAGCTATCAGATTGCACTCTGTTTCTTAAACTAGACTAATAGACAAAAATAAATCAAAATTGGAATGATTAATTCTGTATTTTATCTTTGGCCTTACACTGCTGCCTGCACAAAAGGAGAACCTCATGAATACTTTTGTGCATGAGGTCACTAAAGGTAATGGACTACGGACTGGAAGTGCTGCACTTTTCCACCTTCTTAGCCCATACTTCATGTAACCTATTCAGAATTCTCCTCGTGCTTCCTCAGATCGTGGAAGTTGAATGCGTAGGCTTTGCACATCGCACACTCTCTTGCAGTCCCTCTTTCACAAAGTGCCTCTCATAGGTCGAGAAGTTCACATCACTGTGAAGATAGAGAGGATCAATAATAAAGAGCTGCTGTCATTTGACAGCTGCTCATTGACACATATTATGAATATCCAAATTTATTTCACCAACTTTTCCTACCATTCTCTTTGTATAGACTCAAGGGACAAGAAAACTGCTACAGAAGCTGCATCATTAAAACCCGTTTGTACAATGCTGTGGGAATGTCCAGCGTGAACTGCTTCAGATTCATGCTTTTTTGCATGTTCTCAGAGCTGCAACTCAATTATTTATAGTATGCACAGTGTTTTCCTGAGAAACTGTATGAAGGCAGGTAAAAAGAAACTTTATTAATCCTGGGATTCAAGCTGTATCCAAAGGACACTGGCAGTTCAGAGGGCTTTTCTAAACTCCAGGGCTGAGAAACACTTATCCCTGTGTGCCTTAGCCAACACACAGAGAATACCACATCAAAAGCACCAAATCAGCTTCATTAGACTGCATAAACAGAAGGCTTTGTGTTTTTATTCGCTCTCCTTTTTAAAAAAAACATCAAACTTAGGAAATTGCATGCAAAAATAAGTAAATGAAGCCCTATATTCATACACACATACCGTTACCAAGTTAAAATATAAGAAGTCAGGAAATGCAAAAGTTAATGTTCTCATGTCAGCAATGCTGCACTGAACGGAGACAGTTTTCTCCTCTTGTTTTCCTTGTTACATTTATTCAAAATTGTGGCCCCTCTCAAACTGCAACAACTTCACAGTTTTTGAGAGAAAGATATTAACCTCTGGATGAAACCAAGTTAACTGCCCACATTTGTTTGGGAAAATGTAATTAAGCCTTTACTTAATAATAAAACTCTAATAAAATTAACAGAATACATTGATTTCTATACTTCTGCTGTTAACTGTGTGTGGTAAAATAAACCAGACGTACATTATGACCAAGTTAATATTGTATAAGCTTGATATTTGCATTTTGTGGTTGTTAACATCCTGAACTGGTGAATTAGAGAACAATTCTGTGCTGTCAGATTTGTGTTTTTTTGGTTTTCTTCTACTTATTAGCCCAAAGTGAACAACATCCAGCAAAGAGAGAAATCCCAACACCTCTCTGCTGAAGGAGTTTCAAAATATATATCCTTCTAAAGACTGCTGAAAGATCTGCATTAATTAGCATATTTTTCATTAAATAATGTATTTTATTTGGCAATTTATTATCAGAACAATTTTTCACACATAATAATATATAAATAAATGTTTGAGACTTAAGTATTTAGCTATCGTTCTGAAGCATATTTGTATTATGATTGATCACCAATATTGTGTAATGCCCAATATATGAACAACTTGACTTCAACTGGTTTAGTCCAGTGTATATTGTATATTTAAAAGAAGATATCGGGGGGTTTGTGGCCACTGGGGAGAGTGTGGTCCTTGGTTTTGTTTAATTTTTTTAAGGCAGAAACATCTGAATCTTTACTATTTACGATTATTTTGAATTTGATAGTGGATATTTCATTTGACTGAAAAGACCAATAGAAATAGCATGTACAAAAAATCCCCAATTATATTAGGATAAACACTGCTCTGCTGATCCCAAAACCTGCTTACAGTCCTGTCTTCTAGTTGAAGTCGAGTCTGCCAAGAATCACATAATTTTGATCTGTTTAGAAGAAAAGGTCTTATATGTTAGGGCTGGATTTGCAACCTAGCTTGCAAATAAGCCTGCCTTGAAAATGTGAATGTTTCAAACCAACAGCTAGTCCCAAGCTTCTTGTGTAAGTCTGCAGTGGATGCTGAGTAAAGAAAAATGCAGCTTGCAGAGAAGCAAGTGGAGACCTTGAATAGCTGTTATTTGGCCATTCAATATTCATTGTTCATAACCAATGGCAGTAAAAATATTTATGAACCCTGACCATTTCCCATGGGATTAGTTATGAAAGAATTTGTATAAGAGCACTTTATTTTCCACTTATGCATCACACTATAGTTTCTAACTTTTTAATTACCTGTATGTTTCAAAATATGATGTGTGTATAAAGGAATCAATTATTTTTTACAATGATGTTAACTATGGAATACACCAATTTACTAACAATGATAAATCCTTGTCTGTTTCGTATCAGAAATCTGACACATTTTTTAATCTTATCTTCCCTGATGAAGAACATCTAGAATTCACATTTATTGAAGGAAAGAAAACCAAAGCTTATTCACTTGCTACCCATGGAGTAGGAGAAGGAGGGCTCAGAAGAGGATTTAGTGCCATTAACTGAATAGCCAAAATTTGGGCAGCAATCTTGTCATCAGTAGAGTCTGCTTTGGTGCGAGGTTTGAAAAATGCTCAGACTTAACCCCAGTACCATACAAAATCAAAAATGTACATACAGTGTCAAATATGAGTGTAAAAGTGGAGAGTTGAGTGTAATTGAAAAATTATAGAGGGCCCTGTTGTGACTGCCACATTAGACATATGTAATATATGCAATATAGAGACAGAGTAGGCCTGCAGAGATAAGTCTGCAGTTTTACAGGATCTACTTCCATTTTTCTGTTGTATTAAAAATCTGTTTGTCATGAGTGAAAACCTGGGAGGACAGAGAACATCTGCCCTGCAAAATTTAACTCAAGACAAATTGTGTTTGGTTGGCCGTTTTCTCCCTCTCCATATGTAAAAAAAAAAAGCCTAAACAAAATTTTTTTTCTAATCTTTCAACAGAGGCTGCAAAAAGGCTTGCTGACACTTAAGACTGTAATCTTACTTTCAGAAAAGCAGCTGTTGAACTGAGCATATTTTTTGGTGAAGCAGTGGTTCCCCAGCCATCACTCTCTCATCAGTTCACTGTGCTGTGCCCACAAGTGCGTGCTCAACCCAGATGAACAGACCCATGATCACGTTGCTTACTGAGGATCTGTGCTTATTCAGACACTGTTTTCTATGCAGGCTCTGCATCAGCCATGGTAAAACAGAGGCTCCATTAGACGCCTCAAGGTCAGAGGAGTTCAGAGAGGGACTCCCTGCTCTGGCACTAAAGCTTGCCACTGCAAAGTTCTTCATCCAAGGCCATCAGCCCACTTGAAACATTCAGAGACTTTACAATGGGTTGGTGTTTCAAATTACAATGGTCATAGTGGTTTTTACGCAGCACTGGTCTAAGTGTTAAATTCAAGTTCATGGTATCGTCAAATCACAGTCTGATTTTAAATTCATTTAGCATCGCCTGTGGCAGTGAGATGTGATCATACCTCATAAGCTGCTAGTGTCCTAATTTAGGAAATGATGTCTGCCAGAGATCTAAAATGGATGAGATCAAAATATTAACATTGGGAATAAAATAAAAATAATGCATGTTTTCTATCCTTAAGGTCAATAACTTTCTCTGTACGTATGGATATCTTGTAATAAAAGAGGCAGTTTATTTCTGATTGGAGAACTTATTTTTTTGAAAAAGGAAGCAATATATTTGTTACTCTAAGATACCAAGACAAACTCTGGAAAGGACTGTGAACCTCCTTATTACTGGAAAACAGTAATAGATGCAAGAGTTTAGTTCAGAATCTTTCAAAATTTAATTTAATTATTGGTGTCTGCCTTGCTTCAATAAAACCGTAGTGTTGTGTAAATGGAACAATCCTAATAATTTTCTGGATTGTTTCCAAATGCCTCAGTTTTTGAAGGAGATCACCCAGCTGAAATGTCAAACTTTGCAAAATGACAAACATACTGTGTCCAATACAAAACATTTGTCTCCCTTGATACTTCATACAAATTTTTATATTGTAAGAACATGACACTTCATCCAAATGCTTTGTGTGTTTATTGGCTAAGTGGTTTGTGCTAATACCTACACCTGTTTTCTAAGTATAAATTAATTTAAGATTTTTGGGCAGCAAGCAATAATGTCTTCCAAGTTAAAGAATAGAAGTAGCATTTACCATTTGACAATTTTGTTTTATATATTAATCATTTCAAGTGCTTTTGGACTGTTAGACCCATTTCCTGGCAGGCTTGTCACACTTGTGCAAATCACACACACACTGTTTTGTACTGTGTTAGAGGAACAGCATTTATCATTAAAAATAAAATTTATAAAACCAGTCTGGTCTGAAACTTTGAAAGCTCTGATTTTGTCAGATTGTATGATGCTCTCATGAAGTATTTCATTCTACAATTAAATGATGATGATAGATACAGTTTTAGAATTACTGATGTTTTTCACTGATTTCTTGTTTTATTGAATTATTGTCCTTTCTAATCATTGGTTTCAAGTTATTTCTCCCTGATTTTTTTTTTTCTCTGATGTGTTTTACTTAAGCTTACCTGAGTATAGATGAATCCACACATTATCTTTTCTCTCTTGCCTGAGTAGCCTCACAATCAGCTCTTGAGAAGTGCAGGTCAGGCTTAGCAAGTCAATGAGATCTTCAGGACCGCAGTGATGTGATTGCACTGTGGTGTGAAACAGTCAACAAGGAACCAACACATATTACTTGTTACCTCATACTGTATACACATTCAAAATACACAATAAAATGTATAATAGACGGGAAGGGGTTGAAGATGTTTGTAGTACAGCTGGTCAACTTTGCTATTTTACAATGTGCACAAACGGTAAAGATTACTTGCAGTATAAAGCACACATTGGCTGTGCAGCTGATTTAAAACAATAGACTGTCAGATTTTGTTGAAAAATGAAAGAGATATTTCCCATTTGATTTGCTTTCTGAGTTACAGAATCAAGGTTGTTTGCCTTCACCTCTTTTATTGGAAGAGCCAGCCAGTACCTTACTCACATGCCCAGACTTTGGGCTCCAGATGCTGAGATCTGCTCTAAATCTCTGTTGGTCCCAAACTGATCAGCAGAGGACAGGAAGGTTGCATACTTGTAAGGGATCAGGGAACAATATCAAAACTTGGGTCTTAAGGTTAAAGAGAGGTTGATTTTAGCAGAAGCCATGATTTTGTGTGCTTGTATATATCAGTCAAAGTATATACAGAAAAGGACATTTATTATAGGCCCTATTTTTATAGTTAGTAGATAAACTAGCAGTCCAGTTTCTAATTTAGTATGAATGCAAATAAATTTAAAATAAAGTCTGTCTTTAACTGATGGAATAAAGCTCTACCTAGCAGTAAATTAATTCATTTAATAAACCATAAGACTCTATTCTCAGGTAAATGTGAAGTAACCCCTACTTTAGTGAGCCCACGGATAGCTGAGAAGTCACTTCAGCTGCAAGGTGTGCAAAGAAAGCCACCTGAGGTAAGTTTTGTCCAGTACAAATACATTTAAGAGTTAATTATGTAGCTGGGGATTTCCAGGGTTTCAGTTTGCTTCAGCATTTTTAAGTGACTCTGATATGCCTTAAATACGTTGAAGTGTTAAATGTTGTGCAGTTTTCCCTGAAATGGAGCTGCCCTGGTGCAACCAAAAAGGTGTAACGACAAAAGTAAGAAGCAGCAGGAGGAAGGCAGGAATTTCTCTGCACCTTTGTCAGGAAGTCAGTGTGGAAAAGAAGAAGGAAATACTAACACTGAGTGCAAATCAGTGACAACCAGAGAAAAGTGAGTATGCATAGAACGGGAAAGGGAAGGCATTGAGATGTTGAGTAGGCTAAAAGGTAAAAGGAGAAAGAGTTATGGACTCAGGGAGGGTTGAAACATAAATTACAGAATCTAGTGCTTGTGGTAGCCACTGTTAGACCTGATGAGCTGGCAAAAAACTTGTAGACTTCTGTCCTAAACATAGCAACATAGTGACTTCATTCTTTGGGGAATTACTTTGTGGGGTATAACACTGGTTGATTTTTTTCTCTTTGCTCTTGGTCTCATTTTGTCTAGTTGATAATACATCTGTGGTGATGGGCTTTAACAGGACCACCAGCTCATCTACCAAGCATAAAGAAAATAAGTTCCAGCACTGTTTCATTATTACCTCCTATTCAAATCCAGTCATAGAAATGTAAAACCTACACATCCTTTTCATTTCTCACTGGTGCTCTGTTTCATTGCTGACACAACAAAGGAGATGGATGCAAGTCAAGAGGCTTTGGATTTGTTCTTCACTCTCCCAGATGTATTCTGCTGTTTGGAGCAATTCACAGTTTTTACACCTCTTTCTTTATTTTTTTACCAGAGAATACTGATGAAATGCAGACTTTTGTAGAACACTTCATAAATCTTGGCTGGCAGAACATCAGAAACATAATTAGCTTAAAAATTAGCCTACCTATTAGCTAAAAAATTATTTTAATTTTCTAACATGATTTTTTAATAGCCAATATTCCCTAGAAAAAAAATAGTAGTAGAAGTAGTAGTAGTAGTAGTAGTAGTAGTAGTAGTAATAGCAATGATGATGATGAAAATTCACAGCTCACTGCACTTGAATATTTTTCCCACTGTTGTTTTTATCTTTTTTTAATGAAAGTAAGATTTAAATATATGTCAGAATGCAAATGCTCAGACTGGCTTCATGTAAGTTTTGATTACTGGTTTATGCAGGAAAATTAAGTAGCATATTCTAATATATTCCTTCCATAGTAAGTAGAATTTTTAACATATACAATGAATTACTGCAAGTTATGCAGTAGTAATAATGACAAGGGATTAAATTAATAATAATGATATTTTCTGGTTTGAGTTCTGTTTGTGCAGACAAAAACACAGTGTAAAAACACTGATTTGGAAGCAGGCTTCTAGTTAGAAAAACAAAAAAATGCATTTGAAATATTTGTATTTATAACTAAAATATTAGTTTTAGAATACTGTATTTATAATATATAGATACATAGAAAATATAAAGAATTTTATGTCTTTGTTTTCAACATTTAACAAAAATGTTTATCTCTTCTCTCCCTGAATTTTGCATGCTTTTGCTGCTGACAAAACTGTACTCCTAGCTACTTGTTAGCACTTACAGAGCTGCAGAGCCGATGGAAAGTCAGCTGGGCTTTACTGAGACTGACGACTCCCTAAAGAAATTATCATTTAAATTCCAATTCCTTCCCCACCAGCGGCAATAGGTGAAGCAGAAGGGGTGCTGGGATCACTGTCAGGCCACAGCAGGCAAGGGTGTGTGATGATGGCAGGGAAGCTCTGGGGCTCCGCTCGGGCACTCGTGCCACGTCCTGCTCGGGATGCAGTCAGCTGAGCGCTATTGAAATGTGTCGCTCCAATGCCACTTGGCACACGCACAGCTGCGCTCAGTAGAGGGTTTGTGAAAAAGGCCATCCAGCATCCTGGGATCAAGGAAATCCCAGCTAGATTCTTTTCTCACTGAGGGGAAAAAAAACCCCAGTTATTGTCTTGACGTGCATGAAGGAAATCTGTTTGCCGTGGGTTCGGGGAAACTGAGAGCCGAGAGAATCCATGTTTATCCCAATGTGTTGCATGAGTAAATGCAGTCATGTAAAATCCAACCCCCTTCATGCTGAAAACTATAGATTTTTGTACAGTTCTTCGCTTGCAATTAATATCTACTTATACATTCAAATGCTAATTATAAATGTCCGCTGAGACTACTCACTTAACATCTTGATTTATATTCAGGCTTAACCGTCACTTCTAATTAATATTCTGTTTAAGCCTGTATAAATAGTACATGCCATGATTTACAGTAAAAGAGTTAAAACAGTAATATAATAAGCAGGTGGAATTACCATATGATGCATACCTTTTTCACCCACAGAACAAACTCTTGTAATCCAATGCATTTCCCATTTTTTATTATCTTTCCCTGCTTCCTACAGAGAAGCAATAAATAATTTTACATTCAAGAAGAATATACAGAATACGTAACTCTAGGATCCTATTTTTTTTTTAATTTGACATTTGTTGTTTCATTGTTTGGAAGTTTTTGTTTTCCTTTTGGAATTTTGTGATATTTAAGAGAATATATTCTCTTCTTTGAGACACCGTTTCTTGTAATTATTGGTTCTAATATTTCTGTATTCATCTGCATAGGAAATTGAGCACTGTCTTATTTTTTACACACTAAATGACCCAGAGAACAGACTCTGCAGTATAGCTTATCATCGGCAGATCATTTTTGCTTTACCATATTCAAAGGAATGCCTAAATTAAGAATTTTTCATTAAAAAAAAATAAAAATTAAGAGCATTTAGACTACAAATTTATCTCAGACACCTCTTTGAATATAATTGGTTTGGGGTTTTGAGAAAACACCATGTAATACTCCTCATAAAAATTCAAAATAGGCCGTAAAAAGGACACTAAAGTTAAGTGACAGGCATAACTTGAATTTAAAATCCCCAAAATATGGGAAAAGCATTTTCTCTTAACACAGATGTACCTTAGCTTTCTGCCAGCAGCAGCAGATCATACTCTATATGCCTTGCTAGCTGGGAAAAATGGGAAGATATTCATTCTGAATACAGCTAAGAACAGACAAGACAGCGTTGTAAATAATTTCAATTAATATATTTTACAGCCAGTGGTATTGCTTTACATGCATCACAACAGTGGCAGAAATTAGAACTTTGCTTTCTCTCGAAGTGTGAATAACATTACAGTGAACTTTTTAACCGAATAACCCCCAAAGAATAAAAGAGGTTATATGAAGTAATTAGATGGGATGCCAAAAGGCTGGCCTCCATGTTATTGTTAGACTCATGAAATAATTACTTTCATTTTCATTGACTAGTTTGCTCCAGAAATTGATTTTCTGATGGGTTGTAACCAATATGTAGCTATATGAAAAGTAAGACTCATTTTAAGAACACCTTCTTTTTTTCATTGTGAAAAGGAAAGTGTCACACTCCACAATGAGTGGAACTGTCAGTGAGCTGAGCTGATGCCAGACTGACAGAAAAGACACCTGGTTTTCCATGTTGAAGTTTCTGGGACTGTGGTCTGCTTGGTTCCTTTCTGAGAGGTAATGAATTCTGCAGGACTATTCCAGATCAGCTTCTCTTTATCAAAATATTTTTGATTTACGCTTTAACTTAATTCTAAGTATTGCACCTACTAGCTTTGATAGACTCAGTGAAAACGTGCTCTATCCTCACACCTTTTACCTGCAACATAGTTTCTGTTAGCGTGTCTTAGTCATCACTGTCTTGCAGCAGATGAGTGTTATCATCTCGTGATTTTAATTTGTTCATTTGTTTTGCAGTGGAGCTGGCTGGCTGAGGCAAAAGAAGTCTGGATGTCACTAAAAAAAAGAAAAAAAGAAACGAAGCTTTTATTTACTGTTCATTTGTTTTGTATTCATTTACTTTCCTGGCCGCTAAAAAAAAGAGGAGGAAGAATCATTGTTCCTTAAAAAAAAGTCTTCTCAAGAAAGACAGTAACCAAACCTGGTTTCAGTTCCAGGTATTAAGGCACTTTACTCAAACACTGGTAACTGATGGTGTTCCTCGGAGAGAGGAAAGTCAAAGCAAACCCTGAAGTTGGGCCACAGGAATGCCAAAGAGAGGCAGGGAGAAAAAATTAACTCCTCATGGGTGCTTTTTAATGAGAGCTGTGATTAACAGTGAATCTCATCTGCTTTTTCTTGTAAAGCTCATTTCTTGACCTTTTGGTTAAAATCAAGGGCGATTCACTGGGGAGAAGGGAGTACCGTCTATTAGGTGCTGTTTGGGCTTTGGCAACTCATAGTTTGTTTCCATCCTTAGCATAATAAAATCAAGGGGCCGAAGAGGTCAAAAAGCTGCAGTACGTACATTTAACCTGTTTCCTTCCTAACTGCTGATTTCAAAGCCATGCTCATGCCTATTTTGGACAGATTGGTGATGGTTGTATTTCCGGGACTTGCCACAGAGACCCCTCTATGGGGAATTTTGGGCTCCACTGTGCTGAAAACAAAGGCCTCCATGCACACTGAGATCATAGTGGTGCTGTGAGATTATCCAGGGTGTAAATCATGGGCGGTTGAAAAGGCAGCTACTGAGTGGCTGAAATCTGAGCATACACAAGCCCATAATTCAGTATTTCTGACAACTCATGTCCAAGCCACTTTGCAGCTCATCACCTCTGGCAGTGCTGGCTCTAACCGCTCCACAGCCAAGTCACCAGGGTGGCCACAATGCCCTTGTTGCAGGTCACAGCCCAATATGTAACAGTAGACCATCACTGATCTCAGGTTTGATACATATTTCAGCAGTGGCTGAAAATCAGATGCAGCACTTTTCAGCTAATTCTTCTGAATCTGTCTATAACAACATAAAACTGGGTCTTGCACTGCTCTAGTGCAAGCTGCGAGTTGGAGCTCAGAGTTCCTGATCTGACAGGATACAAAACGAGCAGGGACAGCATGGAAACAGGGAGTGGGAATGATTTCAGACACCTCCATGCTGAAGGTCTTCTGAGTGGCATCAAAAGGAGGATTTTTTCCCCTCTTCATTTTTAGTCAAGTGTTGCTAAACTTTATGTAGTATTCTCCCAATAAGTGCCAATAATACCTAATGTTTCTCTGTAAGACTTGACCTATTTTAGCTGAAAATTTTTAGACCTTTTTTGTAAGAAATACATGATAAAATTCTGTTAATTGAGAGCATTGAGGAGAGTTGTACTGCTCTTTTTCAAGACAGGCATGAATCCATGAGGTACTGCTTTTTAAAAACCATAAAATTTAATTTATCTGATTCATCCTTTTAATTACCGGCACAGGTGCCTTAAAATTATTATTAAAATGAAGTCAAGATGATATTCTTGTTCCAAGTAGGTGTGTCTTAATATCAGCAGCTATTTCTTTTCAGATTATTTATTTATGCTGACAACATCTCAGTGATATTCTTTTGAACTTGTAAAGCCAGTCATCTTTGAATCTTCCTGTCTGATTCTTGATTTAAGAGACTTGCTGGCAAATAGACTAGAGTGAGTTGAAATCCAGACCAGTAAAATGGAGACATTTAGCAGCTTTAGGACCGGGCAGTCGGTGTGAGGAAGGGTGAAGTCTGTGTGCTCGGAGTAATCCTGAGATAAGCCGAGAGCCATGTTTCCTTTGTACATTGCTGCCATCTGCTGCATTTCATCAGCAGGCTCGTGGAGTGGGTATTTTCATAATCATACGCGGAAGAGCTCAGGAAGTAGAACGAGCCCCACAAAAGCCGTCTCTCTGCAGCAGTTTCAAAGCAGCCCGTATTCTTTTTAGCTCGGTAACTAAACCTCTCTCTCGATACTCGCCCAACTCAAACAATGCTCTCCCAGCACAGACAGGAGAGTTTGCAACTCAGTCATTTGCTTACATTTCCCATCATGCAAATTTGTTGCAAGCCAAGAACTATTTCTGCTCTCAGAACTGCCAAAGAAATGCGGAGAGAGGACAGGGACATTGTTTACTGGTGTTCACGACACAAAGTATATACTCTCAGTTAATCATCTTCTTTGCTTGTGTAAAGTTAAATAGATCATCCTAATTAGAGTGGAACAGTGATTTGAGAGACTTATATAAACACCAGGGCAGCCTCGGCACTGGCTGGTCCGATGGTAGTGGGTAAACAGAAATTATTACTGTTAGTTAAACTAACCTTTCTATATTCCACCCCACTGCTAACCTTGACTGGTCTTTTTAAAGCCTTCTAGATACCTGCTCTTCCCAACAAGGTGGCAGATGTTGGTCATATCTATCAGTTTATAGTTAAAATGGGATTGTAGCTTCTCAGGTGAACTCTACTGCCACTATTAATTCTCACTACCTACTGTGATTTTTACAGAACATAAAAATTCACTACATGGTACATTTGTCTCTGGAACAAAAATGAATAATAGTTCTACGTATGGTGTAAGGAGCAAGAATTTCCAAGTTTCTGTGTTTTTTTGGCAGAAGTAATAACTCCATGATTCTAGGTACTTGGGCCATAACTGTCACTAAAGGAGACTACCTGAAAATAGCATGATATATCTGGCTTTGTGACCAAAGTAGAATCAGAGATATAATGCTGATGTGGCATTGATGTGGGTAATTATTTTGCACAGAAGAGAAATTTTTTATACAAAACAAAAAGCTGAGGATTAGAAAAAATTCTTTTTCTTAATTAGAGATTTTTGCATGCTTCTGTAGGAACTGACCTCTAGATTATTTGCCTGGGTTATGATTTATCATACCAGATAAATGTTCTCTGCAGATGTCTGAGAAAAACTTCACTTGTTTCTCAATATCTCTGTTTTCTCAGACACATTTTGATTTTTTTCTAGTGATTTTTAGTTGAGGAATTCCTCAAACTGTAAGAATGTAAGAAAGAATTACTGACATTTTTCTCCAGAAGTAAGGAAGATTCAGGAACCACTATGTTAAATTAATGAAAACTCCCAACTCTCAGTAGAATGAGCTGAGTATCTTTATTTAATTAACCTGGTAGTCCTCATAGCAGTTGAGTGTCAGGCAACATTTGCTAGGTAAGGGAGAAAATGAAATAAAAACACAAAAAGGAAAATTATTCATGGTTAGTAGTCTAAAACATATCAATATCTCAATGTTTTTGGGGCTTTTTATTTTCTTTTTTTCCTTGCAATGGTGGTGCAAGACAGCAGAAATCACAATTCTGAAATGCTGCAAAAGTTAGTTCTTTTCATCTGAGATACACTTCACAAACTACATCTCACACTGCATTAAGGATACTGGGGTTCCCATCTACAGCCTTGTCCATACCAGAAACTTTAAGTATTTTGATGATATAAAAGAGTCATGAGCCCATGTTGTAAACATATTAAATGGCTTATGCCTGTAAGAGAACTAAATTGCATGAATACAAGCAAAGCATCTAATGTCTCTACATAAGATGTTCCCACAAGTTTCTGTAAAATCTTTAAACTTACAGTTAAGTAGTGGAGACAGATTCATATTGTACTTGGTAACCTAAAAGCTATGCTTCCAGGTATTCACACAGCTTGAACAAAAGTAATAATAAACGTTGTGACAGGCAAGAATCCAACACTTATAACTAATAGGTATACTACTTTTGAAGAGAGGAGAAGACAAACACAAACACATGGGATTTTTGTACTGAAACTTACCTAAATGCTGTGGTTTGAACCTAAACTCAGAAGGAACTTCAATTTCTTATTCTATTTAATGTAACTTATTTAGGAGAAAAAAAAGAAGCAAAAGAAAATTACAGTACAAGGAAAGAAAGCCTGGGAGGAAAACCTTCAGAATAAGGATCTCTGGTTCAAACTTGGGTAACAGTCTACATTACTATAAAAGTAAACTGAATCCAAATGAGGCCTCCTTAGCTCATTCCTGAGTGTTGTAGCAACATAAACATTACTTGTGCTTGAATATATGCAGTAATGCGTGTGTGTGTGCTTGCCCAGCGCTATTGAATGCCTTATTAAAGTACCTTCTCAAGGATCACATAACTTTATCTTTCTTGGAGACCTTCAACTAATGTTAAATTTCCTCATTAGACTTGACCGACACCTTAGAATAAAATGTTTTTAAACAAAGCTATTATTTTAAGGGTAACATAACTGATTATTATTTTTCCCCTGATATAAAAACATATTAATATCTTTCCAAATTTGAATCCTTCTTTCCTAGTGCACTGCAGCCTGTCAAAAAAGTGCTATCATATTCCATAATGCATTCTTGAAGTGTAGAAAGTAGACATTATTTAGGTTTCTAGAATACCAGATGTCTTATTTTTGATGTCAACATTGAACCTAAGCTGCAGGTGAGATAAGAGGAAAGGGGAAAATAGGAGTTATTTTTGTTTTGTTTACATTGCAGGTGCTCAGGAAATCATTGGGACCCACTTTTATAGAGACATTTAGGCATACAAAATTTAGGAGAAACATCTGCTTGCAGAGGATTGAATTATCCTAATTTTCTCGTCTCTCTAAGCCTCAGCCTTTCCTAACACTGTGGTTCTGGGGAGAGATGCTGTGAAGACAGGTTTCCGCTTGTAGAACAAATATTAAACATTCCAAAGCCTTTGCAGGAAAACATCTGTAATGGAGTCTAGACCAGCACAGATGAAACATTAGTAGGCCTTGATTCAGGATTAAGCTTGTGCATAACATTCTCAAAACTGAAAGAAACACCTGTATGCTTATGGTGCTGTCAATATTTAAATATTTTGCTGGATCAGGGCTTCAGTCCACATTGTTGTTAAATGAGATTAGATTAAGCGCTGCTTTGCCATAAGCCATTGAACAGTTTGCATATAGTCATAAACTGCCTGTATAGTAAAAGGTGGCAACTTTAATAAGAACATGTAGTGTAAATAAAACAGAAAATAAATAAACAAATAAATAAATAATGCAAAGAGGCATCCATTACATTTTTTTTTAACTTGAAAGCCAGTTGAGTGCCAAGTACTGAAAATTATTTGAAACACTAATTTAAAAGCATCATATTCTAAGCACTGCTCTAAGACAGCCCTAAATCATTATTAGTTGGAACAGAAATATTTTGGAACATGATTGTATTGGCATCCATGCCAATAATTTATATTTTTATATTTGAATTCCTATTCTCACCCTAACACTCTTACTCCCTGATCAGGCCTACCCAAAGCAATTCAGCTGAGATGTTTCAAATGATAAATGTAATTGATGTGTGAATTTATACAGGGCACAACATTACTACTGCACTAAGATTTCAGCATATGTCAGTTCCTGAATAAGATGACATGACATCATAAATTAGGAAATTGCAATATCAATTTATCTTTGGAAGAACATGTTGGATTAGAAAGATGAAGTACAGGGACTGTCAAGAGACTTCTTGGTTGGTGTTGGCAGTTTAAACTGAAATAAAAATTTCTGAGTGAACTTGGCCAGGGCTATCAGAAGAAAATAAAAAGCAAAATCATTTTCTTATTTGAAATTGATAGAAATCAATTTTCAGGTGACACTTCCTAAAGTTGTCTAGACGGAAGCAAACAAAATTAGCTTTAATCATTGAGAAGATCATTTTCAAGTAGCTAATAACCATGGACATCAGAAGCCTTTAAGTACTTTTCTTGTGATCTCTTGCCTGTAGAGGTGGAAAAACTTGTTGCTCCATTTAATACTCTTACTAAATTGCAGTATTTAGCTTACTGACCTTACTAAATTATGCTGTGCCTTTAAAACAGAAAGAGAGAAATTAGAAAATAATTTTTCCGCATGTCTGGAAATGTTTGATAGAAATTTCTAATCACATAAATGCCAATTAATAGGCTGTTCCCTTAGGTGAAACAACAAAGACTCCCTGCCCAACTCATAATGCCCCTGCCTGATCACACCTTCAATCTCGGAAATATCCTGCCATTTATTACTGCATTTATAGACACAAAGCAAAAGCAGAACAGCAGAGCAGTTGTTCTGCTGCTACATATGACTTTTGATAATTCTGTAGTGTTATGGTCTTATTAAAACTCCTGGGAAGAAGGCAGAAGCAGTATATGCTAGCAAAAATTAAGTTATTCAGTAAATCAGTTTGTCTTCAGTGGACACTTGCAAGTCTGTAATGAATTAGAGAGCTTATGTTACAGAGAACAAAAAGAAGCTTTTTCAAAGAAAATGAATGCCATATTGTAACATTTAGTTGATTTTGACCAGGAACTCAGCCATCAGTGAGAAATTTTCATCACCAAACACTGGTTTTACTACTGCTTCTTGACTACACTTATGATGTTTTTAAAAACTTTATGAATTCAGGGACATTGAGGAAAAATAACCACAGAAACCAACCAAATAAAAAACCCCACCCACAAACCAAACTCTGTTTCTGTTAGGAAATATAAGGCAAAGGAGAAAAGAGATGGTTTTGGGACCTTATTTTAACCCAATGCAACCCTATTGCCAGATTAGTTCAGTTGGAAAAGTCCAGAATAAATCACTTGACTGGATCATTTGACTCCTTTATTTTCTTTAGATAGATTAGAGCTATATGGAAATCAAGGAAGTTTTACTTCTCAGTGCTTTGAATGAGTATCCTGATTAACAAAATTTCTTTCTGAGATACCAGCTATACTACTGTTTGTTAAAACCAGCAATATTCATCGAGTATTTCTTCTCAAGCATTTACTTTTATTAACGAAAATGCTTTGACTGACGTAAGTTACTTTTCCCTTCTCACAATGGAAGGAGACACCTCTCATTCTTTATATTGGCAGGTGTAAAGATGATGTGAAGATGCTCATTGAATCATGTGTCTTCTTGCATTCCTCAAACACTCTTAACAGCGTTGCTCACAGTGTGTGTTGAAGTGTCAAATTAGGTCATTTTAGTGAATGTCTATACCCCCACCACTAATGTTAGATTTTTAAATGCTGTGTAGCACACTGTACTTGAAGCGCATTGTAGAATCTTTGCCACCTTTTTTTCAGTCTGCAAAAATTAATTAAAAGTAACCTTACATAAGTATTCATAAAGGTTTCTGTAGCAACATTAACTCACTGACTTAACATGTCAAATATTTTGACAGTAGGTTAAGTCTCTACAGACACAGCTAAACACAGAGATAGTGGGTCACAAGAGAGAAGAAGTCAGCATTAAACAGGGCTCATCAGAAGTGCAGTGGTTCACAACAAGCAAATTAACACAAGCCACATAAAGAAATCCTCTTGAGCTCTTATTAAAAAACCTGTCTTATTACATTCAATGTGGGTCTTTTGGAACACGTAGCAAGGCTCCAGCCTGTATTTTCAAATGTACATTCAAAAAGGTGGTATAAGAGATGACACATCCTGCCAAAATTTAGCACTGAAGCCCGGTTCATGCTGCTGGGTATCTAATTAGTGTGAGAAAATAATAACAAAATTAAGGCCTGGGGAGATGTGGCTGGAACAAGGAGAAAGATGAAGCCCTCAGAACAACCCTGTGGGCTAGCCGAGGTTCCCATTTTCTGCCAGGGTTTACAAATATTTTGGGGTTTTTGCATGATAAGGAGTTAATAGATTGAAGGGTTTCACCCCTTGTAAATCTCTGCAATAGGTAAAAGATGTATCTGTGAAGGTAAGTAGGGCCTTGTTGTAAAAAAATACCCATGAAAAAAGTTGTATGAAAACTCAAGGAAAACACACAATCCCTTTTAAGGGGAAAAAGGGATAACTTCCAATGCATATTCACTTGTTGGATCCTGCTGTAACAAAAGCATTGAGAAGCAGCTGAGAGTGGCCCAATTTTGCGACTTTTTGAAAAAAATAAATTAAAAAAAAAAAAAAAAAACCTACAGATTTTGAAGTAGTAGCAAGTGAAATGGATTCCAACTGTGATAAAGTCCAAAAAGTTGTTGTCAGATTAGGAACTTGTTTGAAGAAGCCTGGATACAATATTACTGATGTAAAACATGTGCAAACAGACTGTGTTGCATAAACAAATCCCTAACCAAACATATTTGCAGCATTACCGAAGTATTTGACAAAAACGAGAGGTAGCAAATAATCTCAGGGATCATTCCAAATTGTGTGTGCATCCCTTGCATTGCATTTTAACTGATTTTGTACAATGACATGCTTTTTTTTTTTTTTTCTTTCCCTGCCTCTCTTCATGCTCAGGAGGTTTGTGTAGACAAAAAAAACTCTGCAGGACTTAAAAAAAAAAAACAAAAAACAACAACAACAAAAAAAACCCAACAAAAACAAAAAACAAAAAAAACCCAAAAAAACAAAAAACAAAAAAACAAAACAAAACAAAGCCACCACTTCTGATTTTCTAATAAATCAGGATACGTAATAATGTCTTCAGTTTAAGGAGGAAGACCAAAGATGAGACCTGGCTGTTGTTGCCACCTAGAAACCCCTTTCTCATGAAAGGTGCCCCTTGTGTGCCTTTTGGTGCCTACTTGTTTTATGTTAAGCTTTCTCAGACCCAGGTGGAGCCTTCTGGGTCTCAAGCACAACAGAATGTTATGCCTTCAGAAACAACTAATTGGATGAAGCTCTGACTCTTCACTTCCTGGTTTGTCTGGTTTCAGAATATAAAAATTCTGGCACTCAATGGGTATTGGAATGAAAGTGCAGCACTGTTCTGAAGAAATTCATGCATTAATCATGATACCATCAGGATACCAGTATTCTTCTACCAAAAAAACCCCAACCTAATTTTTTTTCTTCTGATTCCAAGCTAGTGCTATAAATACAGAGGCCAAACAGCCCAAATTTTGAAATCCAGACATTATTCCAAATTTTTGAAAATAATTCTAATTTCTATTCTTATTTGGGAGTAAAGAATGGCTGCATTTTCAGTTTTTATAGCCCAAAGAAGCCTGATAGATCCCAGGTATGAAGCTGAATTGAGTCTCTGGAATATTTAAAGCCAGTCTCTCTGAAATCACTAGGAGTGATGTTTACTCTCTTTAGGATTATTTAACCTACCTCTGAGATGAGACAGTGAGCTACTGTGCACACAGCAATTTGAGGACTAAAATCACGCTCCTGAAGATTTTCCAGGGCAATTCCTTCTTTCCTCACTGCTGCGGTGCACTCTTGGGCTGAAAATGTAACATTTGAACTGCTATTTGCCACTGTATCTCTTTCCAAGATTAGCTGTGTGGATGCGCGGGAGAGGGTGGCACTGCAGGTGGGAAACCGGGAACAAAAGGTGTGACCTCAGGATTTCAGACTTAGGTCTCCCTTGCCAGGCTAGCAGAAAGGGGGCAGTGAAAAGAACTACAGCACAATGAAACAGCAGGGACTGAGATGCTGATTTTGGAAGGCAGAAAGACTCCTGTCCCAGTGTAGTGGTTTAACCCCAGGTGCCAACTAAGTGCCAAGCAGATGCTTGCTCACTCCTCACCCCTACACCCCTGCCCTGGGATGGGGAGAATGGGAAAAATAAAACACAGAGGTTGAGATAAGAACCACTTAATAATGGAAATAAAGTTAATGATAAGGCAAAGGAGAGAGAGAGAGAGGAAAAATGCCGAAGAGAAACAAGTGATGCACAACATAACTGCTCACCCCTCACTGAGGGATGCCCAGCCCATCCCCCAGCAGCAATCAGTGGCTCCCTGTCAGCTCCTCACTGTTTATACGCTGGGCATGATGTTCTACGCTATGGAATACGCTTTTGCCTAGTTCAGGTCAGCTGTCCTGTCCACGCTCCTTTCCAGACTTCTTGTGCACCTGCAACCTGGCAGAGCATGGGAAATTGAAAAGTCCTTGACTTAGGGTAAGCACGGCTCAGCAACCACTAAACCATCAGCATGCTATCAGTGTTACTCTCGTACTAAATCCAAACTACAGCACTGTTCCAGCTGCTAGGAACAAAATCAATCCTATCCTAGTCAAAATCTCTACACCCAGAGCTGCGGTACGTTGCCCCCGCAGTTGTGCTCTTTAGGAGAGCTGGACTTTAAACTGCCTGGCTGAGCTGATCTGCACTATCCAGGACCCTCCACATATTACATGGGCTTTTGGTTTACAAAACTGAGACCTCTTTCTCCCAGGATGTGGAGATTTGCTGCAGAAGTTGTTGCTGAGGGGCAGGTGGATGTGGGAATACCTGGGACAGGAGGAAGTGTCTTCTTCAGATGACTTTGCACACATATCATTCCACTGACACTCTGCCTTTTGGATTTGCTCTTTCATTGATGCGCTTTGGCTCTAATACCATCAGGAAAGAAAAAACAAACAAACAAAAAAAAAACCCCAAAAACCAACTAAAACCAGCCAACTAAAACAAAAAAAAAAAAA
>VZRN01005010.1:797934-853355 GCA_013397935.1 Dasyornis broadbenti | reverse complement strand
AAAAAACTCACCACGACTTTTTTTTTTCTTTTTTTTTTTTTAGGTGTTTATTTTATTCCTGATTTAAAAGCTCTATTCTGACACGATAGTTTCTTAGTAGCTGTTGAGATCCAGAACCCACCCGTGCCCATTTGCTCCTGGTCTCTCCACCTCCTCATCGGCAGCACTGATGTGGTGTGGAGCAGGGAGCTAAGGCTTCGGCAGCCCCTCTCGAGCAGAGAAAGGTGTGTGCTTTTTGTTACCACCTGCAGCAGACGCAACTGTAAGGATGTAAATGTTCAGATATATCTGTGAGACTGCTCGTTTGTCTCTGCCCACACAGTAAACTCACACAGTAAACTCTGCACGCTTCACTTGTTAAAGATTACTGGTGAGCAGGCTTTTTTCTCATGTCAGAGATCACCCGCGGTGTCTCCTCCGCTGCCGGGAAGAAGAGCTGCAGCACAGCTCCCTCCCGCAGCAGCTCCAGCTCATGGCTCATCTGCATAGCGTTTACCCATCAGGCAGCGGTGCCCGGGGGCGCTTCCAGGAGAATGCCCACACGAAATTTAACACATATTGGACTTTTGGAGAGACACAGCGCGTTAGTTTTGAAAGAGAAGCCCACAACCATTTGATTTTGTGAGGTGAAAAATATTAGCAATAGCATCATAACGATGGTAATACTCTCTTTTCAGAGCTATAAATACTTATCCTGCCGCATGATATTCCGGCTGGTCCGATGGCAGTGGTATTTATAATTGATCACAGTCAGTTACAGATTTCTTTGTTCTTTCTCCACACCCACTGCTGCACTTGACTGGTCTTTTGCTGCCGAAGGTCCACATTTTTATTATAGGCCTTTTAATTTGCAAGCTGGCAGTCTCTTTTGTTAACCTCTGATTTTCTGGAATAAATGAGGATCAAGTCAAACCTATACATTTTAATCTCTCATGGAATTGAGAGTGCCTGCTACATACTTGATCTTTGCCATTGTTAACAACACAGGCACTATGCTTCAAAGGCATTTGTGTAACAGCATTTGAAGGTGTTACACACTGTTGGGGGCAGAGGAGGAAAGAAGAATCACTTACCTGAGATTTTGCTTTAATTATATGGTTTTCATTTTTAAACACAGCATGCTTTTCACAGATCAATGAAAGAGTCAAAAGGATAAACAGTAAAAACTCATGATGACTGCCTAAACCTTTCACCTATAAAACACAAGAATTTTTGCTTCAGTCTAATATGCCATTTGATTACCAGAGAATACAGCAACTGAACAAGGTGGAGGTCTTTGTTTTGTGCAGAAAGGTACATAATTTTTGGTTGTTGTGAGCCTGAAATATTTCTTTAATGATCACTCCCACAGGCGGTGACTCAAAGCTGGTTTCCTTCAGCCTTCTTAAGCCCCTCTTTCTAGACTGGGGGAAACAAGCAGGAGATTTTTAAAGTCAGCCGTGAGATGTTAATTACTGTGAGGAATATATCCTCAGCCACCATGGATTCATTTTCCTGCAGGTTCTTTAATCAGCATTTATCATTGATTTTAAACCTACATTTATTCTTTAATTATTAAATCCTTCTGGCTAAAATGTTATTGTTCCGTTGACCTTCCTCTTCCATTCCCCTTTGGGTCTTTTCCACTGCCTTCCTTTCAGCTACAGCTACCTTATAAAAGCCTTACAGCCCCACAGACGCATAGCCTGTGAACAAAAGACTCCTTTTGTGGGCTGAGCTGCAGAGGCAAAGTTGTACCATGTACTTCCATCACCACTTCCACAACCTGCCTCCAACCGTGCCCACAGGCTAGACACACAAAGGCAGTGACAGCTCTCTTGTGCTCACACACTGTGACTGCACCACGAGACCTGCAGGTACCTCTCCATAAAACCAAATGACATGAATATGCCGGTAGAAACCTGCATGCTGTCATATATTGAAATCCTATATAAATATATATATATATATATATATATATTTTTCCCCCTCACCTTCAAGATTTTCTTTACCAGTTCCAAGTTTCCCTGTTAAAGGCATGCTACTACAAGCCTCCTCCAAGGGTGTGGAAGTTTTTCTTAATGACGCCTAAAGATAACCTTCCATTAACACTCCTTTGCCACAAATTAATATTTAACCTAACACAGTTAATCACCGTGGCAATAATTGCACTCCGTTTCCCAGCCCACAGTGGGTGTGCTGGTTGCAAACACTCAGCTCTGTCTGATTCACCGAGTGAGCCCTCCCATCCCTGCCACAGGGACACAGCCCTTCCAAATCCCAAGGGATGTGCACATCAGGGATAATGCTGAGAGTCGGGTTAAATTGTGAGACTTAATACGTGAGGCATACCTCTGCCAAGCCATCCATCACAAATTCCCGCTGGGATGCTAGCAGAGAACCTGCCTGTTCCCTCAGTGTTGAGACATCCACCTTTGCCTAACAGGTGTCCTGGAAGGCGTTTTGCCAAGTGGGCACAAGTTATGAAGCTGGTTCCAAACTTGACAGCAGCTTTTTGTGGAGGAAGGGCTGCAAAAGCCTGGGGAAAGCCGCTCCTTGCCCTCCCGCTGGGGCCCCGCCCCTTCAGCTGGCACAGCTGGCAACCATAGCCTGATGGCCAGGCCCATGTGTGGGCCGCTGGGAGCTGAGGGGCCCCTCTGTGAAGTGCAGGAAGCATCCACCTCTTTTTTGGCATTGGCTTTTTTTGCCATTCTGCTTCTTCCCTGCTTGTGCCACCAACCCACCTGTCCTGCTGGCAGCCCCCACTGTTCATGGGCAGTCAGGCCTTGAGGCCATTTTCTCTTCCCTGCCTCCTCCCAGCTTTCAACCTCCTTTTTGGCCCTGGCTGGAGCCTGTCTCAAACTCGGGTGCTGTCTGACTCTGCAGAGTCCTGCAGGAAAAATGCCTGCATTACTCACCACTGCATCCATTTATATTTTTCTATTATCTTACAGTATATGATCCTAGCGTGCTCTGCTTTCATAGGGACTTTCTCTTTGTTTTCCCACTTTGGAAATCCAATCTTGATTTTGTTTCCCAGCCATTTCTTTCTACCACTTGCTGCATCTTCTAGGCAAGTGCAGTCATTTTTAAATAAATCTTTAAGCAAGATGCAGCAGACTTTCTGACTTGAAGTATCTGGGAGTCCACTAGGACTGTGTCAGCCAGCTCTGCTGATTATGTCTCCTGGTTGGTTTTGCAGTCAATAGATCAGTAGACAAATTCCTACTAAATACAACTCTCAGCTCAAGGTACATTTTAAAACACTGTACCTTGCGTGAGGAAGTAAAAATGACATCAAGTGTCTTTTACATATGCATGATGACTGTTTTTCTAGAAAATTCTTTGTCTTCATACCACCCTGAACATGCAAAATTTGTATTCCTGTGCTAGGTTTCAAATGAAATTTTATAGGCTGGTTTAATGAATCATCCAGAGTATCAATTATTATAGAACATTAGTTACTAGAACATTGTAAAGCAAATTCTAGTGAACTTTTTATTACTGTTCTATAAACTGCAACAGCAGACTCTCACACAAATGAATGTGATAGAAAGGTCAGTGACAGTGATAGCAATCATCTGCTCTTGGTTTGATCACCCAAGCTGAACTTGCATTAGGAATTTTTAATCACTTCTCCCAGGCTCATAGTTCTTTTTATGATCAGAGCAGCTTATTTATGGAGCCACTGTTTTTCTACATCTCAGGCCGATGGAGTTCAGCAGACTAAGAAAGAAAGGTTAAAGTAACTTGATTAAGACCAATGAAATTTCCACTGGGAAGACAAATACCAGTCATCAGCCCTTAGTCCCAGTGGTGCATGTTATAGAGCTCCTTCCCTCTGGAGAAAAGGGAATATCCTCCCTCCTGCAGCACCAGGGAGTCACACCACACTGCAGCAGAGCCCACTCTGCCTGCTGGGACAGTAACTCACTGGGGGAAGCCCTCGTGTAGGATGATGGGGCTCCTCAGACCTACAGCTGATGCTTTCATGCATCTCTGTCCCCCTACACAAGCGTGGCTCCTGCTCCACAGTCTGTCTTTGCCACAGAAACAGCACTGTTTCTGCCAAAAGATTGTCTACACCTGTGCAGGAGGGAAGAAGATTGTCTCCAAAATAAACTGCAGAAGGAAAACTGCTTCCTAACTCCCACATCAGACACCAAACACAACCATTTTGGCCACATCTACACCATAAACCTGCAAGAGTCAAATATGATAAACGAAAGTACATAAAAATAATCTTCATTGTAATATGACCAAGTTTCTTGTGAAATTTGCTCAATTTCTTTTAGATAAGTTTTACAGAAGTACCGTAAGGCTAACAGATTACAAAATTCTCTCATTAAAGCAAAACAAATATTCTGAAGAGAACACAGCTCAAAGTACAGTTAGAGAAAGTACCTCCTCTCTAGGCAAAGTTATCCTTTCACTAGAAGTTTGTTTTGTTGTTTAAACTGAATTCTGGAAGTGCTAACTTAGATGCTTAGTGTAGGAAATAATAATTGCAAATATACAACATTGTTACCTCTGCTGAAAAAGCTGAGCTATTTCTTCAGCAAGCATTCCCTAGGGAGAGATGTTAGAAGACTGACTATACGAATACCTATAGTCCACAGAGGTTAAATATAGTCATTTTAATTAATTCCCGAGGGGGAGAGAGTCTTCTCAATCTCTAAATTGTATGGAAGCTCTGCAAGAAAAAAAAAATACATGGTGTGTAATTTCAGATACTTCACAGGTTTTTTCCACCCCAGAAGACACAAAACGTTTTCACAGTGATACAGGTTATCTCTCTTAGGACTGATACCCCGAGAAGGGGAAAACCACGTCCAACTTGGCCTCAGAAGGAAGTGCTGCTAACAGTGTCACATGAAATAACTTTCTCTGTTGTCTTGAAAACACAGATCTATAATTTAAGAAGTTGTTCCCCACCAATTTAAAACAACATCAGGTTAGAGATCTAAAGGAGATATACTTTCAGAATTGCTGCAGTAAGTGTGTATCATTCCCTGTCACTGTCCTAGCCCTGCGAATACTCCAAGGACTGTAGCTGCTGTAAATCAGAATGCATTAATTCTATGCCTTAAGGAGCTTGCAGGGAAATGTCTCTTGCCTGCTGTTGGTACTGTCACCTGTCAGAGGGGGAGCTGGTTTGATTGAGACATGTGGGTGCTCTTTCGTTGTCAATAAGAGTAACAGTAATTTATGTTAATAAAGCAATACTCTTTTACACTTACTGAAGGCATGGACCTAATTATCAGCAAGCATAAAAATAAAGTGAAATAGAAACTTATCATACATGTTAGCTAGAACAGAACAGCTACAGTACAGTAGAAAATCCCCTTGAAAAAAATCCCCAAGTTTCAGAGAAGCCAAAGAGTATGGATAAAATAAACCATCTTGCAAACAATTCTTTTGCCATGAAAATTTCTGTAGCCACAATGAAAGGCACCATGGCCTCCAAATAATCTTAAATACTTTCTATTGTTCTAGAGTTCTCATCCTAAGCAGAAGGACTAGGTAACAAATCAGATCTTGTTTGTATTTCTGTAATTTGTTCCAAAAGAGAAAGCCAGTCAGATAAAAATCTGAATCCATGATCTTCTGATGAAAAAAATAAAAAAGAAATCCAGGCTAAATCAAGCAGACCAGAATTTATTCAAGTTGTAGCAGTGACATATAATAAAACTTTGAGAGAAGAAAGGAAGAAAGAATAAATTGATATCAAAGTACAGGAGCTTAACATGTCAGTGATCATCTGTGACTATATTTAATTGTCACCCATGCTCTGAAAATGCGAGGTAAAGATCAGATATGAAGGTTTGAGGTTTTAGGTAACTAATAATGCTGCTGTTCCTGCTTCAAAACAAAAGGTCAAAACAATGTTACGAGCAACCCACCCAAACATTTAAGCACCTATGCTTTGCTAATCCCCACTCTTTCGGTACTTCTTTTTACAGATTGATATCTTCAGCATTACAAGACAGGAACATTCACGAGAAAATGCAGGGAATATTTATGATATGATTCCATACAAAATACAGCAAGTGCAGCCCTTGAAGGATTTCTCTCTGCTTTGCCATATCCTGTGTTTCAGATTTTACTGCTGCTGAGATAGCTTATCTAGTTATTTCTTTATGTGATACAGAACCATTCTGACAGACATCTTTGTGACAGAGTGATGAGTTTCCTTCCCCGTTACAATCAGTTTTACCTATCTCAGGTTTCATAATCACAGATGACCCGAGAACCAAGGGAGTCACCAGTTTTTTCCACAACCTACTTCACCACTCTCCCTGGGGCTCCTCTCCATGGGTCACGCTATAGCAATTACAGTGGCAGTTTGCAAGGCCACAGAAGGACCAGAGCACCTATTGCCATGTCTCTGGGAAGGGTTAAGGAGGAGACATGATGGAAACAGAGCAATGGGTGAGAGACAGATGGTTTTCTCCTGTATACATATTGGAAACTCAAGAACCAAATACTCGTGTCCTTTCTGTAGTGAGCATTAAAATCGCTTGCAGCTTGGGCATGTTACATTTCACTGTACACTCACCAGAGCAGGACTCTGGGGATAAAACTCCATCTTCTCCAGCTAATTATTTAATCAGGACAGATTTTCCCCAGTATCTACGCCGGCACCCCGGGAAACTTTTAAGAGTTTGAAGAGAGACTGAGCTGTGAAGCATTCCTCAAAGTCAGTTACGGAAACACTTCTAATGAAGAATTGCACCAACAGCCACGGAGACAAGCACCCACAGGCCTTGAGAGAAAACTCAACAATTCCTCCAAGTCCAGGGAAACGTAGTTTCCTTCAATAATGACAAGCCTTTGGGAATGGAAAAAGTAATTAGAGTAACTACCACTTCCTTCAGCTTATTACATAAGGAGAAAATACCTCTGTGTCTGGGTCAGATTTCCGCTAGGCAGAAGAGACTGTGAATTCCCATAGCAAAAGCAGCCCTCTTGAGAAAGGAGAGAGAAGCCCAAAGGAAAACAAATCAGATGAATCAGTGCTTTTTGATGTCTGCATCTGTTACATGCAGAAGAAGCTGAAAAATACACTAACGGGAAACTCACAGACATGAAGTTCCTTTCTGCAGCCGAGCTTGCTTCTGGCAGGTGGGGATGCTCCCATCCCCTAATGTATCCTAAACATGTGCTGCCACTGCTCCCCTCGGGCTGCCTCCAGTGCTCATCAAGTTCTCAGTGAGCTGATACAAATTTTCAGCACTGGCCTGAAGCACAAACGCATTGAATCCTTGAAGACTGTACAAAGGCCGTCCTTTCAAACACATTCGCTGGAAACTGTAGCACTCCCCTCATCAGGGAGCCTAGGAGGTCCTCCCTCCCTCCCTCCTGTCGGACATCTCTTTGCCTTTGGCTGTTAGGAATGGAATTATTTTTGCCATTCCACCGATTAAAGCCATCAAACAAGCTAAGGGAAGGAGGTACAAACGAGAGGGATTGTGTGCATACACTAGAAGCATAGTTTTCTTCGGTAAAAAGCAATAAAGAGATGTGAGGGAAAAACTGCCAGCTCTTACGAGGCTCACGTTAAAACTCTCCAGAACCGCACAGTTCCCAGGGAAGGGCGGTGGGAGGTGGTGCTGGGCAGCAGGGGCGGGACGAGTTATTTCCATATCGCTTTCCCAGAATGCAGCGGGGCCTCCCAGCGGGAAGGAAAGGATTTTTCGTGTGCTTTAAGCGTGTCTGTGCAAGCGCGGCTTTCACTGCACTATCGGGATTAGAGATCCGAATGCCTGGGCAGTGGAAAAGGAGGGACACCATTCCACAAATAGCCATAACTGGTAAGGTATATTTTCAAGGGAGGTATAAATATCCCTGGGGTGAAATATTGTCATCGGCTGGTCCGAAGGTAGTGGGGCATCTCAATTGATTGTTCACAGTCAGTTACAGATTGATCTCCTCGTTCTCTCTTTCCCCCCTTCCCACTACTGCACTTGACTGGTCTTTTGCACCCCGAGCAGACCCTCCCGCACCATTTAGTTCATCACCACCGCCAGTGTCTCAGTTTTAGTGCCAGGTAAAGCGCGCACACACAGAACCCGCAAAAAACTTTTATAAGAATTTATAACTGTGCCTGATGCCATTATATCCACGCTTTCAGCCAAATTCTTGGTGGTTCAGTGCTTGCAAGGCTGCCTGCAGCCTCCAAAGCACTGAACATAAGCCGGCTGATTTCAATTAACCTGGTGACACATCAAAAGCATGGCAGGGTGCTCTGAGCAGAGGTGTCCGTCAGAGATAGGACTTGCTACATGAAGCACCTCACAGCTCCCAGATGTGATGGGATGGACAAGGGCAGTGCACAGGGGCCAGCGTTGCTCCTGCCTCTCTGGAGAGCAGGGTGAGAGAGGATGGAGAGTGCTCAGCCACAAAGGTCCCGTGCATTTCTTGCAGCCACTGCCCTGCTTTTAGCAGAGTACAGAACCCCAAACGCCCTGCCCTTGCAGGGGTGCAAGTGGCAAAAAAAAAAAAAAAGGATGCCTTTACACCTCTTTGCCCAGGGCTGTGAGTGGGGAAATGAGAGAAACAAACTGAGTGTGTAGTAGTGGTGCCAAATCAGGCTTGAATGCCAGTAAAGGGTTTAATGTCCATGGATTTAGAGTTCCAGGGGAAGCCTAAGAGTATCCGGTTTGTTAGGAGAAGCTATGAGGTTTTTGTGGGAAGAGAAACTTTATAGGTGGTCCAAAACCTGGGCTCAGGTAAGACAAACTTCTCAGGAGAGCCAAGGACTGAAGAATTCAGGGCATTTCTAAGCTAAGGAGGTTTGGAGAAAGGCTAGACAGCACAAAGAACTACAGATGTAATGTAACTTGCTTTGGGTTTGGGTTTGTTTTTTAATTTTGAAATAATGGGAAGAGAACTGTCTGTTCTTCTTCAGGAAAAAAAAAAAAAAAAAGGATTTCTGAGGAAGATGGCAATACCTGAAGTAGTTAATTTATTCTTGAAAACTTACTCCTACTTTTTTATGAATGCAAATGCCTCTATAAATACATACCACTTAGCACAATTAAAAGTGTTGCTAAATAATTTTGAGAAGCAGAATAGGAACCTCATTTTTGAAACTACACCTGGTCAGACAGGTGCAGCAGAACAAAAGCAGCAGAAAGGACCGCCTAGCTGTCTCTGATGGGTAGAGAGCTAAAGCATTTTCTGAAAAGATGCACATCTGAGCATTTTTAGGAAGAGAGAGCTGTTTCCTTGGCCTTGGGCAGAAGGTCTAACTACTGTTGTAAAAACATGGAGGGTCACAGCTCCTACTCAGAGATAAATTATTTGAGGGACCATGTCATGCACCTGCTTTCCAGAGGGAGTTTTATGCTGATGTTCACAAAAGACTGCAAGCATAGTTCTGTGACTTCATGAAATCTGCCTAAATCTGAAAGAGGTGATTTTCAGGTCCTTTTCTGCTGGCTGAAGTTTCATTGGGCTTTAGTCACCACTGTGTTTGTTTTGGATCTTGTCTGCTTCTCCCCCTCCAGGCAGATTTTTCCCTTTTAGGTGCACCCCGGATACCAAACTTCAGTCTTTACATTCCAGTGCAGGTGCCAAGCACCTACTTTTTTGATACTGAATCTTTTAATGGAATTAATAAATCATGGCTTGGGATGAGGAAAACTTTGTTGCCTCCATCATGCTAGATTATCTTGCTTATCAAAGATTAACACTGGATTCAATTTAATAGAAGAAACAAAAGTTGACCTAGGAGAAAGGAAATGTCATAGACAGCAGAGAACCACATAATAACCACTCCTTCCTTGTGGCAAACAAATGAGTACAGCAGGAAGCTTACAAATGCATTTGATGGATTCTCTGAAGTCAAAGTGTCTGAAGCAAATAAATTTTGCTGTTAGACTCTGTTGAGTCAGGCAATGTTCATTCATTCTTTTATCACTATTAAAGTGTTAGGTCTAAGTTGGTTACTTATTTCAGCCAGTGATAAGACGAAAGCAAGGAAGATTTCAAACCAAATCAGTTTTGTGGCAGTGTTATTTTTTTCCCCTCCAAACAGTATCCCAAGATCTACAATTCCCACTAGAACATCTTTGTACTGTTCTACTTATTTTATGTCTGAGCTGATGCATGTCTCAGGCTAAATTTTCTCATGTTTTCTTGCTCTTATATAGTTATTGGTTTGTATTTGCTAGTGGCAAATACAGGTGATTTTCTGTATTGCCTGGTACCACTGTGATTCATTTACAAATGGGTAGAGATCTTCACACATTGTCCTAATTTCCTCTTTCCTTTCCAAACAACGTTTTCCATCAGTGACTTAGGTCTGGCCTTTCTAAGTGTAGTGCTTCACAGCCAAGAGGATGACTTGCTCCTTATACACCCACAGTTCAACAGAATCGCTTCAGGCCGAAGAGTTTAAGTAACGGATGTCTTGTATCAGTGAAGTTTGATCATTCCTACAATTCTCAGCAAAACAAGCTGCATTGTTAGGAAAATAACTCCCAACAAACACTGATTTGGTCCTACCACTGAAGCTGTTACCACAGCACTGTGATCAAATAAAGACTTCTTGATCCTTACCAGTTCTTTTGGACATTTTCCAATATGAGGAAGCACTACACTTATAACCCACTGCTATGTGGCTATGGCATGCTTCAAAGAGATCATTAATTCTTGCATCTTGGAAGTTAAAGAACGGAAAACAAAGCCCACTGTAACTTTTTTTTTATTTAAAATGTGATTTTTCTATTTAAAGATTGGCTGGTTTGTCCAAATTGAACATTAAGGGTGATGTCTCAGAAAAACAAAGAGGCAGGCAGATTACAGTAAGGCCACTTACATTTCCATGGGCTCGTTAGTACACCAGTAAACAGCTCTCTCCATTTGCATCTGCTCAAGTCAGGTACTCTATTGCTGCTCTTTCAGGCTCAGGGAAAGGAGCTTAAGCAAAGCTCAACCCACCTGTCACTAGGCCTTCTGTGAAGACCTGCTGGCTGGGAAAAACTACAGCTTATTTAAACTAGTGGAGTTTTACTTCAGTCATTATATCATCTTGAGACTGGAAAAGACCAAAACCAACTCAAAATCACAAAAGAAGAGCCAACCCCCATATGAACATACATCACTAAAGTCCACTGTCCAAAGGCATGAGCAAATGTTTCATATGAAATATTTCACATGGCAAGTGAATGCAAAAACTGCCTTCCTTACTCAAAGCAGTAGCACCACTTTCCAGTGGCACATCCCATCTCCTGCATGCATTCTGTGATTCAGAAAACAGTGTTAATGCAGCAGCAGCACTTAGCAGAGTTGTGGAGCTTTGTTTGTGTTGCATGCTTTTGTTTGGAACAGGTCCATAGGTTAAATGCAAGTTATTAGGCTGAATATGAAAAGCAAACAGCTGAGAACTTGTGGTCTGATATGTAAACCAAAAAGATTAGTTGAGTAAATGGCTCTGTCTAAGCCTTGATTTCTATAACTTTAGGGAAATTTGAGTTATCATTTACCTTTTTTATTCCACTGAGGCCACCTTCTGCTATATTTTCTTTTATTCTGCTTTTATCATTTTGAGCAGCATTTTACCAGGCTGGATTGCAAAACAATTCTCTCTTGTTGTAAGGCAAAACATATTGAATTTCAGGAAGGCCACTATAACTTAGACAAAGGCAAGTAGGAGGGTATTAATGCAGGCCAGGCTAACAAGTGTCCGCTTTCAAGAAATAACTGGCTGTTCAAAACCCCAAGATATGGAAATCCATCAGAAGACTGGGTTACTGATTGTGATAAGGGTTTTATTTGCATGATTAAATTAAATATAGCTTTATCTCCTTTACCTTTCTGTTAACCAAGTCACACACAGCTTGGGATGTGAACTGCATATCTGAAACTGAAACCCCCACCTTCTAAGGATTTGGAGTAGTTCACAGATCAGATCCCTTTCTCTAGATGCAAAAATGAAACTGGAGAGTGGTCATGTCATTCCAGACCCAAGCAGTCTCATCTAGCCTCTGCAAAGACATGATAATTTAGTTTTCATGGTACATAGAACTTGTTCAGACAGATTACAGCACAATGGCTTCACATATAACCAGGTGCTCCTGACACAGAAAATCCAGCACTAATGTTAACATGGCATCAGTCTGTGACCTGAGAGCAGGCAGAGCTGTCTCTAAAGGAACTGGCTTCAGTGCAGAGCAACCTCCAAGGATGTTGAAGGAAAACAACTGACTTGTGAGTGGGATTCTGGGCAGATATCAAGACAGGTCGTGTACAGTGGAAAAACATTTCACCTGCCTGTGGTTGCATGGCTTCACACAACCTACCATGCGTCCAGGCAGGAAAAGGGGAGCCCTTTGCAGTTGGCAACTGAGAGCCCTCCCCTGAAAAATGCACTGCAGCGACGTGCGGTGATTCCTGTGACACTTCGAGCTGTGCTGAAGTCTCAGAAATGCCTGGCAACTGAGCCAAGATGCTACAGCATTTAATTTGGCTAGGCTTGCTCATAGGTTCCTGATCTGCACTGCCAAAGGGAGTTTTGCAAGTCAAGCAGAGCAAACCAAAGGCAAATTGCGTAACAAATACAAGGGTCTATGCCAGTTTGACTAAGTAGATTACACAGTTTGCACAGGGCTTGACTTACTCATTACCCACATCAAGAGCTGAGCATACAGACTGCAACGCTCAACCCTCTGACCAGTGTTCTTACCAATGCAGGCTGCTAGCAAAAAGGCCTTTTGGAGCATGAACAGCTTGCAGTGGCTTCTCTTGTCTACCAAAAAAAGAAAGAACACCAATCTGACCACTACAGTTAATGCTATTTTCTGAGAAGCCTTTAACTTGTACCATTTATTCATGTTCTACTTTCCAGAAGCCTGCTTCCTCAACACACAGACTCGTACAAGAGGGCAGATAAAACTTTGTGGAATACTTTCCAGCTCTGCAGTGCCTTGCTTGCTTGCTACCAGCCAAATCCTGGGCCATACCCAGGCACTATAATAAATAGTTGTTTTGACATACAAAATTGCTTACAGTAGAAACCAGGTAATAACCTTGATTGCAAACCCTCTACTCTCTTCCAGTACCAAATCTCTAACAAATCCCTTCCAATACCAAGAAAACTAGCACTTCATGCAGTATCAAGATGCCAGGCCAGTCTTTAGTGTCCCAGACACTCAAGTCTGACTTTAAGATGTACTACAGTTTACAGAATTAAATTTATTTTCAAGAGGATGCATGTGTGGGAGATACACCAGGCCATGCTCTCTGGACTGTAAATACTACAGAAATCAGTCCTATGCTGAAACATAAACTGCAGGATCTCTTCCACCTGGAACCATAATCAGAAATGATGCCATATGCTCATGCAGCCATGGCTAAGAGCAAGTAAGGGGAGCTCCCTTATTCTCCTGCACTGTGTGCATTTTTTTGTTTTCTCCTTAAAGAGGGAACACCAAGGCTAATCAGCAGCACTTAAGTAATTCTTTCATAAAAGAATTTAGGATGTTTAGGAAAGCATCCTAATGCATCAGGAAGGGAAAAGCAGGCATGCATAAGGCATTTAACAAATTCCAAAAGATGGTATGACCTGTTCACCTTAGCATGCATCAATCACATTAATATCACTTTCTGTACAGCAATAACAGACCTTTTGATGTATCCATCCCAGTGAGTTTCACAGAAAGTTGATGTGATGTTGACAGTGCGCACAGCAAAGGACAGGACACTGGATCTAAGGAAAGCAGATTGCTTTCCAGTATGACTGTGCCCAGAGCTTACAGGTAACAGTATCCTCATCTTGCTGGGAAGTGACAAATGCATTTATTACATAATGCAAATGCCAAGGTGTGAGGCACAGCCAAGGATTCACAGGAAATGTGGCCAGGTGACACCAGTGTAAGGAAGTTACAAATCCTCATTCCCTCTACTGCTCATAACCTAAACCTACAACCTACTTGGGATAACACTGCCTGCTCTTGCAGCTCACAGTTGTCAAGAAACTGTAAGCGATGCTACAGCTACTGTATTCCTGTTCCTTATTCAGCTCTGACTTAAGCACTACTGCTCCTGAACAAGATTCAGGTGTTTTAGCACAGTACTGAAGTAACTGTTCACGTACCAGGCTGCCTCCACCTGTGGAGGCAAGGAAGAGAGAGGTGGCAGGAGCAGTGGGCAAGCACACCTGGGACACTCCCCTGGGCCTTGTGTCTTTTATAGTCGCAGGGGCTCCCTGGAGGCTGTATGGGCTTCAATCCAGAGTAGTGTCAGCTCCTGCTGGGAGGAAGTTTAAAGAAACAGCACAGCATTGGCAATGACAATATTACTAATTTAGCACCTGTCAGAAGAGAGGTGAGAAATTCTCGTGCTCAGCTTTTAACCCTTTGTCCCAAGGAGAATGGTGCTTCAGCCCTGACTGTGGTCCTTCACCACCAATACCCACCCTTCTACATGTTCTGTATTTATCCATACCCTCCTATTAATTAGACAGCATCTGTTTTGGAATAAAACCCTTTAAGTCTGCAACTAACTAACAAGCAGGAGCAATTTAGTTCCCTGCAGCATTGTGTGAGGTATTTGCTTAGGAATAGAACCTGAACAATGTTTGAAGAACTGATTTAAATAGCCTGTGCTTAGCTCTTTGAAGAACTGAGTTGGTAACACTGGCAGATAAGACAGAACTTGTTACTTGGCTTGTATGCATATTTTCTAAAGCTGAAAGAAGTCACCTCTGGTGCTCAGCTAAGTCTGATCTCACTCCTGTTGCCTGCACAACACATTTAGAACAGATTATAGCTTTTGAAAGCTCTACAGAAGAGCTGCAGACAGAAATGGCAGTAGATGGGAAGATAATGCACTTTACCTGGTAAGTCTTGTAGGTGAAATACTGCCTAAGCTTAACAGGCACCTGTACATCAGTAGAAGAAAAAAGCCCTTGAATGTGAAAAGAGGAGATGGACAATGCCAGGGCCTGAGGTGAATGATGACACTGCTTTAACACTTAGCTGCTTAGCATTTCCCAGCTTTTCCTGATAAACAGGGGCTGAATAGCATTCAGGCACACCCCAGCACTCCCAGGAGACTGGATATTGTCCCCCTCATTTATAATCTGCTGGTGAGATTTGTTCACTACCTTTGGCTAAACCATTAATTAAGGGAAAGCCTTCATGCAGTCCCATACACGTCTGCAAGAATGATTTGATAGTTATGCTTTGCTGTGTGGGTTAACACTTCTGTTAACAGTGCGGAAGGTCCCCTGTTAAGGCAGAAGGGAAACACATCCCTTTAATAGGGATGCCAAGTGCAGTAGGAAAGTATAAGGACTACGTACCCCCTTGCAGGCCTTTTTGGGTCCTCAGACTATACCTGAACAGCCATCTCCTGGACATGGGTTTATCCTTGCTACACAGAAGACTTCATCTCCCCAGAAAAAAAAAGAATAGATTGGGTAGTGGTTTTAGATTTACACACACTCCAAAAAGCTAAAAACTAATGCAATAAGCAATTACTGAAGGAAGACTTGCAGAAAACAGTGCTGCTAGGAGAAGCACTACCTGTAAAACAAAATGTGAACCAAAACTCCTCAGGGCACTCAAGTCGCACACACCGCAGCATCACAGCTTTGAGAAGAGGCAGACAGCGCCTCTAGAGTATGTAAGTCTGCAACCTCAACAGGACCCATAAATTTATGGCCATATCTAAACTGGGCCATTCAAGATAAAAATTCACTTTTAAATTCACTTTTAAATTCATATAGTCCCAAGGGGAGCACAGAGGGGATTTGATTATTCTTTGTACCTGCAGTACCTGCTAGAGGAATAAAGTCTATTAGAAAGTCTCAGTCTGATAGCCCAAAGAAGAATCACTATCAAACTTTCCTCTCTGCTAAAGGAAAGGAGGCAGTAACACACAGATCTGACACCTGAATCCCAGCATTTCCACCCACTAAGTGCTCTTGTTCTGCCATACTACAATTACTCCAAAACATATTTAGGAAGAACTAAGATATAAATGGGTCAATATGGAGGAGTAGAGAGAAGTAAATTAGAAAAACTTGCTATTTTAGCATCACCCTTTCTACAGAGAGACACAAAGCTAAAACAGACAGGTCCAGAACACATTTAGTTAGCAAGTCCCTGTGTCGTATCTCAGTAGGACCAAATAATTCATCTACACTTTGGAAAACCTCCATTCTTATCCTCATCTATGAATACAGGGATAGAATCACATGAATAAGTACACAGAAATGTAACAGAAAAGAATAGCTGAAAGGACTGTTCCCCCCAGTAACCATAACAACAAATAAGAGAAATCTATTTGTTTGAAGGATCTGCTTCTCCCTTTTTGGTAGTTTTTTTCAACTTAAAAACAGCTGCATTGGAGTCAAAGAATAAAGCTCAAGATAGTCACAAAAAATAAAGGATGTATTTTTCTCCAAAGATCAAAACAGTAACTAACGTAAGACATTCATATTAGAGTATTAAGTTCAGTGTCCAGAAAAAAAACTTGTCTGCCATATAAAAAAAAAAAAAAAAGATACTGCAATTGCTTTACTGCTCAAGAATCTGTTTGCTCAAAACTGCTTAATTCTTCTCTCACAAAGTTTTGTCAGTAACTTGATTTCAACTACATTGTACAAACAATTTTTCTTCACCACCCTCATCTTATCTAAAGCTCTTCTTTTGTTCTGGAGAGTTTTGTTGCATGCTCCTCTATAAATTTGCTCAAATGCTCTAAATCTCTCTCGCCTTCATATTTAATAGGGTTGTTCTTCTTGTCCTTCGGAGCAAAGTAGATGGTGGGGAATCCCTCCACTTTGTAGTGGTCATTCGTCACGTCGTTGGCAGTAGCATCCATCTTGGCTATAATTAGATTTTTCTCATTCTTGTATTTTTTGCCTAGCTCATTATACACTGGTTCTAGTTTCTTGCAGTGTCCACACCATGGGGCATAGAACTCTATGAGAACATCATTCTTTGGATCCATCACTATGGTATCAAAAGTTTTACCCACTACCACTTTCACAGGCCCTTTGTTATTTTTTGGCACTGGCTGGGACTTCACAATTGGCTTCAATTTTCCTAGAGGGAAGGAAAACACACAACACTGTTAGAATGTGGTAAGAGCAGTCCTTACAGTCTCCCCTAAGAAAGGGCAGAAGTACATCCTCCTGCCAGGGAAAAATCACCGCACTAACAAATGAACTTGCCTCAGCATGAAACACAGGCTATTTAGCGGGTGACCGTTTAGTCCAATAACCTCGTGAAATATGGGCAACAGTTTGTTTTGCAATTCCTTAGAACCTTTCTCCTCTTTTTATGGCTGTCCATCCACAAAGTACTACCCAGTGATTTATTACAGTAGTCCCAAATATGAATGATCAGTTCACACTTTAAAACCACAGGACTGTTTTAGGGTTGTAAAACACACGCACTTTACTGGAGCCATTGACTCAGGAAAGAAGTCTTGGAAGTGTAAACAAAATAGCTTAGAGAACCCTATTTTAGAAACTGTACCTTTTTTAAATGCCAGTACAAACTGCCTAAGTACATCAGAGTCAAACTCTTCTGGTTCCATGGCATATTTCTTGCCACCTTCATCCAGAATGGCAACGTTGACATCCTCCCCACTCTCAAGCAGGCCCAAGTCTTTTATTTCAGAAGAATAATCTTCCTCATCAGAAACAGCAAACACATATTCAGGGAAGTCTTTGGCCACTTCCAGGACTTTGCCTCTCCAGTACTGGGTAGCTGAAAAACCAGAACAGGACACAATCGGTAATTTCTAGTTATTTACTGCCTGCTCGCTCTCAAAGTAGAGGAAGAGTAACAGCAGCAAACTTACCAACACGGTAGTCAAAACTGAAGTCCACAGAATAGTAGACAACGACTAGAGGACGCTTAGCGTATCTCTTGGCATCGTTGGAAGGCTTGCGATGACCAACTAGAGGCAAAGCATGTTTTAGCACGTGCTCTTTGATCTCAGATCCATCTGTAGAGTCCTGCTTATAGAAATTGTGAAACAAGTTCAAACAAACAGATTTAAGCAGCATTTCACACAACTGAAAAGCAATATTGATAAACCCATGAATGAGAAAGACAGAAGGCCATGTTATTAAAACAATGCTGCCACCACATTCTTCAAACCTTTGAGCACTGAATATTGTAAGGACAAATTATTATTTGAAAACATAACATCTGGACTAATTTCATAAAGTTCTCTTGAAAAAAGCAATACAGCTTCAGTGGACAAACAGGTTGACTCAAATATCTAGTGGGAGTATTTCCAACGGGAAGATGCCAACTCATCATAAATACAGAGAAAGAGAACCTTAAATACACACACAAACTTTTTAGCTACTCACTTTAAGATTCAGAACGTGCATCTTGGGCTCATGCTTTGACTGAAATTTCTCTGGCTGCATGACAACCAGTTTTCCTGGAGATGCTTTCAATAGTTTTGCAATCTCGTTGCTGAAGGTGTGATGGAACTTATAATCTTCTCTCAAACTGTTAGCTAGAAAATTAAGGTTAGGGTGAAGGAAAAGTCATTAGAAATGACCTTACAGCCTGCAACTGAGATCTTGAGACTATAACTCCAAGGCAACTCTTCCTATTCTCCAAGTGACACAGAACAACCCAGTCTTGGACAACAGCTCTCATCCAGGGGTGAGAAGCATGTGAATATACATACAATTCCAGTAGCACTATTTGAATGCCGTTCAACAACCCACCCACTAGATGAGTTATTCTACACACTCAAACACCTTGAACGGCTTCCAAAACATATACAGCAAAAGAGTTATTCTTTTATCAAATCTCTTGGCTTCCTCCCAAATAGGTCAACTAGCCAAACTATTTACTTTGGGGCAGCCTGGGAAACAGTTCTGTATCTTGCCATGCTGGAGCAAACAAATCAGCTCCTAATCCAGCTATGACAGCAGACCCAGAAGCAGGCATATGGGTTGCCAGGAATGGTCCAGCTAAACTGACCCAGAAGTAGATGATGATTCTTTTGCCAGGCCTCTCACCCCAAATGAGTTTGATGAAGACTGACTCTGGACTGCCAGATATGAAACAAGAGTAACAGACAGCAAACATATCTAGGCTTTAAGCCAAGAAATTGTGGTTTGTTCCTCAGGTAGGAATTTTCCCTCCCCTATAGTCCATGTTTTTAGGGACACAATTACCAAGAAGATTCTGTGACTCACTGACCCTTTAGATACAGCCTCAAAATCTGGTGTGAGTTTAATTTTTGAGTACAAGTAGAAGAACAACCTTCCTCTTTCTTATTCCTCTCCAACCTCTCCTACTGAACTAAGAGCTGAAATGAATGATCTCTCCATGCCCAAACTCCTGGGCAGAATCTCAACAAAACACGTTTCATTAATATTTTAAAACATTCTTTACCTGCTTCCTGATAGAGCTGATAGGTTTTGTCGTTTTCTCCACTAAAGACACCAATGATGATGACATCATCCCCATCCTTCAGAAATTCTTGTACCTGCTTGGTAGCCTGAATCTGTTTGGATGGAGGACCAGCCTGTTCAATCATGTAGTCGACAATACCTGTGAGACAAACAAGCCCCCAAAAAGTTGCTTGGAACACTTATTGAACTGAAAGGTTCAGGCATTCCATCTCAACATTGCTTAATAGCACATTTCCCATGGACACCTTTCCTCCTGTGCAATGACTTAAAGATCAAATCAGCAAGACCTCAGTCCAAGTTTTTAAAGCTGCAGTTCTGAATATTCCCATTCAGGTTCGTTTCAGAAGAGGTGACCAAGTACAAAATCCACGATTTCAGCTAATCTTGCAAGCAATGCTCCTTCCTGAAATTCCAGACCCTTCACTGTCTCCTGAACCTACTATGAGCCAAAGCGCTACTTGAATAGTCTTAAGTCCTCCTTCTTATTAAAACTTAATAATGAGTATTTTTCCAGCCCTCATGGACCATTCCAGTACAATTAAAACCTGCCCATTTACTCATACTGCCACCGCTTCACCATGTGTATTTAACTCACTCTATGTTAAAAGGAGCTGATAGTACCACCATAAGATGTTACAAAGATTAGAGACAAATTTAAACTGCTGTCCTACGTAGGTGTGAGAGCACAATTTTTCAGGTTTCCCAACTGCCGCAACATTAACAAATCTGCAAAATATTTGTGGTCAAGCCCTCAGAAAATAAGAAAAAGTGTAAGTTGCAGTACCATATTTTTCCCGTGGACCACTGTAGTCATAAGGCTTGCCCTTGCGGAAGATTTTGAGAGTTGGGTAGCCAGTAACATCAAACTTCTTTGCAAGCTCAGTTTCAGCAGTGGCATCGACTTTAGCCAGGGGGATGGGAGGTGTGCGCTTGCTGAGCTCCTGGGCAGCCTTCTCATATTCTGGAGCAAGCCTCTTGCAGTGTCCACACCTAGAGAGGGAAGGCGGACGACACTTTTTACAAGCCATTAAGCCTGCCAGGTACCTTCTACCTCTGAAGTGGAAACATCTTCCAGAAGGAAGAAAGTAGAAATAGGACATTCTGAAGTGGAAACATCTTCCAGAAGGAAGAAAGTAGAAATAGGACACTGAATCTACAGAGGACACTTCAGCCTAGGAAGACGTGTCTCTCCAATCTGTAGCTGGCCTCTGTGCCTGGCCTCACACTACTATAGGTAGCTTCATTTTTAGAGGCCATTTTTAAACTAAGGACCAATTCTCTTTGATTTTCAATATCTCTGTGTTCCCAAATCAGTACATATAGAGAACCTACAGCGAAGTTTTAGACACCACCCTTTGCTGAGACATAGATCCAGTCTAGTCTGCAAGTGATTTGCAGATCCTAGGTGCAGACTGTAACTGAGGTACACCAGAGCTACATACACCTGCACAAGGCAAAGGTGTGTAAAGATGCATAACAACACAAGACAGGTTCACCAAGTGTGTTCAGGCCACCTATACTAGACAAATACAGGTGACTGCCTTCTTGCTTACCATGGAGCATAGAACTCCACCAGGATTATGTCAGCACCATTCACAACTTCGTCAAAATTATCCTGGGTCAATACCAGAGTAGCTTCGGGTGGAGGGGTCCAGTTGGGGTCAGAAACCTCCTTGACTTTGGCCACAATTGCTGAAATACAGTTCAATAATCCAATTAGCAAGCATGCACTTTATCACAACAGTAGCATGCCAAATGCAAGCGATTATACCAAGAACTTGAAATCAGAATAGCAAGCATGGTTTTGGACCAATGCTTCCACATCAAGCTTACATGAGAACACTTTCTTACTCAAGCTCCTTTATGCTTTATTTCCTTGTTGGCATTGCCAAGAAGGTCTTCTCTTCACCCCATAGAGAGTCTTATGCAGAGCACAGATCTGTACTTTGCAGCTCTGAATTCCATCTCAAAACCAACAGAAAAGGTAGTTTTTTCCCCTCTGACTGGAGTTGGGCATATTAATTAGGCAAAATACAAGTGGCTTTATATACAGTCAATACACAGATTAAATGTTTATTGGCTGATCCTTCAGCAAACATGGGACTGCCTCCTCTTGTAGTCAAGTAACATTTCTAGAAACCTTCTGTCAGTAACAGCACTACCCGCTACCTGCAAAATTGTCCTCTAGCATATAGCTTATTGAGAAAACAGGGAAAATTTCAGCCTTCATAGTACTACTCTGCTTACGATAACCTGACTTGAGAGCAGAGTCCTTCAAAACAGCCACATATTAAGGAGCAAGATCACATGCTACTTTGTTTTCTTACAGAGAACCACAAATGCTTACCATCTTCCGTCCGAGACCCATCATAGTCAACAGCTTGGCCTTTTTTCAGGATTTTGATGGTTGGGTAGCCACTGACATCAAAACGACTTGACAATGAAGTGGCTGCAGTAGCATCTATTTTGGCTACAGGAATAGGAGGGTCATTTTCCTTCAGAGTCTTTGCTATCTTTTCATACTCAGGAGCAAACTGCTTGCAGTGCCCACACCTGTCAGAGGAAGACACAAGTAAGTATGTAAATGCATGACAGACACACAGACATATCTGCTGCTCTGCATTTCCAGGATGCCTTCTGACAGATGTTCACATTGTCAACACAGAAATGTTTGTCTTGCTACATGTTCAGATCATGGAAAGATAGAGAGCAACTGCAATTAATGTACTGTTTGTTGAAATCAAAACCTTTTTTTAACATTTTCATTTAACATGGACCATATTGCCATATGTTTTATAAAACCATTGTAAAAAAATTCAACAACTGCTTTTACAAGAAAATTCTAAACTTTGTATTATTCTCCTCCTTCCTTCCTCACTCTGACAAATAAGGTCTCAATTCAACTTCAGCTTCTCCCTAATCAAAGTTCATCTTCTCTCCCTAGCACCCTGAATTGAAGTAAAGAGAAAATGAACCAGTAGTTAAGCTGGCCTAATGAAATCTCACACCCACCATGGTAACACAGCATCTGCTCCCTCTCTGGCCCCACCAGAACTCTCTGGGAAGAACAGAGGCTCCTGCAGCCATGACAGAGGATACCAGCATAAGAAAAGTTAATATAGCTTGACATGTTAAAAATGAAACCAGGAAAACGTAGAAAAACAAAAAGAAGTGTGTGGCAGATAGCCTGTGCTCTTTAGCCTCTCAGCTGGCAGGAGGGGGAGTAGAAAAATAGGAGAGGTGTTTAGTCTATGATGACACACATCCTTCTGCTCAGATAAATTAAACTTCATGTTTAGTTTTCATGCAGGCAAACTACAGCTGCAGAATTAGTGCCTACAGCCAAGCAGGGCTGGAGTTCTCTGTAACAAGAATCGCACAAGTTAAAATGCAACTCCACCTCAAGTAGGATCATATTCCCCCTCTATTCAAAGACTGGGGAAGGACCAATGAGTAAGTCATCTTTGTATCACTAAGCCACAAAGGAAAAGAAGTTCTGACTGCAACACTAACTCAGCAACTCTACTGAAAATATCTTCTACTCTTGTTTTCCCACAGTAACCACCCCTAACGTTTTTGTCCATAAGAATGCAAGAGAAGACACACTCTGGCCTAAATCCTTTGTGTTGGCAATATGCAGGTAAGTCCATTGTAGCTCTCTGGAGGTGTACTCTGGGAACTACCATCATTAGGTAGATGTATGAGGCACTGCTTAGATTGGTAATACAAATAAGCTATGTCCCTAATCACACCACACCCTTCTGGCAAGGACAGAAATGTGAATTTGAAAAGGAAAACCTTCTAGCAATTCCCCTACTAGGGAAGCCTTCATTACTCCATCTAGATGTGCAAGTGCGCAAGTTCTCAGTGGTCCAGCACTGGTACAGTATGATAACAGGCTGCAAAGACCACACTGCATGACTTTTCTGGGCCTCACTGGGACCTTTTCTATTCCGTGGCAGGCATAAAACAGGGATAGAATCAGGCTTGTGCTTCCCTTGCCATGGAATCCCTCAGCATGACGCACATCTGTGGAGAAAGAGCAGGCTGTTGGTTATTGCATGGTACAGGGGCAGGAAAAACGGTTCCTCCACACCACCAGAACCATCTCTTTCCCTGGACTACAGCAGAGTCCAGCGCATCTCCTGCAGGCAAGTTACTGCTTGTCATCTTTAAAATGGCAACCCAAGTTCACTTTTTAGGAGTGTGACCTGGCAGAGAAGCCCTCTGATACTGCACCCAAGGAGGTGCTGCTGTGAACCCACCATGGTGCATAGAACTCCAATAGCACAGTATCCTTGTCTGCAGTAAAGGTGTCAAAGTTTGCATCATTCAAGACTAATACACCATTTTCTTCTTTAACTACAGAATCATCGTCCTCTTCATCGTCTTCTTCATCATCATCATCGTCACCATCATCGTCAGCTTCTTTTGTAACAGATTCTGGAAAAGTAAAAATACAATGAACATTAGATTGTGTCAAATTTAACAATAAAGTGATAGTACCAGATTAAAGATGGATTAGATACCTCCTGTGGTTAAGGAAAGTACCCACACAGGATAGTTTCTGCTCCACATACACTGACAGCTGTCTCAGTTTGCAAAGAGCTTGGACTCAGATGTTTGACCATTCCAATTTTGTCCACACTACACCAGCTAACAATATAACTATTTCAGTAAATTATCTATAGGTGTTTCACATTTCAGGGTGAACTAACAAAATGGACACAACAAAAATTAAAATACACAGATCTATGCAACAGTTGCCACCAAAGGTTTGTTGGACATCTTGCTCAAATGTGGGCAGCAAGATATGCTGGTAAAGAAGGGCACACAGATGATACCTGGCTTCAAACTGAACCCCTTCATCATGCACCAGAACAGCTGTCCTTTAAGCACAGCCAACTTGAGGCTGGAAAAATTAGTGTCTTACATCAAAAAAGCAGGTGTTATCTGCCCCCAATGCCTTCCTTGTACCCCTACTCATGAGATCTGTAACACCCCAATAGCAATGTGCTGCCTGTCTGAAGGTCCAATAAACAGACACACTTGCTATAAACCCAGATGTTAAAATTTTGCTACTATCAAGGTGGTTTAGAGGCAGCACTTCAAAACTGTGCTTCATTCCTGACTGTTCCATCCACTTCCACCACTTTTGCTTTCAGTTAGAGCAATGTTTCAGGTCTGCTATTTATTGAGGAGTCTTTCCACTCACAGGAGCATCAATCACTATGCTCTGGATCAGCACCAGGCTGCAGTCAGTGTAAAATCAAGTAAGTGACTGCAGGAGGCCCATGAAAACCCTCTCCTATGCACCTGGCAGATGCAAGGTACTCTTAAAAAAAAAAAAATAAAGAAAGAAAAAAGGAGTGACAGCTTCTTCTTTCAAAGAACTTTTGGGGAGGCCTTTGATTTAAGACCAAACCCACTGGTCCAGAACAGGTCTTTCAAGGAGAAAGCAGATTTGTTAAATTACCAAAGTAAAATTAGCACATGAAAGCTGAAGCCAGGACATTTCTACTGGTTCATTCTTTGTTGGCTTGGAATTTGAGATGGTTTCTTTCATATCTGACCTTTCACATGTTCCTTTAAACTTTTTTTTTTTAAAAAAATCAACTGCTGTCTTTCAAGGAAACCAGACTTTCCTGAAGGACTTTAAAGGAATTTCAGTTACAGAACAAGAAATGAAAATATCTCATCCCAAATGAAAACTGTAAAACAATGAAGCTAACTCCCTTTTGACCAATGGGAGTCCTAGGAGCAGGATGGAAAAACAATTTTAAAAGAAAGGAAAAAAGGATTAAGATTCTTGTTCAAAATTATTTTCTATTTGACTTTAACTGGCTTTTGAATAAACTAAAAGGAGTTACTGCAGCAGTATTCTGAAAATACTCTGATTTCATCAGGAACTCAAAAGTTAAGAATGATGAATATGTGCTATCCAGGTATGAAAAAGTTAGCAAAACAAATCCCACTTTTCTCAGACCAACAACAGACAATATGAACAATCTCACCATGAATAAAATTATACTATTGAATTCCAATAGCTCTTTTTTTATTTTAGAAGCAAGTATGCAAAAACAAGCCTATATGCTCGCAGGAAACAGTATGGACTCCTGGAGAAAATATGTTGATTTTAATTAGAAGTCAACTTTATGTACCACGAAAATATTAAAGGTTCTGATGAGGGGAGAGATCACAGAAGATCATTTACCACACAACAGTAGTCAGATGGATTAGATTTCTTTAACAAGTACTAGCATTTCACCAGACCTTTGAAGCAGCTAAAAGCACTGTTTGGAAGCAGACAATGCCTCCTGTGTTGCAGCACTTGCTCACCCTTGCATGAATCTATGCAGTCACATACCTGCAGGACCTCCCTGGTGAAATAGCTGGATTTCAGGGGGCTTCAGCCGGCAAAACTTGTGCCTTACATGGGTGCCCAGCAGTTCTGAGAGCCATGTTTCACAGCAGGTAGTTCCTGTTTGGCCTGTGCCTGAATTCCTGGCCATTGCATTCCTGGCAAACTGCTTCAGACATGATTTTTCCTGACACAAAGGAATCAGCAAAACTAGCCAGCCAATTCTGCTCATGCATCTCAAACTACCCACCAGGTTGTGACCCTTGTTCCTGCTTACTGTGCTCACTACCCACCCCCACAGAGACAGACCACAGCAGCTACAGTGGCACCTGTTTTTCAGAAAACCAAGAACAAGTTATCACCTGCAAAAACATCCTGCATGGGTGGAAAATGTAACCATTAGATCCACCATCCCTCACTGAAATAATTTTGTAGCTTTCCCTGCAACTGGCTGTGCAGCCTGCCAACCTAAAACGTCCCTGACAGTGACACATTGTCATGGGCATGATACACACCCACTTCCTCCTCCCTGGAGATGGAGGCAGGACAATAGCACTGTAACAGCGGGACTCCACCTTTTCCCGAGTGGCTTAAGGAGGGTGTGCATTAAAAAAAAAGTTAACCACACCTATATATTGGTCCTTAAGAGTGCAGACTTACCTTCTGTAGCCTCCAGCTTCACCAACACCTAGGGCTATCATAGCTACCTCTGACACCCCCTTTATTCTTGGGACTGAAAGACTTGTTTCAGGGACCCAAACAGGTATGGGAGAAGCAAGCAGGAGGTTTTTTTATTATTAAGAGCAAGAAACTTTCCTCTGCATTAAAGATTTACAAATTGAAGAGAGCAGAATGAGTCTAACTGTGGCACCTGAAGTGGCAGAAGTAGCTAATAAATATTTGCATAAGTCAGCTCATGAAAATAAAACAGCTGCCCCCAAACTGAAGTGTCTTTATTTCTTACAGCAACTTGCAAAGCCGATGGACAAACCAACAGCTATGACAACTGTGGCTAAAACCTATAAAATATGGATAACCCCCTATTACTCATTAAACAAAAAAAAAAAAAAAAAAAAAAAAAAAAAAAAAAAAAAAAAAGAAAATTCCACAAATTTCAACACATTACTACACAAGTCAAAAAACACGATCAAGAAGGTACTTATTTTAAGACTTGAAGTACGCAATGCTGGCTGGCAGGCCTTCTCCAGGATGACAACTACTCTGAAATTAATTCTTACAGTAACTTCACTGAACACTCAACGTTTATTAGAAATATGGCCTAGTAACATTTTCTTAAACAAAGCAGATCCCATACAAAAAAAGCTGCATCTAGACATCAATGACTTTAGGATTCTGCCTGAAAGTTTCCTTTTGAGGAGCGCACTGTTCCCTGATTAGATAAGTTTTCAGAAACTCAGAACTCAAGACTCATTATCTGTTGCTAGGGCAACAGACTTTCAAGAATATCAGCCTCCCTCAATCTTTTCTGTAGCAGATCCTCTACATGATTCCTCCTTTCCCATCGTCAGGATGCAAAGGGTGTAGCAGTCACAAAGTGGGCTACCCTCACTTCAAGCATATTCACCTCCCTGCCCTGGTCAAACTTCACTTCCCAAATCATGCAGTGCAACAAGCTGGGTCTGAATGGAACTTTTCATCTGCCCAACAATCAATGTGCATAAGATTACTTCCCTGTTGCAAAGAAAATTTATTCCACTTCACACAGGTCTGCGCTCCCAGGGCAAAAATGGAAATCCCCAACTATGTGCACTTTTAAGGCAAAGGCTTCGTAAGGCCTAGTTCATGATCCATATACAAATTCAAGATACACAATAGAAACTGGAAAGTGATTCAAGTTGGGCAATGGATTAGTATTCAGCTTCCACACAGCAGGAGATACTTCCATCACTGTGTACCTTTGATCCAAAGAATTATAATGAGAACAGCAAGCACAGGAAATACTGATGAGAGCCTGGCCCGCAAGAAACTGACCCACTGCTATCAGCCAGTGATAACACTGTAACATCACAGGTGTTACTTCATCCTTTGAAGGTGGCAGGGGAAATCAGTACTAGGCTTTGTCACATGTTACAAAGAAACCATAATCAAGCGTTCTAGCTAAAAGCAGAGAAAGAGGCATAATAATTGTATTCCAGTTTACAACAGAAAAAAAGAAAATAGCTCCACAGGAAGATTCTGTATCTCTATCTCCTTACTGCCGATGCCATATCCTTTAGAATAAATCTCTTGATCCTTATCCTACAGATCATACAGTTAGTTACACAAATAGGGTAACTGACTTGAATGCACTTCTGCAAGTTTTAGTGCCTGTTCAGTGAGCAAGAATTTGCAGGACATGAGTTCAGAAGGTCATCCATAATCCAGTCTCCCTAGACGCCCTCTGATACTTAATACACAGCAGTGTTCACGTAGCAAATACGTAAGAAACATAATTTACCAAAATCCATACGAAAAAAGCTTAAAACCAAAAAAGAAACACCTTCAAATGTCTGCCTCCTACATAAAGGCACTATACTCAATAAGCCTGAACAGCTTTGTTTCAGCTAATTTTGGAAAGGAGGAGACACATGTCAGTGAAATTCAAAGACAGTGGGAAGAAACACCAAGATGGTAACATTGGGTCTTCCTTCTGCAGAAAAAAAAAAAAATCAGTTTGAAACATGAAGAATGCACAGATTGCCTGAACAAAGGAGTAATGAAGAGTGCTCAGTCACAGAATCATAGAATGCTAAGGGTTGGACGGGACCTTAAAGATCTCTTAGTCCCAACTCCCCAGCCATGGGCAGGGACACCACCCACTAGACCACTGCTTAAGCTCTTGAACACTGCCAGGATTCGGGTATCCACAACCTCTCTGGTCAACCTGTTCCAGTGCCTCACCACCCTCCTAGTAAAGAATTTCTTCCTAACATCGAACCTAAACTTCTCCTCTTTCAGTCTGTAGCCATTACTCCTCGCCTTATCACCACAGTTGCTGATTAAGGGTCCCTCTCCGGATAATGAGATCGCAATCTGACCAATATGAGTCGGAATAGCGAAATCGCAAATTTCCTTACGATTTCAAAACCGGGTATTGCCAACATGGCTAATTGTTAGTTAGCTGTTAACTCCATGCTTGGGAGAGGAGAGGCAGAGCCGCCCCACGGCGCAGGACAGACGAGCAGCGCCGGGACAAGCGGCTCGCACAGACCTCAGTGCCTTCACAGGGCGGGCTCAGCATCTCAGCCCCAGCGGCGCCCCGCCAGCCCGGGCTCCCCGCAGCGCCAGCACCGGGGCAGCGCCACCGCCTCCAGCGCAGGGACCCACCATGTGCCGCCGGCCCGGCCCGGCCCCTGCCCGCGCTCACCTCCGTCGCCATCCTCCTCCTCCTGAGCCCCCGCGCTCCGCGCCAGGAGAGCGATCTGAGCTAGCCCCAGCAGCAGCACCAGCACCCACAGCCTGCGCATCCTCATCCCGCCGCCGCTCCCAGCCCGGCCCGGCCCGGCCCGTCCGCTCCGTGCGCTGCGTTCCCACCGCCCCGCCCCTCGCGGCACGCCGCGCCCGCTGATTGGCTGCCACCCCAACACGTGCTTGGCGCGGCCGCCAATCAACAATCGTCACGAGGGCCGCCGGCGCGGGGTGCGCGGGTTTCGAGGAATTCCTGGCGCCCCCGGGGACCCCCGGGGACCCCCGGCAGCAGCGGCCGCAGCGCCGCGACGGAACAAGGGCGCGACCGGCCGGAGAGGCAGCGGAAAAGCGGCGGCGCCACCGCGCGCAGAACCCCGTGGCCGCTCTGAGCTGCCGTTCCGCCATTGGCCGCCGCGGCGCCGCCAACCGCAGGCCGCCACGCGTGGAGCGGGAGGCCGCTCCGGGGGCGGGAGGCGGGAGGGACGGGGTGTCCCCTCCCCGAGCGCGTGGAGCCACATCGCCCTTCGGGATTGGCGGACCGGCGCTGGGGGGCGGGGCCGGGGCCAGCGGCAGCCTATGAGGGCGCGCCGCGTTCGGTGGGGCGGGGCTTTCCCAGAGTGTGGGCGGAGGGAGGTGAGGACGCCGTGAGGGCAGCGCTGGGGCTGTTTTAACCTTGTGAGAGTAGGTTTCAGGTAAGCTGTCAGAGCGGACGGGGCTCCTGCAGGGGCCAGAGGTCTGTGGCACAGCGAGCCCATCGGTAGCGCCGTGATTGCACAGGAAGGTGTCACAGCACAATTTCTGTTTATGGTTGTCCAGATACTTTATCTGGTGAACATCTAAGATCCAACAAGACGGTGCTAAAACCTGGGCTTTTGGTGCTACAATTGCCAGTCTGGCCCCATGCTTGAAATCACAGCTGCTCATGGAACCATTATTTTAGTTTTTATGAAGCCTTTGACTCTTGAGTAGGTAGATTGTAAGCATAAAACATCGCTAAGGTCAGTGTGCAGCAGTTACACTGTAAAGGAGCAGTAGTAGCTTATGATAAACAAATATCTTCAAGGCTTTGAAGTGCAAGCTTAAAATATAAATTCCACAATTTTAGAGGATTGAGAAGACGTTGCATTGCTCTGAAAGACTACTGATGCATCAGTTGCTATTTAGCATTTGTAAGTGGTCGGTAGGTTGAAAAAAACACATCAAAGGCCTGTTGTGTTCTGCATTTCTAATTTATAGCCTGGAAGTCAGTGCCTTTCCTCAACTCAGCTGCCAAACAAGTTATCTTGAAAATACAGCAGCTGATACAGGAGCAGTTTTTTAACTTATTTGGCATACCACTAGAATGTAGTGAGACCTGATCTGAACCAAGTTAAAGCTGTCTAGATTCTGTCCCAGCTGTGATCCTGATCCTGCCTGGTTTTGATATCAATATAAATATTAGTTTGATTAATATTGATATTTAGTAATTTGATGATAGCACATAATCAAATTGGATACTCCATGTTCCCAGTGGGAAAAAATTAGGAGAATGGAAGGTTTTTTATTTAGAATCTTGTTCACTGTTTAACACAGCCCTTGATTTGAATATCATCTTGGTGTGTGAAATATTTACTGTCTTTGTCCTCCAAGTTTTTAAGAGAGATAGTGACTATTGTAATTCATCCTTTTCTTATTTATATTGGAGATTTTCCAACTCACAGTGACCTGTCAAGGTAGAGGAGTACTGTCAGGCATAATACTTTGTGACAGACATTGTCCAGGCCATTGCAAAACTGTTTAAAATAGCTTGCAGAAAAAGTGACCATATAAAACAGGGAAGTGGTGTCAGTATTGCTTTTGTCTTTTGGACTGTGAAATACTGGATTAAATGCTTTTTCTTGAGTTTTATGGTTATTGTGGTTTCTGTCTATACAGGTTAACCAATTGAAAAAGGAGATCAAATTTGCTAGGCAGTCAAAGGTGCCGAGTACCAACATCCTGACAGACAGTGAAAAGAAAGTACAAATAGTACAAATATAGGGGAAGTGGGTTTATTATTACGTATTTGAACTGCAGGAGGAAAGCCTGGAAGGCAGAACCCCTGTGATCCCTGTGCAGCCAAGGACAGCCTGACCAAGAGATTTGCTGAGTTGTCAGTTCATTGTGTGGGGAGTTACAACATTGGTAGCCTGGATGGATCTTAGACACGTCCCACTAGATAAACAGGGCCTTGGCAAAAGACCATGGTCTGGTCTGTCTTCAAACCAGCAGGGCTGTGCCTGTCTTCCTAGATTAGGGTTGCACAGGATGGTACAGTGAACATAGAGTCGCAAATGGCACGCCAAGCAGACAAGGTTCATCACAGACCAGCTGGGGTGCAAGCTCAGTGCAATTGTCAAATACACTGGACACTTGGAAGTGTGTGCCAGCTGTGCAGCTCTTCCAAAGGATCCCTTCCTGCACCCTAATGGCTTGCTTACCTGTTGGACTGACCATATGCAGCTGGAAATCCTCTGGGCTAAGCACTACTGGTGAGAGTGCTGCTGCATTTTGCCAAGTGCTCATTCCTGATGTAAGTTAATAACAGGAACATTGTCCTCTTTGCCAGGAGTGTCTCTAGGCAGAAGGCAGGTGGAACATAGCCTAGTATAGGGTCATCTGTGGGTAAAAGTGAATGGCACTGGTCTCTTGCAGCTTGTCGGACTGTGAGAAATTGACCATACAAACCCCTTGTCCCGAGACACACTGGAGAGCCTGGAAAGCATGCGGCCTCACAGAGCACCTATGGAGTAGTTTCTGGGTAAAAAGGTATTGCTACCTGTTAACATCTGCTGTGCTGCAGAAAAATACAGATATTAATGCACTCTGGTTATTTGAAGGTGGACTGCATTTTGTGAATACTGTGTGTTTTCACATCCTGATAAGCTGTTAGCATCCCTATTGGCAGACCTGCATCCTTAGGAACAAGCTGATGATTGTAGTTCTTAAATATGCTTTTCCTCAGGAACATTCAGTAAGTGTTGTTGCTGTTGGTTTAAGTTGCCAATGGCTATCTTAAAGTCTTCACAGGTTGCAGCTGTGTTCTCCAATATCATTAAGTGGTGGACTGCGGAAATCTCTCTTTGTATCACACTGAATTTTCTCCTTGAAAAGGTGATCTAGACAGTAGTAATCCTGTACATCATTCTGCGCATTCTGTGGGGTACGACTGCTGGTCTTAGAAGGGGCATATTCAGCAGTAAATATCAAAAAAGAAAAAGTCAATGTTCTTTCACAAAAATCATGGAAATTGTAAAGCGTGTCAGACTAAGCTACGTGGGTCTAACTTCTGCTGTTAAAACATATTGCAATCTCAAAAGTAAATTTGGACCTACTTGGCCTTTCACAGGGTGTGAGTTGACACAGGCAGGCAGCTGGGACAACCACAAACTCACAGCAAGAACTCAAAGTGTAAATTTGAGGTAAAAATGTAAGGTTTGAAATGGCACAATGTCACACAAGTGTTTTGAATTATTTTTCTGGTGGTTTTCCTGTGAACCTCAGTTATTTTCTGTGCATAATAGCTAAACTTTCACATGTTGCTGAGTTGCCTTGCAAATAATCTTCATGTAAATCACTTCAGTGAACCTCAAAACAATGCTTAAAATATCCATCCTGATTTGCATTTCACTTAAATCTGAAAACAACTTAGAGCAAGAGAGACACTTGTAGAACGTCTCACTTTTTGCTCAGTGGTTGATTCATGTATTATGATGTTTATTTTAAAATATCTTTCAATAATTTTCAATCATCCTTGTAGGAAGAAGATAGAAAGTTTGATATGAAAATCCTCCACTTCAATACTACTAAATTTTTGCAAATTAATGAAATATGGTAAGTCACAGTAATATAAATACTATTGATTCCTGTATTACTCTCTTGTTTTGCTGCAATGATTTTGAATATCTGTCTGGATAATTTATTTTTTGCCTTTTCTTTTGCCTTTTCTTTTTTCTTCAGGACCCTCTTCTTAGTTCTTGATTCTCTGTTGCCCCTTGTTCTGTTACTACAGGCCTTCGTAAAAATTCTCTCTCCATCTTTCTTACAAGACCCCTTCATACGTTGAAAGGCCACAATAAGTGTCCCTGGCAACTTCTCCAGGCTGAGCAATTCCCACTCTCTCAGCCTTTCTTCAGAGGAGAGATGTTTTAGTCCTCTCATCATCCCTGTTGCCCTCCTCTGGAGTTGCTGTGACAGGTCTTTTTCTTTCTTGTTCTCCAAGAAGGAAGCGGGACTCCAGAGCTGGACACAGTATTCCAGGTGAGGTCTCACCAGAGTAAGGTAGGGGGATCCCTCTGGATAGCATCCCATGCTTCTGGCATATCAAGTGTATTTGGACACTCCCTGCTGGGAGGATTTGGCAGCATTTCTGGTAGTAAGTTAACCAGTGCCTGGGCAAGGAATGTGATTACTTATTTTCGGTAAACTGAGATGCAGGCTGGCACAGTGCTGGTCTGTGCCAAGCAGGGCACTTCCAAGGACTTTTGAGCATTCTTCTGGAGCTGGCACATTCTTGGAAGCTGTTTGTGTGCAGCCAGCCTCCTTGGAGAATGAGAGTGTTTATTAGCACAGGCACAAGCACTTCCACATTGGTTGGCCTGAGTGCCTAGGAATATCCCAGACATGTCTGATTTACTGGTGTAGGTGTGGCAGTTCAGTGATTTGTAAGTTGGTGCCAAGAATAGCAGAGAACATGTGGGAAAGTATGTACTCACTGAGGTAAGTGGCCTAAATGCTGACCCTTACAATATTTTTCTGAGAGTTCTACATTGTGAGAACCAATGGGTAATGAGATTACTTCAGGTGTCTGTGAAGTTGCATCCTAAATTTGGATGACCACTAGTCCAATACAGCTCTGTATGTGTAGTTCATATCTAAACTGTAGTTTAGATATGTTTTTTTCTTCAGGTGAAATATATACATATGGAACACTTTCATGGAGTTTAATGGTAAATGAACATGGAATGAGCATTAGAGCCTTTCAGCAAGGCCACATTCTAGTGCTTTCTATGTGCAAACCCAGTCTTACTAGCGTCAACCCTACAGGGTGCTGGTAGCTAGCATGTAGCAGGATGCATGTAACGAAACCATGGTAGTGACTGCTAGAGTACCTTACTGTTTCAAAAATAATTTGTCATTTTTTGTACAGATGGCTGAATGTCCTGCCTCCTGTAGAGGAAAATTAAACATGGTGAAGTTCAGTGCATTGCTGGCTCTAGTTGCTGGCTTTTAGAGGCAAGTATTGAAGGATGCATCTTAAGCAAGCAACAGAGAAGAAGAGGAGCTGTGTTTTTCTCAGCGAAGTTGCTGGTGAGGGAGGTGTGGAGGAGCAGTTGTGTTAATGGTACTGTACAGTCACTGGAAACACTGGTTTCATTTCGGGATTGTTTTTGGGGGTTAGTGAAACAGATAGAAATACAGACGTCCCAGCACTGTCTGTTTACACTTCAGCACCTGAGTGAATTTGTCTCTGGTCTTCATTTAGTTCTGACTCTGATCCTTTGGCCTGTGAACAGATCCACTGATCCTACAGGAAAAAAAGAAGGGGATATAATATGGAATGAGCATCCCCTTGAAATGAGGGTCGCATCTCCATCAGAGCAAGTGTGTTGTCATATGCACAGTTGGCCACAAGATGTCAGTGTCAAAGAGCAAGTTGGAGTGAAGGCCTGAGAAGTTGGGATCTCCCAGTTCCCCATTCTGGGAATGCTGCAGGGAACAGTTGCTGCATTGGCCCCTAGTGTTGAAAACTGGAGCGGTATTTTTGGGGCTTGAGGCCATAGTGCAGGTCAGGAATCTTTCCAGCTCTTTGCAGGGTGGATTTGGTTTTGTTTGTGCGTAAGACCCAGCAGAAAGCTGAGAACTCTCTGATGCAAGGTGAGAGCAGGAAGCAGATAGGATTAGGAACAGGAACAGATTCTGGCCTGAAGGAGAGGCTATTGCCCTTTGGACAGCTAGTCTGTGTGGTATTGTGCTCCACTAGGCAAAGGTAAGTACCTTGCATATAGCTTACAGCTGACACGTGAAAGCACAGGCTTTCCAGGTTGTCACCTGCAAAGAGCCCATTGTTTTTTATCCAGGAGGATGATACAAGAGGTTAATGTCTGAACTGGCTTGGTATGGTCTGTTCCAGATTACATCAGTGAAAAACTTCCTAACAAAAACTGCTGTGTGTAGCTGGGACAAAATGGCATGGCTTTTCCATCTTAGACTGTGCTGCATGGGAGTCAAGGGGAGGGGAGCTTGTGGGGCCGTGGGAAGCCCACTCTTACAATACTTTCTTTTATTAAAATTATAATTTTGGCCTATCGTTCCTGGGATTTTCAGGAGCTTCAGGAAGCAGGTTTTTTCCAGAAAGAAAAACATGTCAGGATAACTCATGGTTTCTACTGAAACATCATTTTCCAGAAGTGTAGTTAGGATGTGGTCTCCTTGAGATTCAGTTAGATGCTCAGTACTTCCTTCATGAAAACCCTTCAAAAGGGTTATGAAGAAAGATTAGAAGTCCTGATTGCCTCTCTTCTACCACTGACTAAAGCTGAGCAAAAAACATGTACTACTATAAATCAAAAATTCCTTCTATTTAAAATGAGTCAGAACTAGACTCCTTGAACTGTGAGATATATTTGTTTTCTAATTAGCATTGCATTTTTTCCAAGGTGCTCTTGCTTTCTTATGCTCTAAAGGCTCAACCTAGTGTATTTTTCTTCTTTTTCTGTTCCCAAGCACAGACTTGCATTTGCACTTCGTTGTATATTTTATGTTTAAAAGTCATGTCATTCCTGTGTTGCTTCTAGCGTTTTTTAGGAGTAAAAACACTAAGAGATGCTTCTTCTTGATCTTCTGCTTTCAAGCAAAATCAAGGCTTAAGTTATCTGATGAGACTGACAGCTGGTCTGAAAGCCTCACAGAGTTTGATCCTAACACAGTCAAAATTTACCTGTGAGAATCTGCAGTCACAGTGAAAGCCATGGTTGATAGCCAAGAAGATAATCAATGAAAGAAGATGTTCTGCACACAAGGAGGAGATGTACTTCTATGGAACATCAAGAGTGTACAAGAAGAAACTTACACTAAATATGTAACCACTTGCCTGTACAGCTAATTGTATTACTGTTTGAATGGTTATTATTTTTCAGACAGCCCTGTCATTGTTTGCTAGCAGCTAAAAAGGTATAAAAGCAGCAGCAGAGAATAATAAGAGAGATATATGTAATAAACCTCTTCTACCCATGGGGTACAACGTGTGTTTGTGTCATGTGTCCGACTCAACTGCAACAGTTATCCTGAAATCTTAAAGAATTACATTGGCTAGCTCACATCCATTTTCCTCATATATGTACAGTTTGCCAAAGTAGGAGTCACATTACTGCCGTGAGAATTCCCTCTCTGCTATCCAGAGCTGCTGTTCCAGCCCTTATGGGCATACCCAAGCTCACTGCTTTGGATATCAGCAGTGATAAAGCTGTTGAGAAACTGCCAGTGCGAAAGCCTTGGCAAGGCTTCTGCAATTAGTCCTGATCCAGGTTCAACACTGTGCAGCCTAAAGCTACTGAAATACAAGCAAGTCTGTATTTTCCCTTGCAAGCTTGCAGAAGAGTGCACTACATTTAAGTGACTGTTGCTCCAGTGGTTTCCATTTCTCTTTTCAGCGCCTCTAGCCAGAACAGTACAGTAAGAGTGACCCTCTGTAATTCTACAGACTTCAGCCACAGATTGCCTGCACGTGAATACAGGTGGCAAAGCCATTTTAATGCTTATTTCTGTGAGAAAGCATATTGCTGGCTCGCCTCATTCTGTGGGTGGCAGCTGCTACCGTTTTGTGGTCAGTATTCTCAGGTGGATTGAGGGTGAGTGAAGAGAGTATCTAAAATCAGTCATGTGTAGGCTTGGACGTGTTAGGCATTTACACTTTGAAAAGCAAGAAAGAGTCCTGCAGTACATCCTCACCTTTCTTTTGGTTTTCTAGCCCTCTGACTATGGTTGAAAACAGTTCTTTCTTCAAAATCCTGCCTGCCTCCTGTTAGGGAGTCCCAGCCTCACCTCACCTGGCATATCTGGGAGAAGCCCATTGTTTTGGTGGATGAGCCAGGAAGGGGAGGCAGAGTCAGTCATCTGTGATAGTATTGTCATTACATTACCTGCTGTTACATTGTCTCGTTATTGTAAGGCAGATTTTAACTGGTGATTTGTCAAAACTGAGTATTTGTCATTTACCTGTTTAAAGTCTGAGATCGTCCAGCTTGGGAACAAATTTTGTGTTATTCTTTGGCTGTTTGAGCAGGGCCTGTGTAGGAGGAGTCTGTAGATGCCTGAAGGAGCCATGTGGAAATCCTGTATTTCAAGACTGCTGGTGATGCCAGAAGGAAATAAAACCATGCATAGGATCATACTGATAAAGATGCAAATACAGTGCCTGGGTCTAATTTGGCTTCGTGGTGGGCCATCAAATTGCTTTGCATTTCTTAAAATTTTGTGCCTGCATTTCTATCCTACAATGCTGTACATCACTAATACTTTTACTCCTTCAATTTTAAGTATCCTCTTTTTGCAAATTAATATTTAAGGAGAACCTTCCCACACATGGAAACTGGTGAAAGTGGGGAGATAATGTTGTTCTATAAGAAAGGCTAAAGAATAATAAGAAAGACATCCCTGGAGAGTGAGGCATTTTCAACCTAATTTGCCACTTTGTGGTGAAACTGACTTCCCTGCACGGAAAATCAAGAATAAAAGACACGTAGAGACACGGATACAAAACAAAGAATTTAACAACTGCAGTGGGAAATTCCCATTCACAGCGTGTCAAGTCAGCTTTACAGTACTTCTGGATCTCGTTGTAAGGGCACAACAAGAGGAGAGCGAAGCAGTGAGCACTGAGGAACAGAACTGCTTGGGAAAGGAGGGGATTCTTTCCAGGCACAAAGGAGAGGTGGGATATGAGGCTGCAGTTTGCTAACAGGCTCCGCCAGCTCGGCCCTGGCCCCGTCGGGGCGCGCCCTGGGGCGGGCGGGCACCGGGACCCCGCAGGGACCCCAGCGTGGGACACCGCTGTCCGCGGTGCTGAAACTCCGCGGGAAGGAGGAGGTCGGCGAGCATCCGGCAAACTGGAAGGTTTTAGTCTTTGCATGAAGAGGAATTATGAATTCTGTACATTGGCTCATGCTGAGGTGGTGGCCGCGGTAGATCGGTGCAGGCTAATGGTAAGGCTTTGGTAATGGGACAGCCTTGTTGGCAATGCTTGTAGCTGGCATATCAGTTCAATGCAGAGAAGCCTAGGAACCAGGGCTTAAGTCCAGCTGTGACAAGAGTTTGGACTGAAGCGTATCCAAGGCTGCTCTGTGTCCTGGAAGCAAGTCCAATAATGGCAGTGTTGCATATTACAACCTTTTATTTCCTGCAGCAATGAAATGGTCACATTCACTGTCCCCCACCTCCCACACACATCACCAAAAAAATTTAAAAAAAAAAAAGGGGGGGGGGGGAAGAAGTATACTTTTCTTGTTTGGCAATAGCGCTTTTTTACAGTAAAAGTCAAGCTTTCTGTGTCATTTCAAGTCTGCCGCATGGAGTCATTGCAGCAGAAAATTTACTTGGAATCAGCAAGAAACTTAATGAGCCTGTTAGCTGGGTTTTGTACGATAAATAGGAATGAGCTGTATGTGTTCCTTGCAAGGTGGAAAAGAGGTGAGAGCAGGAATGCTTTGTGTTTAAAAACCTCAGCTCTTCATGTCGCTTCTAATGGGTATCCTTAACCATGTGCAGCCACTGGAATGCAGGAGGATATACAGTTTATGGCCATGTTTAAGACAGTGATCCTTCCTGCTAGCTAAGGCACAGACTGGACAGCTGGGAGTAACCTGCTGCTGGGCTGAGCATTAAGGTGCTCACCAGCCCAATGCAGGTATGAGCTACTGCCCACCATCTCTCTGAGCAGTCGATCCTTTATCTTACCAGGTGTCCATTTTCTGACCCTCTGCATTTCTCTGAGGAATTTAGACCTTTTTTTTGTCATTGTTACTCTGGAGTAAAAGTCAGAAACATGACTGTTTCTGACTCCACAGTTTCTTTCTTTGGGTGCTGTTGGGGCTTTTTGATTTGCTTATCTTGCTCATTTTAGTTTGTTCCATTTACATGAATTTTTTCTGACTGAAGTAAAGCCAAGGGCCCAGCCAAGACTCAGGTCACATTCAGCTGAACATCAAAAGAAATGGCTATGAGCTCCAGTTTCATTCTTTGAGGGTTTGGTCTCTTTTGATCATTGGTACCATTGCTTTGTTGATAATTAGGTCTAGCATCAAGCTGAGTCTCCACTTACATCTCTGTCTAGTGCACTGCAGCAGGGTTTGGAGTCTTAATGGCAGCACTCAGAATCTGGTATCACAGTGTGTGCAAACACCAGCCTATTTAATACCCTGACTAACTGGACCTCTAGTAGTACCACAGCCTGCCTTCTTCTTGAACATTTTTAGCCTCTTTAGCATTTTATTAGCATCTGCTTTTGGGCAGTGATGGAGCTATAATACAGAGCTGGATATACCACACCATGTTCAATGAAGCTTTGGTCTGACCTGATAGGGCTGTATTTTTGTTTTTAATATTCTAGGTCAGGTTGTCAACTGATTTAGAGGACCTGAGACACTTCTTCAAGTTGGGGGGTACATCTTGCTGCATAAAAGGGAGGTCAGGCTCAATACTCAGTCAGAGCAAAGTTCAACACAAGTGGGCAGGAAGTAACCTGAAACTATTCCACTTTGTGGAATACTCCTGAAATTAATTCTGTTTCTCCTTTTGGCCCCTAAATGTCACTGAAAGGGTTACCTTCCTTTGTTCCTTTTTTTTTAGAACTAACCATGATGGGAGAAGCATTCCCAGTCTTAGTTGGAAGCATTAGTAACCAAAGGTCATGTTTACTTTTGTTTCTTCATGTCCTTGTTCCCTCTCAATGTTCAGGTTGGGGTACAGGGCATACTTGTTTGGTGTGTTGTACTCTTGGATCCTTTCAGAAATAGGTTAAGGGCTGTGTGGATGTGTTTTTCATTAGCTTTCCAAAAGATTCAGTTGCCGTGCATAAATTTGCAAACCAACGTAGAACGGCTGCTATTGTGATGTCAGCAGACAGTTGCCATGCTGTGGTGCTGCCAACGGAATGCTGCAGTGGTGCATGGGAAACCTGACTGCCCAGAGCACCTCTTTGGCATGCTTGTTGCAAGAGGGTTCTCCTGATCCAAGGATTCTCAGTTGACAGGCTGCCCCTTGGTACTGGGGGAGCCTTTTTTTTCCCTTTTCAGTGCACAGTCTGTGGAATTGCTGCGCAGCTTCGCTAAAATGTTCAAGCGAATCTCTGCTGCAGTTCGCCATTTTTTGCCATTGGCCTATTCTTTCTATACTTGTCCAGACAAAGTCTGGCTGGTGACTCACCTAGCAAGTAAGTAGAGGGTTTTTTTAGGTGCAGGCAGTCTGGCTTTTGCATTGATGTGTTTTTCATGCTATACTTTAGTAACTGAGTTGATTTTGAAACAAAAATGCCATTAAGATACCAGGACTTGGGTAAAGCTCATGTCAACAGCTTCAGCCGAAAAGGGCATGTCAGTAGCTCTTCCATGGGGTGTGGGCAGCTTTTGTAGATGAACCTTCAGGGGTTCTTTTCCCTGCACAGGTTGGCCTCTGGCAGTGGAGTCTATAATTTCCTCAGTTTGCTGGTTAGAAAAGACAACTTCCAAAATGCAAATTGGCAGAGCTTCTGAGAAGTCTGTCTAGAGAGTCTGCAGTTATCTCCAGAACTGAGGGAAAGCACTTATTTTATGAATTCTGTGATTAAAAGACTTGATGGTCTGACTTTACATTAGCTGTAGAAAAAGAATAGCCTAGTGTATTGTGCTGTGTTCTTGCTTGCTATGTAAAAGAATTGTTGCTACTGGAGGGACATCCTGGAAGAAAAATGGTCTTTATTTGGGTTGACCCGTTCTGTGGGATTCCCCACAACAGGCAGTTTTCTAACAACATCTGATTTATTTTCCCTTGCCCATTACAGGTCCAGTCTTACCTGGATACAGAAAAGCCCATGCTTCGGTGAGTGGCAAAGTAACCTCTGACGTTCCAAGCATTTCAGAATCGTGGAGCAAGCCATGGACTTTGCCTGCTGAGATAGGTGCCGGCCTTCAGGTAGCCTGAAAGAAAGTTCATTTCAGTGTCTTTGCATCAGCAAAAAAGGGGTCCCTGGCTGTTTTGTAATTTTCTCTCTAAGAGCTTTTAAGCAAATGAAAGTCTGGTTTTGCAGATAGAAAGTTTCTTGCTGTTTGTTTTAAGCCATGGTGGAACATATAGTTCACAGCAATATGCATTGTTGCCCCATTAGCCCACTCTAATTTAATTTTAGCAACTTAGAATCCCATTCCTATCAAAGATTATGATTCCTCCTTAGTACAGCTGGATAGATTGCTGCATATAATTAAGATTATAAATCATATGTAACACCCTGTTGCTCACACTGCTGTATGTCCACAGAGAACAGGACCACGATCAGAAGCTGCTTCGACTCCCTTTGTTTCTAAAGAAGATGAGGAGGAAGAGGAAGACAACCAAACTTCACCTGGTTTTGGACCAGATCCTGAACATCCAGAATCAGTAAGGGCCAGCTTTGGTCCGCATTGTCTTTGGTGTAATTCAGAACAGCCTGTTTCTGATCAGACAGCACTGGTCACTCATGGTTGAAAATTCTGAGGGCTGGAGTCTATCACGACAAAGTGCTTCCCCTACTCCCAGCCAGTGACACCTGGAAAAATCAACTCTGAACTTTCAAGTTTAGTCATCATTTTCCCGGCATTCTGATAGGGACCATGGCCTTTAGCTTAGAATTGGGTAAGAGGTAGCATTGTGTCTTCAAATGCTACCGGTGTAAAAGTGAGCAACTCTGTATCTGTGTGGGCTCCCTATCATCAGCAGAGCCAGCGGTCCAAAGGTGCAGTTTGCAGCCTTGCAGGATGCATAGGAGAAACTGTCCTGTGGAGATTCCTGCCCCTCTCCATGGACTATCTAAGTAGCTAAATGAGCAGCTTAGACTACACCCATAACTTTTACATGACCAAAGTTTGGTGAGAAGAATCCTGTGGAGCCCTGCCATGTCAGGAGAAGGTTGGCCTCTGAAGGGCTGGAATGTGGTTCCTAATGGCCTCTCCCTAAAGTCTGAAATACTGATGAGAAGTGTATATGCCAGCCACCTTTCTGACACAAACTGGTTTCTTGTCACAGATCTACGCATCATCTGGAATAGTAGCTGACACTTCACCAGTATCCTCTGAAACAGGCATTCCCATGCCTGAGAGCTCCAGCGCCAGCAGTTCATATATCAACACCTTCCAGGAGCAAAAGAGGATAGAGGAGGAGAGTCTAGAGAAACTAAGTAGGTCTTCTGCAGTTCTTGTCTGATAGAGCAGTATTAATGTACAGAGATGGTGAACATTTGCCTTGGTACCTGTTCTTTCCCTCTATCTGGCTCCTCTGAATGTTTCTCCCTTTCCCTGGTTTCCTGTCAAGGTAACTCTTCAAAGAACTGTAGAAAACCAGTCGTTGTGAAGGCCATCTGTGCTACAGAGCTGCCTGTCTGCTTGTTACCCAAGTGACTACAGCTCACAGCCCCAGAGAGTGGGGCTGCATTTCTAATCTGCTGGACAGTGGTATTTCCATTTTGAAGTGATCTGTCATTTTGGTCCTTTCAGGGAGCATTGTGAGTGTGGGAGACCCTGTGACAAAATATGTTGGATTGGAAAAAGTTGCAAAAGGGTAAGTCCAACCACAGCTTCTCCAGACCAGGCCGGGTATTTGGCTGGTGTAAGATCGAGTGTAAATTCAGGCAAGCTGCAAAAGTGTTCAGACACTGGGTTTAGATCCTTCAGTGTCTCAAGTACTGATCAGAATTTATAACTGTGATCAAGTGTCATCAAAGAACTTCACACAGTCAGTGTCTTGCCTTCAGCAAGGAGCAGGACCTGGAAGATTTCCTGTCCCTCCAGTGCCTGGCACCTCTTTACCTATTTTCTTAGGAGAAACCTTTTTAGTCTCAAAATAATAGGGCCCTAGATAGATTCAAATAAAAGATCTGAGAACAGAGCAGTAAGAGTTCTTAGGACTCAACAAGGCAACATGGAAAAAGAATGAAAGATATTTCTTCACAGTTTTTGTAGACATACTCTGTGCCCTACTCCAGCCCCCTCTTAGGTTTTGAACTAAAACAAATCCAGTGTGTACATTTGAGATTTGTACCAGCCCTTCATGCTGCACCTAAGTTTTCTTTTGGGCACCCTGCATGGCAGAGGGCTAGTGGGCTGCTGTGCTGAAAAGTAGCTGAAACCAGGTGTTTTATAAACACTTTAGGCAGCAGAGAGCTCCTGTCTGGGCTGGCTTTCATCTGTAGTAACTAAAAGGCTTCTCCTTTCTTTCTTACTGTTTCAATTCTAGGGGTTTCGGAACGGTCTATATAGCAACCGATACTGGCACAGGAAGAGAAGTAAGTGTCAATAATTCCAGATTTTGCAGCTCTGAGTGCTTTCTCCTCTGGTGTGGGCTGTGGCTGGAGCTCTGGGTCTCCAGGAGGTCTTTCCTCCAAAGGCTGTTCTTCCAAGGTGCAGACTGGCGTCAGCCTGCCCGATCCATTTAGGACAGCTCTTTGGAGCTACAGCTTAAGATTTCTGAAATACCATTTATGGTTGTCTGTAAACACATCTGATTCTTCCTGATAGCTTCCCATCGCCATGCAGTGCTACACTTTGTAACTGTGCTTAGATAAAGGTCTACAAGGGACCCAGGGCATATCCATAAAATGCCATGGAGCGGATTATTTCTTTTAAAACCCAGAAAACAGTTGCAAATCTAAAGTGTTTAAGAATGTTCTTCAGAGTTGCAAAATCAAAATCCAACAGGTTAGGAAGTGGTAGGATTATGTTTTGGGGGGATAACCTTAATGATCCTTTTAGGATGGCATTTTATCTGTAATGTCTCTGTGTTTGCTTTGTTATGCCATCAAGAAGAACAACAGTTGCATTTGAAAAAATTATCAAACTCCATAGAATTCCTCAAGGATTTCCAGATATTTTGTGATATTTTCACAAGAGCAAAACTGCTTTGTGCTTGCAAACTCTGTGTGAATGGTAATGGTGATAAACTAAGGCCATTGGAAAAGAATTAAGGTGCAGAGAGTGTTATTAGAGCTTTGGGGTTGATAGCTTAAGAGACAATTTTTACCAAGCTGACAAGCCAAAATGTCTATGGCCACATGTCCTAACTAGCACCTGAGCTAGCAGAGACATGGGATGTTGTAATGTCAATGACTAAGCTCTGATGTGCAATCACAAGGCAGTTGGGCACAGCTGGGCTCCATCACTCCAGAAACGCTCACTCCATGTTCATTCTGATCTCATTCCAGAAGCACTCACTCCTTTTTCATTCTGATCCTGTGCAACAGACTTCTCAGTTTAATGGTTTTCAATGTCATTTTAGGTGGCCGTAAAGAAAGTCGCTCTTGGAAAACAGCCCCAAAAGGAACTAATTGTCAATGAACTCCTAGTTGTAAGGGACAATAAGCACCCCAATATTGTTAACTATTTAGACAGGTAAGTAGTCCTGGTATTATCATGTGAATGTTCACTTACATACTGCAAGACAAAGGGTGGAAAAACCCCTTCAGTCATTGCTGGAGAATTTAGCTTTTACTTTTATTTATCTGTTTGTGTACAATATATACAACATGCATTTTGTTTGCATTAATATTTCCTGGCATGTATCATTGGAAGCCTGTTTTGAAAAACCTGGGTCAGCCCTATCTTACTAAAACAGCAGCCTCTAAGTTCACTAACTCCATGTGGTGTTGTTGGTTTGAGGTTGGTCCAGGTTTTTCTTTTTTTAAGCGGAGCATATTTTCTGTGTCTTATGATAAGCGGTGATAACTCATCATAGAAATTACTTCCCTGCATTTTTCACTTGCTTGCCATCTAAGACATGTCGGTTTTCACAGATGGGCCCTTCTCATTCAGATTACACAAATTCCAAGTAGTGTATAACCTAGGAGAAATACCTCTTCCTTTTATTCTGTGCTCATTTACAAGTGCCCTGGAAACAGGAATAAACTGTAGTGGTTTTTGTAAGGTGATTTAGCTATGCATAGTTGTCTCCATGCCATTGTTTCCTTCTTTCAGCTACCTTGTTGGGGATAAGCTCTGGATAATTATGGAATACATGGACGGAGGACCTTTAAGCAGTGTCATTAAAGAAGTCCGTATGGCTGAAGGAGAGATGGCAGCCATCTGCCATGAGGTAAGGGAAAGGTTGCCACTGGGTGCTGCTGATTGTTTGGGCAGGCTGGTACTTGTAGACTGGTGGTAAGAACAGGAATGATTTCATGTTCGGAGCTTTGCTTCTGTGTTGCTTTGATGATACAGAGAAGCAAGAGTGTCTTAGATGAAGGACCTGCCAGTACAACTGTTGGGTTACTCTCTTTTTTTGAAATTTTATTTACTCTTCTCAACTTTGCCTCTTTGAGCATTTGCCTGGAGCCTCTCTGTACTGCATTTCTTGCCTTGTAAAGCAAACATGCTGGTAGCAGAATTTTAAACTAAGAGCAAACCATTGTTTGTCACCTGGATGGAGAGAGCCCAAGCCCTGCAGCAGCAGTCATTCTGTCTCTGTTTTCAGGGAACAGTCTGTAACAACAATTGCCATTTCTCTTTCAAAAGGTAATATGCCTTCACCTACAAAGATACTGCTCTACTGCTGATGAAGCAGCAGACTCTTCCTCTTGAACAACACCGTGTTCTGCCACTACTCACCTTTCAGCTAGAACTGAAGTCCTTTAGAGCCATTTCCTTTCTTGGGTGATGAAATCAGATCATTAAGTTTTATCCTCTTGTTTGTTTTTTATCCATCAGTGCCTGCAAGCACTAAATTTCCTTCACTCCAACTTCGTGATTCATAGAGATATAAAAAGTGAAAACATTCTTCTCAGAATGGATGGATCTGTCAAACTGGGTAGGTATTCTTGGTCAGGCACAGCATTCCTGGGATGTGGGGTATGGGACTGCTTAAGATTCACCACAAGTTCCCCAAGAGTGGTGCCTGTGGGAGTGCACGGACCGCTGCTGCAAGCTGAGAGTGCAGCAGTAATGTGCAGAGAGGTCTTGAGAGAAACAAGGTGTCAAGAGTGGCTTTGATTTGTGTGTGACTCTTTTAGAAGGAGGGAGTTACAATCTAAAACTTGAAGTGAACAAAAACCACTGAGTGAAATGTGGACATTTCTATAAGTGGCCAATTCCATACTTCCTTGTCTACAGCCCTGAGGAAACAGGGCAGGGCTGCTTTTCCAGCTAGATTCAACACCACATTCTCAGACTCAGAGTGGGAAATTCTTTTGCTTGGTTTCTTAATTCAAGCTGGCTTTAACAGCACTGGGTTTCCTCCTCAGCTGATTTTGGCCTCTGCGCTCAGATGACTTCTCAGCAGAGCAGGCGGAGCTCAATGGTTGGGACAGCTCACTGGATGGCACCGGAATATGTGAATAAGGATTCATATGGGACCAAAGTAGATATTTGGTCCCTTGGCATTGTGGCCATAGAAATGCTGCAAGGAGAACCTCCTTACGCTAACAAAATTCCTCTCAAGGTAAGGTGCAAACACTAGCAGATGCCACTGTCTCTCTAATCTGTCACGTATTCTGTCTCCCATGAGACAAAATCCCATTCACATCAGCTTGGACTAGTTCAACCAAGGCCCATCTATCAAAAACTGTCCTGGAGCACATCAGCATCTGGTGTAGCTTTGGCTGCATGAATGGGAGAACCTCAGGAGTGACAAGGTCCAGTTAAAAATGTGTCATTTTAGCTTTCAGTGATGCTTCCAATTTCTCATGCACTTTTTGAACTCTTTTTGAGCTGTGTATCAAAATGACTGGAAATGTTCTGTGGCAAGTTTCTCCAGCTGGGGACTTTGTATGAAAAGCACTTCAGCAGTGTCTGCAGGCACAGAATCCTTTTTAGTCTTCCATGGGTGCCAATTACTTACCTGAGCCTTTCAAGAAGTGCCTCTGATTCTAGGAATGCCTTAATTATTCATTACCAAATCCTTTTCTAAAAGTACGTTTTAGCATAGAGATTAGTTTCATGAATGCACATACTTCAGTATCAAAACTAGCAGAGGGTTACCATAGGGATTAAATTATTCCTTTTTCTGATTAGACCAATACAAGCTTTTCTTTGACCATGGAAGTGAAGCTGATTGGGAATTTAGAGTCTGATGAAAGACAGTTGCAGGTGGCTCCCATTAGGCATTTTCGTCATAAAATATCTGTGCATATAACTAAATGTGTCTGTGTTGAGCTGAGGTTCCAAATGTTTCTGTTCCTTTAAGCAAGGAATAAGTTGATGGATTTCCTTTTTGACATTTGGTTACCATTTTTATTGGGAAAAGAGCAAAAAATGTGACAACTTTTTTTTAATGGAAGCTGCTCTTTAGAGACCAGTGAGCACTGCAGAGAGGAATTGCATATAACATTGCTTGGAAATAGTGTAGTTAGACCAAATTCACTCCTTAAGAGAGCCTGCAAAACCTATAAAGTCAATCCTCAGAGCAGCCAAATGTGCTTTTGGCTGATGTAATTCCTACTAACTTGGTCTGCCCACGAAATCAGCTGTCAAGGCAAGATCATTTGCATGTTGGAATAGCTGTGTCTGCTATTTTGTGGGGTCTTTTTGCTGGTGCAGAAAAATCATCTCTAACCCTCTGCTGGGGAAGAAACTGCTACTGGAGGCTGGAGCTTTAAAAATGGGGTCTATGTGAGCAGCTAGGGATAAAAAAGGAAACAGGTGGAGTCTTGTGCTTCCTTTTTCTCTAGGCCCTGGACCTCATAGCTAAGAGAGGGATTCCCAAGCTGGAGAACACCGAGGAACTGTCTGCTGTGTTCCAGGACTTTCTGAGCTGCTGCTTGCAGACTGATGAGGACGGTCGATGGTCTGCTGAGCAACTTCTGCAGGTACAATGCGAAGCAGCTGCAAGTGAAACAGCTGTCCAATGGACTGGTTTTCTCATCAGCTAAACTCAAAGGCATCAGATGGCCTTCCCCTCATATTAATGCCCAGTCTGGGTGCTTTTCAAGTGAAAACTGAGTAGAATTATAGAGTAGGTTGGTTTGGAAGGAACTTTTAAACGTCATATAGTCCAACTTCCTCACTACGAGCAAGGACATCTGGAAGCAGATTTGGTTGCTCAGAGCCCTGTCTCACCTGACCTTGAATGTTTCCAGGGATGAGGCACCTAGAACCTCTCTGGATAACCTCTTCCAGTGTTTCCCCACTCTCTTCATAAACAGTTTCTTCCTTAGACCTAATCTGAATGGACCCTCTTTTATTTGAAAGCATTTCCTCATTTTCATAGGCCCTGATAAAAAATACATCCCCATCTTTCTTAGAACCCCCTTAAAGCATTGAAAGGTCTCAGTAAAGTCTCCCCAGGGCCTTCTCCAGGCTGAACAACCCCAAGTCTTGCAGCCTTTCCTCATAGGAGGAGCGTTTGTTTCTGTGGCCCCGCTTTGTGTTTTGTTAGCATATTCAGTTTTCCCTAGTGGCAAAAGAACTGCAGTAGGATGATCTGAGGTATGGAGGCCTGAAGTGGTGCTGGTGGTGAAGGAACCCAATGAAGCCATCCCAGCCAAGCGGTCCAAGATTTGGCTGTGGGAAGGAAGGGGCTGTGGGGTGCTCCCTGTGAGCATCAGAGAGGCCCTAGCTTGTCCCTCCTACCCCATTCTCAGAGGTTTCTGCCACCAAAACAGGGACAGCCAAGCGGGACTCGTCACAGCCCTTCTTGCTGCCTGGCACAGTTGAGTAGATGAGAACTGCTACAGGGTTGCTGCCAGGTTTTGTGGCAGATTGGGAGCTGGAGAAGGTGCCACTTGGCTGTCCCTGCTGTGAAGGTGCCAGCCAGCAGAGGAGGTGCAGGGCATGCAAAGGTAGACACTGCTTTCCCTGCATGCCAGAGCTGAGTCTGTCAGTGCTCTGCCACGTGTCTCCCTGCTCTTGTCTTGGTGCTGGAAACCTCAGTGGTTTTCAGATCAACACATGGGCCTAGATCCTACCGGGATAAACATTTCTTAGCTGTTCTTGAGTTTCTTGAAGAACAGCTTACGCTCTTCATCTTTTTTGACTAAAATAGCCCATGTCTATGAGAAAGAGGAGCCCAAGTCAATATTTTGAGTTTTCTGAAAGAGGAAAATTCCTGGAACAGCAAGTAGCATTCCCAGAGTCTTGGCAGGGCAAATATTGCATCAAGCTGAAGACACCTTGATAAATGGATTAATAGAATTATGGGCCAAATGTTCCAGGTACTGGGCATGTAATAGCAAGGTACTGAACATGAAGACAGAGGTGCAGATAGTTCCCTCAGACCTATTTCTGCATCTTTCTGGTATCTTGAGGAATAGGGGTTGAGCCCATGAGGAATTGAGTTCGGAAAGTCATGGCTCATTTGTTTTCCTTTCCTTTGGGCAGCATCCATTTTTACTTTCAGCCAAGCCTCTCTCCAGCCTCACCTCTCTGATCATTGCTGCAAGACAGTTAAGGGAGGACAGGAGATGTGACGTTGATGGAACTTCTTTGTCCAGTTCTAGCAATGGGTGGGATTCAGAATAAAAACTGTTTGAAACCTCAATTCAGTTGGAAGATTCTCTTCCTTCTCACCGTGTAATTAAACTGTACATTCACTTTTTAATTGTCACTTGTTTCTTAAAGACAGAAAATCCATTTTGGGGGGTTTTTCATATGGTTTGGATTTGGAGAAGGGTCTCCTTCATTCCTAAACTCCAGACTGGACTGCCTTTGGAATACAGCCCACTGGCCAGATTTTGCCCAGTCATGGTGCTCCTGTGTTGTGGAGCAGAAAAATCTTACAAAATGAGGGCCTTGTTGCCCTTGTAAAATCCTTGCTCACTTCTGTTACTTCGGCTAACCAGAGAGCATTCTGGGAATGAGTCAGCTAAACTAGAGGTGAAAAACAAGTTCCATAACTGGAAAACAATTGTTAGAACCAATAAGCCTTGACACTGTGGTTGGTTACACCTGAAGCATGTTCCTATCGTGGTTTATGGTGGTTGGTTAAACACATTTGTTGTGCCTCACAAGTATGGAAACTCCTAACAAACTAACAGCTGAAGAACCCTGGATCTTTGCAAAAAAGTGTCTTCACTTACCACATCTTGTGAAGTCCGTGCTTCACCACACTCCTGGATGAGGAAGAAAGCACATTTGCACTTCCAACCAGACATGAATAAAAAGTGAGGCAGACAAAATATTATGTGGAGATACAGGCTTTCAGCTGTGACTCTGGAGGGTTTCGGCTCTCAGCCATTGGTTTTGTACAACTAACATTGTTCTCTTTGCCTGGATGAGAGTCTTACTCAAAAGAAAAAGCAAGAAGATCAGTCAGTGCGCTCTGAAAGGGCCCATCTGATACAAAGCAGTCAATGGAAACATGAGCTGAGAGCAGGCCCAGCCACGCCAGGTGCTGAGCCCCAGCAGAGCCCTGGCAGAGCACAGAGCAGCCTCAGCATCCACAGCCCCAGGCTGGAAGAGGGCACTTGTAGCAGGAAGTGGCAGCAGACCAGCCCTGGATGCTTGCCTCTTCCTGGGACCAGACTATTCATCCCGTGTCAGAGCCAAACTGGCAGTGGGCTGCTCTCAAGGTGAATTAAAGCTGTGCCATGAACTGTGCAGCCTGGGGGGATTGGCCATCTTGGGTCTGTGCAGACACAGAGAAGCGCAAAAGAGAGCAGAGTGGTGGTGTAATTGCTGAGGAGGCTGTGCTCCTGGCAGTCTTGAGATAAATATTAATTAACAGTCCCTGATTTCCTGGAAGGTACAATAGGCCTGATTTTTCAGATGGCTGCTGAGGTGAGCAGCTCTGGTTTCGTGAACCAGAGAAACCCCAAGGGGAGCTGAGACAGCCACCAGGAGCCTGCAGCTGTCATGAGAATGGCTGACAGGACCCAGGTGTGCCAGGAACAACGGGGGCCAAGTGTCCATTCTCCTGGCTCCAAAAGAAGCTCCTGGGGAGAGCCAGCATCCAGGGCAGGAAAACAAGCTGTGGCACATCAGATCACTCAGAAGAGCATGCAGGAAGGGCACTGAAACTCTGGCTGCTTAACCACGGAGCAGTGGTACCCAATGGGGAGAAAGCTACAGCTTTCTCTCTCTAAGCTCTGCACCCACCACGACTGACACAGTTGTCCAGAGAGAGCTCCAGTGGGATCCTGTTGGCACCCAGGTGTCAGCTGCAGGCTGTGCCCCACTCTCAGGCCAGTCCAAGATGGCAGTAGTGAGCACAGCTGTGGGAGGTGAGCCCAGGAGCTGCAAGAGAAGGTAAGCAGTTGTGCACTGTATAGAAGTGTGTATCTATTCACTTATCTGGCCACACCGTGCAGTATAAATTCGAGAGTTTTTCTTCCAAGTTCTAAGTTCACAGCCCATCCTCCTGGCCAAATCCAAATCTTTCTCAACTGTTCTGTGTTGGGAAGGTTGGTGTGGCCTGATCCATGTTTATGCTGTATGTTGTAATGGCGTGGGCTGTTGAGAGTTTTCAAATTTGTGGTTTTCATTTAGTTCTTCACCTTTTTGAACACAAGGGAAAATTAATAAAGACTCTTTGGTTTCCAGGTTTTTGGCAGCCAAAAGGAGAGCTGTTATCCACTGAGGAAGGAAAATAGGGAGAGGGAGCAGAGAGGTCAAAGGATGCCCTCCTTTCTCTGCAGGATGTTTGAGACATATGAAAGTAGTTCCTCTTTCTGCTAGAAACTTCCTGCTTTTGACTTAAAACAGATTTAAACTTCCAAAGCCTCCCCAGGGATGCTGAGGGCAGTTGGAGGATCACCCTTCACAGCCCAAACATCTTATTGAAACCTCAACCTTCAGAAGGAGACTTTGGTGTACCCACAGTGGGCAACAATTCATAAAGGTTAAAATAATGCAACCGGGTTTAACAGCGTTTATGGAATTAAAGGAATTAAAAATGAAGGTTTGTTTTTTCTAACTTCCAGGGTGACACAATGAGAGGAAGGAACATGTACATGAGAAGCCATCACCTGTGAGAGAAGGAAGAGTCTCTCCCCAAGATTAAAACTTAATTTGGGGGTTTACTGGGGTAGAAAGGGTTTGATAGGGAAACTCATGAGATTGCTTTTCTTAGTTTATTACCAAGGATTATTGATTAGTAAATGTAAGAGTTTAAGGGTTGTTATGTTTGGTCTTTTTACCTTTATTAATCATGAAATTAAAAAATGCCACACTCAAACCAGACAGAAATTCAGAAAAGTAGAATGGAACAACTGAATTAGAAATAAGGGAATTAAAATGCCTGGGTCGTTTACTCACTTCCAGGATGACGGCCACAATGAGAGGAAGGAACACTTCTGTCAGAAGCTGTCACCTGCAGGACAAGGAAGAGTCTTTTGCCAAGACTTGAAGAAGAATTTTTGGGCTAACAGGGCTTAGAGATGGAATAGGGAAATTAATGAACTTTACTATCTGTTTTTGTTATAAATTTATAGTCATGGGCCACAGTTCAGATGTCACCTGCTCCAATTAATGTTGTTTCTTTAATGCTTGTTTTATTTTATTACTTAATTTATGTAATTGTGTTTTGAACAGTAAATGTAAGAGGGTTTGGGTTGGCTATGTTTTATAATGTGTTTTAATAATATTTTATGTTTTATTATATGTTTTATTATATTTTTTGTTTTATTAAGTTTCATAAAATGGTTTTAGTTAGTGAAACCCAAACTTGTTTGCTTCTTTCATGTTTCAAATGCAGCACTGATTTGGAAGGAACCCAGGCACTCACTTTCTTCCCGAGGCGCAGCCCCTCGCTCAGTGGATGGGAACTTAATCCTCCAACCTGTGGGACTTTACCATTTACTCCTAAGAAGTCTGAAACACAAGTTTGAGACTGCAAACCCTTCAAGCCTGGGGACTGACCCAGGTTTAACTTGCTGTTGCATGGAAACTCCTTTTCTTTCCAGTCCTAATACAAACGTTTCCTTATTTTGCTATTTCAAATCCTTTTGCCTGAGATTCCCTGGGGGGGATGTCAGGATGTTTCCCAGTTTATTTTGCCACCCTGTGCCGCTCCCTGTGTTCCCTGTGCTGCTGCACCTCCTGCTTCTGTGACTCCCCTCACACCTGGGAATCTCTGACTGGCAGCACATGGCACTCAGATTTCAGCCTTCCAAAGACAAGCAGCAGTTTTAGTCCAACAAGAGAGAAAGAGTCAGCCCCAGATCCCACTGCACTATCCTTGGCCTCCCACCTGTACTTATTGGAAATGCAATAACTTTCCTAATTAATGTTTTTAATTAACTTTTTGAATTATCATTTTAATAATCATAAGCGGTGTATTAGTCTTCAGCAGTGTAATTTTTCATTTTAGCCAGCACGTAGCTAAATTCTTTTCAGACTGTTATTTTTTGAGTATTACATCCCCAAAAACTTTAAGTTTTGATAAACTAACCCTGATAAGCTTCTATGAACAAAGCCTGGGGGAGTTAAAGGCTGGAGATACCTGGAATCCAGAATTTATAGCCCTCTAGGGATATGTTGAAGTAACTGGAAGATAAAGAAGAGACTAACAAAGATGATTCAACATCTGCTGGAGACTCCTTGTCTGGAAAAAAGATAATAAAATACTAAAAGTTGTGGACTAATTATCAGGATACAACATTAGAAACACTTAGATACATTTCCAACACTTGCACCTGCAGGTAATTTTGATCCCAGAAGGGCAGGCTCAGCTTGGTAATTTCTGAGACCCCCTGCTATAAAGGCAGCCACTGCAACAAAGAATTCTTGAGCAGTTCACTGTCCTCTATCCTGTGGCTGCCTCTGCTGAGGAATGCAGACAAACAGTCCAAGTGTGAAGTGTTTCTAAGGAATCATTTTTTTCATGGCTGGTCATTTAGGTCACACACCTAAGCACTGATACTCAGCCTATGAAAGCAAAGGGATAGAGAACTATTCTTACTAGATCTAGAAAGCACGGGGTTAAATGTCATCTAAAGGAAAGGTAAATACTGGAAGCATCAGGGGTGCGGGGTTTTTTTGTTATTTTATGGGGTGTGGTTTTTTGTTTTGTTTGTAATTACCTGTGACTTCTTTTCTCAGTTTAAAAACAGAAAGTACAGAAAAAGATCTGTGCCTTTGCTATTGTCTTGTTTTGAAGTCACGTTAGCATTTTTGAATGGCTCTACACAAGTTTTTTCCAAGCTGGAGGGTTCCCCAGCCCCAAGGTCACCACTGATCAGTGCATGAGTCCACAAAAAATAGTGGAGAGAGAGCAGCTGGTCAAACACTGATTGTGAAGCCTGGGAGGTTGCATATCGTCATAATGCAAATAATCTCTATGTGTCCGACTGAGAGAACAATTTTAAAGAGTTTCTTCATTAGATTAGGAACTTTCAAATTCTTTGGATCTACAGCCACAACTTTTCCCACTCATTAATGATTATTAATTAATTAATGTAACTGGACATCAGAAAATGCCCAAACACACAGCACAGAACCAGGGGAGGAGACACTGCTGGCATTCTATAGCTCTACAGCTCACATCTGAAGTATAGTTAGCTGGCAAGCATCCAAAAAAATGCAAAACCACTTTCCTTACAGATCGTCCACATTATATTTCTACAGGAAAACAAACGTCAAACAGCAACAAGAGGGGGCAAAAATAGTACTTACAACTCTGCAATGCCTTCTAACACTGTATTTAAAATTCCAGTTTCAAGGGAAATAATGCTCAGAATTCTAGGAGTTTTCCAACCATGTTTATCACTCTCTATCACAATATGAATGCGTGAACGTATGTCCAGAGTTTTGTAGATAAACATATATACACACACAAAAAAGGAGAAGGGTACAAGAGATCGTTTTAGTGCGTACGTTTTCCAAACAAAACCCCTAAACTGCGGATGGTAAAAAAGCAATTCTCATGGACACCAGGAAAACACATAAGGAAGAATAATTTTAAAAAGGACACGAGAAACACATTAACAGAAAGTTTCCTTGCAGCCCTGGCTGCTGCTGCTGGCACCAGCTCCTGCTCCAGCCGAGCAGCAGTCCCGAGAGAGGCCGCAGGAGTCAGCGCTCCGCTCGCCTCGCCCCGCCCCGGCCCGGGGCCGCCTCTCTCTCTCCGCCCCGGCCCCGGCCCCGACCCCGGCCCCGCCTCTGC
>VZRN01005010.1:731036-797521 GCA_013397935.1 Dasyornis broadbenti | reverse complement strand
CGGCGGGCGCAGTGCCTGCGGCGCTGCAAGCAGGGGCTGCCTGCTTTCCGACAGGCGCAGCCCGGCCGCGACCTGCTCGAGGAGTTCCAGCGCCGCGAGCCCTACAAGTACCTGCAGTTCGCCTACTTCAAGGTGAGCCCCACAACCCCTCTTTGGTCCCTCCTCCATCCCTCCTCCTTTCTCCTCCCATCTCTCTGCCCTGCCTCTGCTCCCCACCGCCCACCTCCGGCACAGTCTCTGCTCCACAAATTGTGGCCTGGTGCGGTGCTACCCTCCAGCCACGCCAAGTGCGCCTGGCAGTGTGGTGCTGGAGGGAAGCAGCGTGGTCTGCCCCTGCCCCTGCACGTGGCGTGTCCCAGGCCGGTCTCGACGGTCACAAGTGCCTCGAGCACCCAATGCTACAAAAACCTCCTGTCATGCCAGCCTCTTGCCTGGCCCTCGGAGCAGGTTACTCTGGGCCAAAACCTCATTCCCATCACCTCCTCCACACCAGTTGTCATCTGCCTGACCTCCATTTCTTCCCTGCCCCGTGGTCAGGCCCCCTAGTCCTTGCCCCACTGGGCTGCCAACCCTACACTTCCTAATCTTCTCCTTGACAAGCCTTTCAGTTGTCTCCTCCCACTCCTGTAACCCACAGTGGAATCACTGGGTGCCTTGTCTTTCTCCCTGCTTACCCATGTAGTACCACCCAGCTCGCTCTTCACCCGTTTTTGTTCAACTCATCCAGCATGTCCCCTAGATCAGCCCCTCCAGTTCTTCCTAGACATCCAGCCACTGGAGCCTGCCTCTGTGTCCTGTAGTTGTGTCATTCCTGCCCCTCTCATCTTTCCATCTGCCTTACTTGCTAACCTTCTCTGGAACCTTTTTCAGACTCTTCATGTCACAGCTCTGCTATTGCAAGTGATCTTCGCTACTTCTTCTCCTTCAGCGTGTCCACCCTTCTTCACTTGCTTGTTTCTGGTCCAGTTCTTTCAAGTGCGGCAGCCCCCAGTCTGTGACTTGCAGATAGCCTGATGCCTGAAAACTCCAGTTTCATTACAGCTGCAAGAAGGAATGAAGCAAAAACTGGCTGCTGATGCTAGCTCTGGAATGGTATTTACCTTTTGCTCTTGGGTCAGCCAAGACAGAACACACTCTTCTCTTAACAGATTTCATCCTGTTTTTCTAGCTTCTTGTCATTCATTTGTTCAGGATCTAATTGATTATTTTCTCCCTTCTCATCTTCATCTTCTGTTCTCTATATCAAGGTCCATCCCTCCTTCCACCCCCTCAAATACTGCAGTTATTTGCATTTCAAGTAAACAGGGCATCTCTGTGGGGAGGAAACAAGCTGAGCTCTTTGGTTACATTGTTTTCTCTTTTAGGGATTCACTCCCAGTGTATCCCACTATACATTATATAGGGTTGTATGCTTGGGCATTATTTTGAGATTGCCTCTTGAAAACACACATCTTCTTAATTGTTGCTGTGTCCTGTTTTTAGAAGTGCTGTTTTCTCAGCAGTTTTTTCCAAACAGATGGAGGGAAATGGGTTCTCATAAAACCAGAACAGTATCCACTGGCATGGTATCACACTGGCATCTAATGCCTTCCCTAAGACCATAGAAAAGAACTTAACTTGATGCTTTAAAGCCTCTACCCTTTCTTTTGACTGAGAGGGCAGGAATTCCTCGAATTCTCAAAGCCATGTATGGATACCAAAATGACATCACCACAAATATTTCTTCATCTTAATTTAGCTATTGATTCCCGCCTTGTGGAACATACAAAGTTTGCAGTGTATGGATAACATCAAAAATAATTTCTTCTTACTATTTTGAATACAGTCAAGTAACTGCCAGGTAGGGTGTGAGAGGGAAATGGGAGGAGCCTCTCCCTCTCCCTTAGACTGTTTTTTCAGTCATATTTGCAGTAAGTTTGAGCAGTGCAGTTTGGTGGTTTTGCCTTTAGTGTCTGTTGTTTATATTGTGTTTCATACTGGAGTTGTAGTCTGGCTCTGAGCCCTTATCTCTCACTTGGGGAGCTCTGAATGGGCCTTCTAGAGCTATAAACTGCTGCATCCAAAGGACTTTTTCCTGGCTGGTGGTTTCTGTGGAAGGAATGTCCCTTCCCCCATGCCTCCACCCCCACCAACAGCGTTTATAGTATAGGAAGAAGCAGGAGGGAAATGTTTTATATTGTTTTTTAGAGCGACCATCTGTGTATTCAGGTGAGCTCCACAGAGAACTTTTGCCACGTTGTAAGATTCTGGGAGCAGCTGTTACTGCGCTTCTGCTTGCTCCTCTGGAGGGAGCTTTCTCAGAGCCACTGAGTTCACTTAGGAGTGTGTTTCTACCAAACCTTTTTTAGTTTTTTTCTAAGAGGTGAAAATTGAAACCAAGAGTGAATCATGGACCTAAGTAAAAACGAGACTTGTCAGCCTACCAAAGCAACAGGGTTACAACTGCAGCACAAAAGAAACCGGGCATTTGACAAAAGTGCAGCTTAGATGTCCCTTTGCCTTTAGCACGATCTGGGCTGACTGGAAGCACGTAATTTTGGTACAGCCAGAAAGGGCAGCTGGCAGAGTTCCAGCGCTGGGACACTCATAGCGGCACAGCAGCAGTGCGGGAGTTGAAGTCTTGCTTCGGTGCAGCCGTCTCTCAGGTTCCATTCTGAACTGAGAGGGCTCCTTTTATAGAAGCAAACAGAAGAGTGCGCGTGCACACGTGCCTGTGATTCTTGCTCGTGGTTTTAAACATTCCCTGCCAGAAGCTATTTCAGATGTGAGGTGGATCTTTGTATCGCCTATACATCTATACATGGAATGGATTGATGTGGATCTTGGCCTAGAAAAAAGGTTTTAACATTTGACAAATATTCAAGATTTTTGCTTTCTCTCTCACTCTTCCTAAATATGTGCGTATGTACTATATAATTCATGAAAATGCATGTGTATATATAAAAAATTGTTTAAAAAATAATTCCATGCACACAGAAGTATGTACATGTTTGGTACGTGCAGTTGTAAATGAGAAATGTACACTTCACAAAGTATATCTCTAGCAATTTGTAAGGACGGTGGTTGGACGGTCGGGACAAACTCAGACGAGATCTCTGGCGTCAAAAGTTGTCTTGGAGCATGCAGTTTATTGCTTTAGGGCGTGGGTGCAAGGGCCTTGCAGAGGGCTGCCAGTCACAGCCCTCAGCAGGCCCGAGAGAGAGAGGGGAAGGGGCAGGAGAGGGGCAAAAGAGAGGGGCCAAAAGAGCGGGGCCAAAAGAGAGCGAGCAGGAAGTTCCTGCTCCTTTTATCTGTCCTTCTACTGAGTATTCTAGTTTACACAACCAATCTAGTACAAGATACAACATCCTATAGCATTTACATACAGCCTATAGGAATCCTTACATTACCATACTGAATGACCCTCAGGCTACTGATAAGGAAAGGGATACCTTTTACTTGAAAAGGGAATCACCATGCTGAGGCTTGGCACCTCAGACATCAGACTCAGCTCTTAACTCTGTTTCACTTATAGGTTTCATATTCTCCAAGCCTAAGCAGTCATATTTGTAAGGCTTTCCTCTTTCATCCTCCCCAACAGCAATTAAAGTTAGTTTAAAAATGGGCACAGAAAATTGCTTAAGGACACAATTATTGACCAAGTCTCTGCAGTTTGCTCTAATTTTGTAATGCCACCAGGAAGATATATTATTGTAATAATGTCCTCTGTGCTGCTAGGCAAATAAGTGACATAAACACATGTGAACAGTGATGGCTCCTGACCAATATCCATAGGTTAGCATCAGTAATTGCTGTGAGATGAATCCCTCCCAGGAGCCATGGTATAGACTTTTGCCTTGTCAGCTCTGTGAACAGCGGAGGGAGATGAGAAAAACCCCAATCTTTTTGACTTACAACAATTATCTATGCTATCTGCAAAAATAATAAATGTCTAAAGTTTAAAAAAATTCTTCACCGTGATGCAGCTAGGAGTAAAACTGAGAAGAGTTATATCAGTTTTACTGTACCATTGTATCTGCTGAGACTATGCTCTCAGTAGAAGTAAATTTGTGAATATAGAGAATGCAGGAAAATTCATTGACAAAACTGGGAACCTTTGAACTGTTTTGGGGTTTTTTTTTTCCAGTTAACCTTTTTTAACAGCTTCTTTTCCCTATCCCTGTTTAGGCTAATAATCTTCCAAAAGCTATTGCGGCAGCTCACACATTTCTTCTGAAGCATCCAGATGATGAAATGATGCAAAGAAACATGGCCTACTATAAGAGCATACCTGATGCTGAGGAGCATATTAAAGACTTGGAGACGAAGCCTTATGAGGTATGCTTTTTATTCACAAGAGTCTGCCCTTTTGGAACTATTCTATTACTCCTCTAATTGGGTGAGATTCAGGGATCTCATTTGCTTATGTGTTCTCAGTTCTTAGTCTCCCTCTTTCTGTCATATCGGTCATCTTTGTTCTGCCTTCTTGATGCATCCAGTAATTCTCACTTCTCCTGCACTTCATTGTTCCATAAATGAGTCACAGCAAATCACAGACTGTGGCGTACCTGAAAGCTGCTACATGCAGATCCCTACTGGAGCTAAGCAGGTGCATAGTTATCTAAATTTATGAGCGCTGTAGTGGCACAGCTTAAAAATAACTCAGATATTTGGCTTTAAGATTCCATTGAAAATCTCTGTCACAACCTGTACTTTAGACTCACACTGTTGCTTCTCTCCAGCAGGCTTTTCTTTTGATTGGAAATGGAGTTACACACTCTGCTCTCTAGGAAATACCTGGTAAAATCCATCAGTCATCTGTATTTGTTGTCTTCACATCACCTGGAGAGCAGCTCATGCAGTCATCCAGAAATGTGGAGACATCATTTACTGTATTTGAGTTTACACAACACTTGTCATGGGTCAGTTACTGCTGATTCATTCCTGCCAATTTTTCAGAATCTCTTTGTCAGGGCTGTGAGAGCGTACAATGGCGACAATTGGCGGACATCCATCTCTGACATGGAACTGGCTCTTCCTGATTTCTTCAAAGCCTACGATGACTGCACAGCAGCCTGTGAAGGCTCCCGAGAGATCACAGATTTTAAGGATTTCTACCTTTCCATTGCAGGTGAGTGGTTAGGAAACACGAAGGAAAGATGTCCCCAAAGTGTGCTTCGATTTATTGGTAGGATTGGTTACCCTCAGTTTGGGCCAGTAGGATTTTATTAGATTCATTGAGAACTGCTTGAATTCTAGTTTATCCTTTTGCTCTTTTCAGTAACGTAAATGAGGTCTATCAGGAAATCAGAACAGAGATCTTACATTAACATGGAAGTTCTGTGTCAGAGTAACACAGGGGTGTAAGTAACAAAAACTGCTCCATCTGGGTGGTAGCAGTGATTATCCAGTCAGGTCTCTTGACTGTCATTTCAGTATCAGCTTGGCCACATTTCAGGCTCAGTGGTTAGCCTGCCTTTGAAATCAGCTTGTGGTTTGTATAGGCCTGGTGTTCTGGATCTCCTGTCTCATAAATGTGACAAGGTTCTGTTGCATATTTTTAATCTTTCCTGCATTTGTTTTACTGTTAGATAGCATCTATTTTTTGTGTGTAGCTTATAAAATATCCATTGCTTTGCAAAGGCAAAGGGACGTCACTGTTTTTGATTGTTGTCAAAATGGCACATACACATTTCCTATGCTCTTTGGCAGTGAAAGAAACAAGTAATTTCTCCAGCAATCTGAGCTCAGTGTTGTTGATAATATTTGTGTGGAGAACACCTGCATGTTTCCTCAATAAACTTAGAAATTCTTTTGCATATTTCATGTTTTTAAGTTGCCTTAAGGAAAACCATTCCAATTTTTGTCCTAAAGCCGTAATATGTCTTGGTGAGGGGTAACTTTTGTGAAATGTGTTTATACACGAGCAGCTCCAGTTTCTCACGGTGTGCAGCTGCTATCCACCTGTACAGCTGATATGGAATAGCTATTGTAGGCTATTCCTCAAGCCTTGACTTACTCTTGGGCAAAACAGGCAGGTGCCTAGGACAGCAAATAAAGAGGGAAGGTCAAATCTCAGGTGGTAAAGCAAGGAATGCAGACTCTGTTCACCAGTGGGTCAGAGCCCTGACATCAGGACAATCCCCAAGCCACTGTGAAGTGTACAGTGTCCATGCTCAGCTGTGATTGACGCTTACTGTCACCCTCCCTCTTCCTCCTTGGAAGGGAAGGACAATTTCCAGCAGTAGTGATGGGAAGGAAAGGTAGGAATTACTGCATGATGTCATCATGGCAATGTGCATGCATTTCAAGTGTTTCGCTGTTGAGATAAGTACATTCAGATTTAATTGCACTGCCTGGGCTGAACTGTGCTCCTGTTCCAGGGAGAGATATTCTGCCTCCAAGGGTCTGCAGAAAGCAGACTTAGCAGTAAGTGTTGACCAGAAGTATTTGGGTCTTGCACTAGGTATGTATTTATCACTGAGCGGTGAGTTATGTTTGGAAGTCGGATGTGCTCATGGCATGGGATCACATCATTGAGGGACTCACATCTCTGGCTGGAAGTGCTGGCTGGAATTGAACACTACTGTGTCTGGAGATTCCACTGCTCTTGTAAAAGATGGGTCTGGTAATTTCATTTGGCCAGTTATTTTTAGTTAGCTTCAGTGTTCTTCATGTTAGGAGTTGTCAGGGATGAAAAGTGTTCATCTTGGTAAGAAATTTGCTGCGCAAGCTTACCTAACTTGGTTTCGCCTGTCAAATGTGGCTAATAGGGAAACTAAGACTTTAAAATATTTCTTTTCCATGCCATTGATGAATTGTGATATATTCGGAAAATGCTGGAAACTTTTTGTTGGAAAGTTTTCTTGAAATGTATTTTCTTGATAAAATCACCTGTGGTTGTGAACGTACATATTCCTGGCTGAAAGTTGTTCTACGGTGAGCAGCATATTCTCCTCTTTCTTCTCCCTTAGAACATGCAAAGTCTGGGCCCAAAATGCAGCCGTCTCTGGAGGTTTATATTGCAATCACCTGCTGTATCTCTCTGTGACACAGTTGTACTCAGTAGCATGTGGACCTTATTCATGCCATAATTTAATGAAATTGCAAAGGCTTGCAACATTTCAAAAAAGGAAGAAAGCACTGTTAAGTTTACAGCTAGGAAATAATGCAATACTCTGCAATACTCTATAAAATCCACCACCACATGCTGCCTGTAGGTGTCAGTGAAATCTGTTTTCTGGGATTACAGCTTTGATGTAATTCAGATTTTTACAGAAGGGCCTAGTACCAACACTTGAAGCGTATTTCAGATGGAGTTGTAGATTCTCGATACTTCCAAGCAGCGAGGTCCAAATGCACAGGACCCAGGAGAGCATTATAAGGCCAGATTTTAATGGGTGGCTGAATGGAGGGGTTATAACAATTCACTCTGTTCTATCTATATCCTTCTTTGGTGTTTTCTTCCTGCAGATCATTATATCGAAGTCCTTGCATGCAAAGTGCAGTGTGAGAGCAATCTGACACCCATTATAGGAGGCTTTGTCGTTGAAAAATTTGTGGCCACCATGTACCATTACTTGCAGTTTGCATATTATAAATGTAAGTAGTGATTTATTGTCCTTAAGTAACACTGGGATGATGTTGGACAGATTCCTCTTATAATCTTTTTCCTCTAATTTTATGCTTTAGAATGTAAATAGTGGCCTCCAGAATCTGTGTTGTAACCTGTTCTGGGACAGAAAATCTGAATTCCCTGGTATCTTTTTGCTCCCTGCATCACTGTAGTTAACAGAACTTCTTCCACAGATGAACCAACAGAGTATTTCATACTATTTGCTTTTTCCTAGTGGATTCTTATAATCCAGTTAAAATGGGGCTAAATTGGTTTTGAAGAAAGAGGGGACCTCTTGACAGAAATTGTGTGTCTGGTGCTCAGTGATTGCATATTTGATAAGTAAATTATTCAGTGGATTTTGTGGATTCTTGAGAAGCTACTTGCACTGTAAAGAACACATGTAGCCCTTACAGCTAATCCTGCAGGCTCCAATATCAAAGGGAAGACATATCAGCCACGTAGCATCAAGCCATTCATGACTTTTGCTTGTGTTGTTTGACTACACACTTCACACATTGACTCTTCCCTCTTTATCAATTCTAGAACAAAGAAGTGGGGAGGGATTTAATATATTTTTGTTAGTTTTTTAAGTAAATGCCCCAGTGCTTGTCACCAAGCTGTGGGGTGATACTGGGATACCTGGGAGGAACATTTGGTTAGGATTTGCATAGAACACCATCAGAGGTTGATGATTAATTGATTTTTGAATCATGGCCTTTCATGTTCAGATCACAAAAATTGCTTTCTGGAAAGCAATTTTTTTTTCTCTGTGCAGTGGGTGAGGAGGTATAGTATGAGCTGTGTTTCCATTTGAGTTTTTCAGAGCTTAGATAATAGCAGGAATTTGTTCATTTACCTTACCTGGATTTTTTTGATGTGTTTTTAATTAATTAGTGAATGACATGAAGAATGCAGCTTCCTGTGCTGCTAGTTACCTTCTGTTTGACGAGAAAGATGAAGTAATGAAACAGAACATGGTCTATTACCAGTACCACAAAGACAAATGGGGGCTTAAAGAAGAGGATTTTCAGCCCAGATCGGTAGGTGAATTACCTAAAATGCCTTCTAGACAAACTCAAATACTTCTCTGAATCTCAGTGCGGCAGAGGTTGGGAAAATGCGGGATATCTGCTGGTTCTGGAGTTTTAACACATACTGTTAAAAAAAATCACACAGAAAGTTGTACACAGAGGTGTAGTGTGTCATGTAAACAGTGAATGTCATTATAGCTCTTTCCCTTTCTGTTGAAATACACTGCGATGGGATATAATATATGATGAGAAGTAAATTCATACTGGTACTTCTCTGTCACTTAGGCGTATTTATATCTTTATGTACCTCTATAAAGAAAACAGCTGGCCCCTGAAATCTCTGGTGATGAAATCTCTGAATGACATTCAGGCTTTTGTGAATCATTATTTGCCAACACATAGTTGCCCACTCTCTTGTTATTTCAGGTTCTGTGGGCTTTGGAATGTGTCTGGATATGGTAACTCCAGCTAAACTCACTTTCCACTTACTCCATTTAGAACACAGTTGGGTGGATGAGTACGGAAAAAGGCTCAGGACTATCTTGCATCTAATTATCCAGATTAAAATACTTGCTGCAAAGAACCCACAGTAGACACCAGTCCATGCAGCAACAATTGTCATCCGGCTTTAGAAGAAAACTATTTTAAAAACAGGTTTCCATGCTCTTCTTAAATTTCCATGTCCAAGGAAATTTTACAGCCTGGACTGTGACATCAAATTGGCTTTTCCAACGTTTCTTGTTACCAGGATGTAAGTCATGCAACTAAATTCTGACACCTCAGTGACTGCTTAGGCATCAGTCATATGGGCTGTACAACTAGACAGTCATTAGCAATACGTGTGCCACTAATTAAATTTAGTGCTGTCTGGTCATGCTTCCTAGAGCGTGCACTTCATTGGCACAGTGGGAGCCCAGGCCTGCCCTGCAGGGCCGACTGAGACAGAAGGAAGCAAAAATGCATTTGGTTCTTTCAGGTAGCAGCAGCAGCAGCGAGTCTAAGCTCACAGAGGAAGGGGACTGCTCCTTTGTCACTGCTTTTGGGAGCAGAACCGGGCTTTATAATCATATTGGAGACAATGTTTGATGGTGGTGGGAGTGAGGGGTAGCAACAGCATGAAACTGCAAACTGCAGACAGATTTGGCACACGTGTACAGAGTAGGCAGAACAAGGGCCCTACACATGCACTCTGAATGTTTCATTGATAACTTCTGTAGCTGGGAACTACAGGTAATTTTATTTTTAAATACAAAATATTAAATGCACACAGCTGTATTTTCTTGTACTTTGATCTATGTAGCTATAAACAGAAGTTGCTTGCTGTCATACTCACTTGCCATGAGAACCATAATGCCTCTGGTTTATTTTCAAAAAGTGGTAATGGGGTCACAGCAACGTTTGACTCTGGCACTAACCTTTAGATGTTCTTGTGAAAGAGGGAGTCTCCTGTTTTCTTACCCCAAAGGAGTTAAATGGGATAATCAAAGCAGATTACACTTGGTATTCACAACTATGATAGTACATGGCTGAGCTACACTGGGCTGTTTGGGCCAGGGAGTGAGGAGGGACAGGTGAGTGATCTTGCAGGGTTTCTCTAGCCCAGGCTCAGGCTGGGGTGGTGAGTTATTATCATGCAAAACAGCTTAGTGTGTCTCTTTCCCAGAAGTGCCTATTGCCATACGCCAGCACGCAGGGAGACAGAGACTTTCTGCTGTCCAAAGCCCCCAGGAATGCAGGCACAGGCTGCTGCTCAGCTCTGGCAGTCTCATTCCTTATTCTCAGACTCGCCAGTGCTTTGAAACATGAGAAAGAGGAGAGTGCTTTGTTCTTGCAGTGAGAGAGCCTGTGCTTAGGAAGATCCATGGAAGAGTTTGGAATACGCCGTTTGCTGTTTTGCTGTTTCCATTCTCAAATGCTATGAATCCTGCCTGGGATCTACCTTTGCGAGGTCTGGGTCTGACTTCACTGGAGTAGTTTCAGATGACATGTAGTGACGGTCCCTTGTCTTCCAACCCCAAAAGTAACAGAAATTTTGGGTTTTTTTGATAGGAGGCAGTTCGATACCACAACATAACCACACTCCAGCTGGAAATGTATGAATTTGCAAAGGAACATCTGATGGATGATGATGAGGTAAGTTTTCTAGAAATGAAATCATGGTCAATTGATCATCACCAATGATGATCATCACCAATTTATAATAAATTTTTGTTTGGTAAGTGGAATATAAGAACAAATCCAGAGAACATCACGTACCATTTAAAAAAACATGGACAGATTTAACACAAAGGTAAGCACAGAATGCATTAAGCCCACAGAAAAAAAAAGAAAACTCAGTTTTCAAGTTGTAACACCAGGGGGCAGAGAAGCGGTGTATAAATATTTAAACCAAATGTTTTTCTGGATTTCGTGGTTTTTGGGGACAGAGGGGGTGGATTTTTTTTTTTTTATGAAATATTGTTTAAATTAGATTTAAAGATTCTTATGATTTTGTCCGGAAGTAACCACCTAAATTGTAATTTTTGTCCAAAGGAAGTCTTGTTATCGGTTACTTTTTTCTGCTCAGTGGCATTTTGGTCACCCAGTCATGCTTTTTAAATGGTTGGAATTCATGGTCAAATAACATATAATGACTGCTATTTACACTGGAAGATATGTAAAATGGATTTTTATTTTGGTGCAAGGAAAGTAGTTAAATTGTTGAAAGGGCATTTCTTTTTCTTCCGCAGCTGAAACTAAAGTGTAATTCATGGGAGATTTTTGGATTGCCTTTTGCTTTGTTTTTGGGACCTTTCATTTAGAGGTTTAAAAAAATCTTCACATGATGAAATTTTGACAAAGGAAGAGCTATGCTCAGTTATGACATGGGACAAGGGTACCTGTAATGAGCACTGCCAAGGTCTCTTCTAGTTAGAAAAGACAAAGATGGTTTATGTCAAAAAATGATTACTTTTGCAATTTTAGTGTCATCCAACACATAGGGAGAGAGAATATTTCATAGCAGAGAAGTAATGTCTGTGCTGCCTTCAGTATTCTCGTGATCTGAAAACAACTTTATGTAAAATTCCATTGCAAGGCTAACCAGACTTCAAGAAGACTTTCCATTATGATAAAATCCTCTGAACGACAGTTTAATAAGTTGCTTTAAGGTTAAGCTTAGATGAGGGCTGGTCTGTATGGATTTTCATCAAGATGTGAAATACTTGAACACTTTTTGTATTCCCCTGTTGGTTTGTGCTTTGTCCATAAAGTTTTCTTATGTTAGGCATCAACTTAATGTGTGATTTTTTCCTTCTTTCATATCTCCTCCTTCAAAGCATAGGGATGAGTAATTAAGGGGGGGAGGTGAAGAAGTCCATTTTGAGAGCTTTCCCCATATGTTGTTACAAGAAGGGGTTATAGAAACAATCTTCAGCCTCCAGCACTGTGTGTAGAATAAACAAGCATTCATTTGCTGCCATTCATTCCTGTAGCCCCTTTCACCAGGGCAATTACAAATGACCTTGCAATCTGCAGGAGGGAGGTGCAGTGAAAATCTCAGATAAACTTTAGGGGAACTGACAAGCAAGTCATATTGCACTGGATTATATGTTTGAGTTAAACAACCAAAATTGCTGGGGCTGTTCATGCGACAGATATCCCCACCTCACGCTCTCTTTGTATTAGAAAAGTTACTATTCTCCTTCCCAGGGAAGAAGTTGAAGGGCTGCTGTGCCCTTGGGCCCTTGCTAGGGCCCAAGAACCTGGGAGGGATGGAGGCTATCCATTGCCTCTGGCTTGGCTCTGGCTTTTGGTAGTGAACTCATAAATCCCGGGCTGCCAGAATTTATCTTTGGCTGCAGGAGACTTCCATGGAGTCCAGACAGAGCAGGAGTAGCACAAAGGTAAAATCACTACCTTGCAGTTTCTGCTCTATGGGCAGGACCTGGTAGTATAAGTGGAATTTTATCTTTTTTTAATATTTCTCCTGGCACAGATAGAAAAGTTTGTTCCATAGGAATGTTGAAAACTCATGAAAACCCCAGATAAGGCCTTACAGTAAAAACTTTATTAAAAATTGTTACGGATGGAGGCAAACTCTCTTCTAAGTGCACTCTCTTTATTTAACCATGTGCTACTTGGGCCATAGGCCATACCTTCTGTGAGTTTCTATGGTCCGTGTTTGCTCCCTCTGAAGTTGTTTGTGGGCCAGTAAGATAGCCCACAAGGTAATTGGCAGAAAAAAAATAATTCTTTTTTCCTTGACGGAAGCAAAAGGATCGATGTGGCAGGAGGATCCCTTCCTGTGTGAGTGTCCTTATTTTCAAGTGGAGAATCTAATTTTATTCAGACTTCCCAGTGCTCCTGTATCCCAGATCATCCATGTGTCTTTCTAAATCCCATTAGCAAAGCGAGTGAAAATATGTGGCTTCTTCAGTAATACATAGCAGTAATTACAGAGGCTGGAACAGGCAGTAATGATTTTTGCATAAGTTACTACAAGAAATACTGTCCTGCTTGTGTTACTTTATTAATATTTTTCCACAAGGAAATGAAAAACTCTTAATTCAAACATTTAACACAGCAGAGGTGACAAAGAATATTAGCACCAACTAGCTACAAATTACTTTTAAGAAAAAGTAATTATTCTCAAATATCCTTGCAGTTTTCCACAGGGAAGTTAAAAGAACATTACAGTGTTGTCATCTTAGTTGGCCATGGAGAGACAAGCTTCCTGATTTCTCTTCAGATGTGTAATGCATCAAGGCTATCGTGGATACAGCTCCTGGTATTGCACAGATTTAAGGAGCAAACTGAAATGCTGTTAAGAGCCAGACACTCAGCTAGTGTAGATATAACTTCAGCACCACACTAATTGTATGAGACGTGTTTTTGGCCTATAAAATCAGGGCTCTTACGGAATTTTTTTGAGGTGGGATAACTATTTAGCTGTTCTAAATTACATAAAAACCACAGGTATTTGGCAGGGATGAGCCTACAATGTGTTTTTTCTTTCAGTGCTTAATCAGTAGGTGAGAAGCTGTTGGCAGCTTTGACCCACTTTTTTGACATCTCTTTCTTTTGATTTGTATATAGTGTGTGTTCATTTGTGTAGTGGCTGAAATTAAAACGCTTCGTATTTCATCACATCCATGTGATGCAAAGAAGAATAAGTACTGAACTAATGTGACTGGCGGAAAGAGGATGTGGAATAGCATCAAAACACGAGGGCCCCAGTGGAGTACTGATAGCAAATAGTAATCTGAATTCAGCCTATTTTTCTCTTTGGGAATTGCTAACAACGTATTCTGAGCTTTATTAATTCACTACTTTCATATATTCCAATCATTTACACAAGTGTGCTTGTAACAGCAAGCTGTAAGTGCAGACCTGTAAACCCTGCCCTGTGGCCTCAGACCAGCACAGCTCCAATAGCACTGCTACCCTGAGAAGAGCTGGTGGCAGCTGTCTCAGGGAGAGTTGCCAGCTAATGGGGGCAGTGTTATGGTCCCTGTTCAACATATACTTTCTTAAACAAAAAAGAAAACTGGGATTTTTTTTTTTTTTTTTTTTCCCATCATCATTTCCTAGTGGAGATTCTTCCCGTGTGGCTGGGGTTTTTTTGCTTTCTCCTCTTGCTTCTGCACTACTGGATGTGTGTCTTGCTCAAAGGTGTTCCTCCTTCCATTTAAGCCGCTTCGCATGGGAAGGTGCCAGCACGGTTGGGCTGAAATGGCAGGATGACCTCAAGCTGCAGGTACTGGCATTAGGAGTAACTTCTACTGCCCAGATTTTCTTCAGCTTCTGCATGCAGTATAAAGCAGGCAGGAGAGCATAAATAGAGCTCAAAAACAAAGCCACTGGAAGGTTTCTGCTTTCAGTGCAATTGGAGCAATGTTGAAGTTCCTCTGAAACTGGGTTGACTCATGTTTTATAGGCATTATAAATATGTTAAAAGGAAAGCATTTACTGGTTTACTGTAAAATACTACTGTAATAACAGCAGTGCACTGTAGTCTCCTATACTATATGGGAAAAGAACAGTTAAGGGTTCAGAATATATCGTTAAAATGAAATGGGAAAATATTTGAGAAAGTAGCTAATCATGTAACAGCTAAGCTCTCTTAATATTGAAACAAAAGCCTTAAAAGCATGTGGCAGTGGGTCACACTGTGGACTAAGTGTCTGAAAAATAAGTAAGTTGAGGGACAAAAAATTTTTCTGCACAAAAAATTAAGGGTTTTTCTTACTTTTTCCCCAGCTAGAATGTGAGGAATGTCCAGCCTGGACTCTACAGCTCATGGAGGTTCTGGGAGGGCTTTGAGGTGGTTACAGTGAACTCTCAGGTTTTAACTGAAGGTTAGATCAAGAAACTTTCTCTTGGTCAAAGGCTGAATAAACCTTTCAGGCTGAGCCACTCAGTGCCACATGCCTTACTGTTATCCTGAAATAATGTTTTCCCCCTTCAAAACATTGTTGGCCAGTGTGGTGTGTATGTGCAGGCTCTGTCAGGTCCCTGGAGCACATGTCCTGCACAGTCATCCGTGTCAAACCTTTGTCTTCACTCTTGCAAGGTTATTATTTGTGCTTGAACAAAATCCACTGGTTTTCATAACCTCACTCCTTGTGGCTACTCCCATTGCTCACTAGGGCATTGACAGGACAATTACTCATTAATTATAGGGCAGCCATGACCTCTCCTCACAGACCCCACCCGTGCAACCCTTCCCACTACCACAATCTGATCACCTACACCCAGTTCATAAAGGAATCAAATTGTTGCTCTCACTGTTGAACAAGTTTCCAATCACTGAGGTCTCTGAACTTTGGCAAAATTTGAATTTTTGCACTGAAGGACAACCAGTGAACCTTTTGTGAGATAAATATTTTTGTTCTAGGTCATAGATTAGGAGAACTCAAAGATCTGGCCAATTTTTTTTGCTCTTTCTGTTTTCACTTAAGGCTGTTTGTTGGATGAGTTAGAATAAAAGCTGTTTCTTCTTCATTCACTGGTAATCAGACATAGAAGCATGTCCAGAATAATAGCTTTCTGTAGATCTTAATTCATTCTAGAACACTTTCTTTTTATTCTCTGTTGCTTCCCTGCAGAATGCTCTATCCCACTGCAGTACATATGGAATCCCTATAGGAAAGGCCATCAGCAGATCTGCGTTGGAAAGTATGGCTTCTTACAAGAAAGCTAATTGTTTCCCATAACTTTTCCAGTCTACACTGAGGAAGGACAGAACAGATTATAGGTGGAGGCAAGGATCCATGAATGATTAATGTTTGCACTTGCAGAAGGCAATTATTGCAAGCGATGGCAAAGTGTCTGGGTCTGTCAGTGAGCAGTGCAACTGCTGCTTGCCGCTGGTTTTAAATGATGCTGTTGAAAGAAAAGTTGGTGCTGGACCATCGGCCTTAAGTGTGCCGTAACTGAGCTGGGTACTGGTAGCTCTTCCTCTTTGCTGTTTTATTTTAATAGCTGACTAGGAGTCTCCAAAGTACAGATGTATCTTTTAAAAAGCTGTGTTTTGTGAGTGTCAATGTGACATTTAATATTGCATAAGGAAGAGTCTGGCCCAATGTATATCATGGTCTTGAACACTCAGTACACTGAGGTACTAAGTGAGGAGTTTTGCTTTCTTCTCCTTTTTAGGTCTTTTTTTTTCCAGTGCTCTAACTTTACTTATGATAGTGCCCCAGTCTCACTAGCCTGGGTTAGCTTATTCAGAATTGACCAAGGACTCTGTTTTAAAATTATATTTTGTTATAATCCTCCTACTCATATACCCTCTGTAAAACCTTCTTGAATTAATTACTGTGGCACAAAACTTGTTCTTTCTGTCTGTGCTTCTGTTGAGTTGTTAATCTGTGCCAAAAGTGCTCACTTTGCATAGCTAACAGATAATTAGAGGTTCCACTTGGTCAGATCTGCTTCTCTGATTCTTCCTACCACTCACACTAGTCTGGGAACATTCCCCTTTTTCTGTTCGATATCATGCCTCCCGTATTTCAGGCTATACCTGTTCCATCTTTTCCCATACATCCTTGGTCTGTCAGTCCCACTTTCCACTGACTGTCCCTGGATTAGGAGAGTGAAGAGGTTGGTTGCACAGGGAGGGAGGTTGTGGGGTGCCACAGAGCTGCTGAACCTGTACCTGGCAAACCTGGAGGACACGACTGTGGACCGAGGGTCAGGCACAGAGGAAGTGCTTCCCTTCAGCTGGTCAAGCAGCCCCCATGTGTGTACTTTCCACTTGTTGGCTGCCTAGCTATCACTCATGTACTGGTCTGGCAGCAAACCCTGCTCTTCCCGAGCTTAGCCAGACTTCACATCCTGATTTCCTACCTACAGCCAGACAGCTGCATCGTGCTTTGGACCATGGATTGCTCATCAGGATTTACATCAGCGCCGGGCTTGAGCACTGTGTTTATGGGACCTGCATTGGAGCTGGTGTCTGTTGTGCCCTTGGGTAGCTGGCAGCAGAAAGAATTACGGCTTTGCAGCCGACTTTGCATGGAAAATTAGATGTTCTTTCTGTAAAGGTAGGGACGAGCCAAAGAGCACACCAGGTAAATGGAGGGACTCTGTCTCACTGAAGGGGTAAATCGTATCAAAGACTCATTTCAGACTCCAGATCTGCAGGCACAGATCAGAACGAAGCTACTCGATAGCAGACAGAAGGCTTTTTCCCTGGAATGAATTCCTGTGGAATATGTGCTGACTTCAGCCATGCTAAATGCTCTGTGAGGAGTCAAGTGGGTACTAATGGGACAGGGACAGTGATGGGCCTGGTCACAGCTGCCAGTGTGACAATGTGCTCAGCTCCTCTGGGGCAGCATTATCACCTTTTCGTTGGGCTGCCAACCAGCAGTTGTCACCTCTAATTACAACTCGCAAATATTTTACATTTTGATTGTGAGGGCACAGGCAAAAATAATTTTAGCTGGGGTTTTGTTTGTCTTTAATCTGGAGGTTTTGCCTTTGCCAAAATAGCCAGCATCCAGGCAATTATTCAGTTGTATTGCAGCATATTTTATGTATGTATATTGTTTCAGCAACTGTTTGTTATATTTTTGCCATATGTCAACCTCTCTTACTCCTCAGTACACCTAATTAGACCATGACAGCTTCTGCAATGCTTTCCTTTAGAGCTCAGTTTCAGGCACTAGCCATTTCAGATTTCAGGTTTGTTTGGAGTTTTTTTCCTAATATTATTGCACTTAAATATCCTTTTCCATTTATTACATGTTTCTGGGTTTGAAAATATACTAGAAATAAAAAACTTGAATTTTGTCTGTATGTTGTGTGTCTTCTGAAATATTCTATCTTACTGATGAGTAAGATAGAATATCAATAGCAATATAAATTTGGATACTTAAATCTTTTGAACAAATTCAAAGCACAACAAATCACCATCCTTCAGGACTTGCTAAAATTATTTCATAGTTACGAAATCTCAGTGGTCTTTTGAGATGGAACTGTGAAGCAGGGAACAAGAACAGTAGTTATTTCAGCCAGCTTTCCTCCTACTTTTATTTTTGTTTGATTAGTTTCATTTTTTCTCTCCTGGCTAGTCATACTTCCTGAAAATATGATGTTAATACTTTTTAATCACAATATCCATAATACCGTTATTGTATTCAAAATAGACAAAAATTCTCTATTTCTTCTTATTATTTTCATTGACAGAGGTTTTAATGCCCTTTCCTTATCAGAATAGAAAACTGTAAAATTTTGAGTCTCAAAATGTGTTTGGAAGATGCTGTCTTTTTTAGACAAAAATGTGCTAAAAATGTAACTGTGATTGTAAAACTCTGTCTGCAGTCTTTGTTGAACAGACTGAAAAGCCTAAACCAGTTCACAGAGACTTGAAATGAGTGGTGAAGGAAAGAGGGAAAATGAACATCCAAACAAGGATGACTTGCTTTCATCATAACTGGAATGATTTCTTATTAATTTAAATGTGAGAGTGAGTAAGAGCTGATCAGATTTTCCACCAGAAAGTGGCAATTTGTTTTGGAAAACCCTAAATGATATCTTAAGACCTCTTTAGACCATAGGTTTATGTCAAGTAAGGAAGAACAGGAAGGTTTAAAGAAAACACAGATAAATGAAGAGTTTATCAAAACATTGTAGTCACTAGAGTAAAGGGTTGGAAATGTAACATTGAGTATCTGCATCTCTCTACTTACAGCTGAGTTTTTGAGTTGTATCAAAAAGAGAAAATAGGCACAGGTATTCTCGCAGGGTCTCCTGTCTCAGGCAGTCTTTCTAAACTGTGCATGGAAGGCAAATCAGAAAATGCTGGTGTTTCTGAGGGTGCCAGCCGATGGGCTGCTACAGTCAGTTTTGAGTAGTTTGAGATGCTGCTGCACATTTGCTGTTGACCTCTTGCTTTTCACCACTTGAAGGTGTTACCTTGGGAAAGTGATTACAACAGGGTTTAGCTCGTTTACTGCATCTTAGTTGACAAGACAGTAAGCTCTAGCCAGTGGGGCTGTATGATCCCAGAGCACTCAGGCTTGACTACAGGAAGACATTTTACTGTGGTATAGGACATAGAACTACCTTAGGAGTTAGTTTAAAGAAAGTTGGATTGTTACGTTGTGTTGGTGCCCTGCATTAGTGGAGCAGAGCTTGTAAATGTTATATTTTCTGGTCTGAATCTAAACCCAAAGGATTTGTTTCCAGTATGGAAAACATTCTAGGATCTCTGATTCTTCACATTTTTGCTGCGTTGAAGCATGGCATGTGAAGATCTGTGGGTGAAAATGGAGAAGTAGTGTGTTGAAGGGTGTGACAGGGGATGTAAATGGTTAGAGCAGACATACAAAGTCAGCGTTAAGGTTCTACGAAACATTTTGGCTTTGAATCTTGAAGCTTTCTAATTTTTTTTAAGTTTTATGGTATTTTAACAACTTCCTAATTTAACAGGTGCTTTAAACATTTATTCCTTTCTAAGTTTGAGGATTTCATTGTCTATTTAAGTACCTGTAAAAGTACCGAAGGATTTATGTGAAGTCTATAACATTTTCTTCTTTTAAGGTCTATGTCACTGCAAGTACTTATGCTATCGCTGCATGGGCCATTTACCTGCATTTTATAGGCTTGTCCTAGTGTCTGCATGGAGGGTGTTAAAAAATATTTAGACACCTATTATTACAGTTTATTTTTGATTAAAACAGCAGAAATTTTCCACCAATTTTGCAGTACAGGGTTAATTTCTTTCTGTTAATCATTTATAGGGTGAAGTTGTGGAATTCCTTGATGAGCTGTTAGAAGTGGAGGAAGAGAAGGAATCCTGATGAGTGAAACCACCGCGAAGTATTTTACAGTAGTGAAGACTCACCGTTTCTCCTTACTATTGTTTTTGATCACCTGTAGTTCCAGTTAGATATACCTCAAAGGTGCTTCTTTCAGCTGCACCTTTTGTCCCAAGATCCACTCCTGAAAGGTCACTTCCATGCTGCACTGACTCTTCCGTGAGCATGGCTTTTCGCTGTACAGAACTGGTGCATATGAGTTTCCCCCTTGAGCTTTGTTTCCTTTACACAAACACAACAAAACAGACTTTCTGTTTTCTGGGATAACACTAACGTTTCTCACTGTGGTGCTGTTCTACTAAGTTGTAGCAGTACAGCTAAATATCAAGAACTTTTGTCAGATTATGAACTATGGAAGACATAACAGTTCCTCTTTCTGAGCTATGAATTGTATTATTTATATGTCTTTTTATGTGATGGTGAATAAAGTGATAATGAATCCCAGTGCATCTGAAAGATATTAAGGTACATTTAAATAGCTGAAATAAGGTGATTAAAAAAGCACAACTAGTGATCTTGTAAACATTGCTTAAAGAATTCCGGAAGCAGTGTTGATCTTTCTTGAAAACTAAATTAAATTCCATTATGTGAAACTGAGAATAAAAATAATTTTTTCTTCCTACCAGTTCTTACTCTTTCTGTTGAAACAACCTGTGGTTGAAACAACAGGAGTTGAGGTGGGCCAATCTTGCATGAAATACTGGTGATTGATGTATTTAGTATTGTCTTCTGTAAAAAACAATTTGTGTGTTTTTTTCAGACTGATGGCACTATCTGTGTAGTTTTCACCAAAGGTAAGTACAGGTGGAAACTGAGGTGATTTTCAATGGAAAAACGAAAGATATTTATGTGTGAATTCCTGCCATTTTTATTCATTGTATGGCAGAGTCCAATACAGAAGTAATGGTACAGACCAAAAGAAGTGTGATAGAGAAGAGTAATGAATTGGTGTCTAAGTCTACTGAAGAGCAGAAATCCCCTTGAACTCAGAGAAGGATACAGGATTTCATTCTGTGCTTTCCTCTTTTGTTTTCAAGGATCAAGTCCTGCAAGGGGTTTCATCCTGCTTGCATCAAGGGGAGATGAGCATTCAGTGCATATGAGCATTCAGATGAGCATTCATCTCCTATAACTGAACTGTAATTCAGCTGAATGGAAGTGAATTACAAATCCAAAATCTCCTTTGAGTTTTTTAAAAGGCAAAACACCATCTACACTAGCTTGCCAAGTTGTTGCTGCTATAGCTTACATAAGCTGTGATAGTCTACACTACTACTGAGAGTCTACAGGGAATAAGGAGAATCCATAGGATGAAGTTTCAGTGTCCTTCAGCATATGACAGCAATGAAACATTTGAATTTAAGTGTGAAAGATGTTTGGAAGATCAGATTGGCTTTTTAAACTGCTTTAGTATCAATTGTAACTAATCCATTGAAGTTGATGGGCAGATTGTTTTAATCTCAAAATGAATATCAGGACCCCTTTAACTTTAGATTTGCCCAGATCAGCTGGTGGTAAGGAGACTGGAATCTGGGCTTGCTGTGTGCCTCAGCTGACAGAGGGTGTAGCCTCATGATTTTGTTCTACATGATATTAGCACTCCACTCATTGTAATTTTATGTATGAATTGAACTTTGCTTTTAAAAGTTGCTTACAAGCAGTTGATTGTAAACCATCTCTTCACCCCATGAAATACATGTAATACCCTGCTGGGGTAGCTTCTCCAATTTATCCTTGGTTTCCTCTGTATGCTCAAGAGAGACGGTACCGCTTTGGAGTCCTCTTTTGTCCTTTGCTTTGCAGCCTGCATGGACAACTCCAGACTTCGTCCTCAGGCACTCAACCATTGATGAGGGGAGACCTCAATGGAGTCTAGAACTTCTTCATGAGGGAAGGCAGAGGGGAAGGGCAGACTGATTTCTGTGGTGACCAGGACCTGAGGGAATAACCTGAAGTTGTGTCAGGGAAGGTTTAGGTTGGATATTAGAAAAAGATTCTTCACACAGAGGGTGGTTGGGCACTGGAACAGGCTCCCAAGGGAAGTGGTCACTGCCCCAAGCCTGACAGAGTTCAAGAAGTGTTTGGACAGTGCTTTCAGGCACATGGTGTGACTCTTGGGCTGTCTGTGCAGGTGCAGGAGTTGGAATTTTTGATCCTTGTGGGTCCTTTCCACCTCAGCTTATTCTGTGATACCCAAAAGCTTCATCCTTGATACTCTGGCATTTGAATCAAGAAATCGCACCATTAAGGGGTGTGGACCTGGCTGGAGATGGATATATCCATCTACATTGCCTTTGTGTTACAGCTTTTTTAGTTTACTTTTTTGCTATCACCATTTACGAAACTGAGTTCAGAGCTCTGCCAAGCTCTGGCTGTTTCCTGGCTGTTTGTTTCTGTGGTGCCCCAGCTCTTGTGTGCTGTCCGTAGGTACTGCAGTGCAAAGCCTCAAAGGCTTCCAAGAGCAATGCTTATAATTCAGGTTCCTGAGCCTGAGGTGTTCCATGACTGAACATCCTGTGTGGAAATAACATGTGCACAGAGCTTCTAATCAGGTTTTGCCTGTTGGTGGAGTGAGTAGCATAGACTGCAGTATGTAGGAGACAACAGAAAATAAGTTCTGGGACCTCTTTGTTTTGCCACCCAGGGTAATTTCTCTCCAGTTAAAGAACTCCATTCCCCTTTCCAGCTATAGTTGTCTGAGATTCCTATTATCTTTTTTAAAGAGCAAAGTAAATGATAAAATACTGCCATATTTTCACTCCTCCAGTAAAAACTGAGCACCAGAGTTACCCGTTTTGTAATTCATTTGACTTCAGCAGATTACATCAGGGATATATTTAGTGCCTATGAACCCTGATTTTTCCTTTTCATCCAAGAGTTTTTAAATGGTTATTGAAAGTCTCTCAGGTATTATCAATTTTCTGGCAAGCTTGTGATTCGGTCTTCAAGGCCTTCTTAGCTTATCTCTTCTCATGTTCACTCATTTCCTCAGCTCTTGATCTTGCAGTTAAAATCCTCTGCCATGGTGCCTTCTCAAGTGGGGATTTGATGATTTACTAAGATGTCCATTAGCCAATGATTTCTTTTTCTTAAGCCTGCTTAAAGTAAGTCTGATGTCCTTTACCGTTCCATTTAACTTGAGGCAACTGATACTCTTGTGGCCTCATGAAATAGCACCGTGATCCCTTTTTCGTTTTGTTCAAGTGTCTGTGGATTTTTTTCTGGCTTTCTCAATTTCCACTACATATAGTCCCAAGCCAGTTCCATGCTAATAAGTACAAGTAGTTCTCAAACCCTTATTCTTTTCTAATGAGGAATAGCTCCTCTTCCAGTTCTTCAGTACTTTTTGTGGCTTTTTTCAGCATTCTCAGGTTCTTTTAACTGATTTTTCTTTTCCTGCTGCTATTGTTAAATGCCAGCATTTACATGTGACTGTAATAACTTAGTGTCTCTTCTTCCACTTCTCTGATCCTGCCAGCTCTTCTTGGGAGGCTGTGGGAATAATCTTGCCTCCCTCCTGCCACCCCAAATTCCTGCAGCTGAGAGTTGTCTGCTTCAGATGTTAGCAGCTTCTGCCTAACAGGATGGGATATTTAGATTTGTCCCCATTTCTTCTTTTGATAAGGTTTATGGTATGATGCTGATGCTCATGGAAACATCATCTTGCTGAACACACCATGTTCATGTGACAGGCTTGAATGCAGTGTTGGTACTAACTATGTCACTGTCCACCTTGGTGGTATTATTGCCTGTTGTAGAGCTGTATAGGGACACTTTTTAATAATTGCTCACATTTCTAATAACAAAGCTGGCTATTCTGGTAGTTGCTGTTGGCCTCTGCTGTTCTGTCACTGCTCACAAGCAAGTCTGCAGCAGTTCCATCTGTATGTCATTCTCTCATCACTCAGAGGCGAATGGTGGGTGAAGTCCATCTTCTGGCAGATTTGTATTGCAGGGGTCTGCGTGCTTGTGAGTGAGTCCTGGGCTTGTTTTCTTGTTGAATGGGGTCCTGCATGATGGGGAACTGCTCAGAAGCTGAAGATTAAGCTGAGTCAGAAACAGTGTCTCAGTGAGGTTTGGGTGAAAAACACCAACACTGGCTGCCAGGACAGTCTTTCTTATGCAAGAGCTAAAGCTTGGGCAAGGGAGGAGATGCACAGGTTGAAAAACAGTGCCTCTCACAGATTCTGCTAAGAGTGTAATCCTTTTCAAACAATTGCCTAGTCTTACTGATAGCAATTCTTTTCACTACTGGCTCATTGCTAATTCATCCTCATAAATAGCAACATTCATTAAAAGAAGGAAGAAGGGCGGTAGTGATTTTTCTCCTCAAAGCTTAATTTTTCTCCCATGAAACAACATTGCAGTCTCCATACTTCTGTGCCTTGGCAATTCCAATTGCCAATAAAATCAGCTATGAAAAGCAAATACTTTCAGAATGATCAGTTCTGGCAAATTCAATGGGAATACAAATGTCCTGCTGGGCCCTTTCATTTGCCGTAGCAATTCTGCAAGCAGACCTTCATCACTTCTGTTGACAAGGCATGAGCCAAAAGCAAATTCGAATTGCTCCATTTTCCAGAGCTTTACTGCTTTGGAATGCTAGAATATAAACCCAAAAGTTAGTCAGTTGCTGTTCTTAATTCACCCGAAGAGCCCATCCAACCAAGGAGGTGCCATTTCTCCCTACTTTCCAGAGTAAATTTCAGATAGAATTAATGATGAGTCTCCTCAAGACATGTTAATCACCCTGAAAATCTGATAACATGTCCTGCTTTATGATTTTTTTTTTTCTCAGTAGACTGTTGTCATCAATATCCCCCATATATCTTCACACCCTTTACAATGAATTATTGGTCTGTATTGATAATGGAGGCACACTTAGAAAATTTCCATTTCAAGACAGTCTTCATGAAAAATGATTTAAATAGCATGCAAATTTTACAGCTCTGAAAAAGGAGTTGTGATTAGACAAAGATTTGTTGGATAATAAAAGTACAAGTGTTTATTATGGCTGGTACTGAGAATAAACAGTTGCCTGCATATGCCAGCTACTATGGAAATATGTTTTTAAGTTCTAATGTGAGCTGTAAACCAAAGCTACTTCAGTTAAAAAAATTCAATACTTAAACTGTGGGGAGAAGTAGTCAATGCCAGAGAAAACATTCCCATTTAATAATGTTTGAACATAGAGCTGTGATGCAGTTTGTAGCAAGGCAGTGAGAAAAACCCACAACTAATCCTTCATTGCAGCTGTCTGAACTTTTGGTTGTCTGCCATACTTTAAACAGCGACTTCTTTTTCCTGGTGACTCAAGACTTGAATGACCTAGTGTGGAGAGTTTAAGCTCTATACAAAAGAGGAGTTAAGTAAGAAATAGCTGAAGTAAGTTGGGTTGTACACCCCAGCAAATCAGGGGTTTGTATCTTAAGTCCTCTTCAGTGCCTAGGAAAAAATATTAAAATAAATAGATACCTTTTTATTTATTTTTTTTTGGCAAGGAAATATTCAGTGGTTTAGACATCCATCTCTCCTCCTTCCCCTCTTCTCTCTCTTTAAAGTACTGATGTTACATGGAAATGAAATTCTGTAGAGGGTTCAAATTTTGAAGTTTATAAATGCTAGCCTTTCCTGTAGGAAAATTTTCTAAGTTTTCTTTGATGGTTTTTAAATTTTTCTTTGAGTTGATATATCTCATGGGTAGACCTTTTCAGTGTCATGAAGTAACAAATGTGCATTTTTTCCCTGATAAATTCTTTTGCAAAGTAATAGAACTTCCTTACTTTCAAGTGGGAATATGGGAGTCAGAGGAGTGTTTTTATATGACTGTTAACTTCAAAGGAAAATTAAAAAGAGGCTTTCTGCCTTTTCCCCATTCTCACTATCACTTATCTGAAAAGGGAATAAACATTTAAGTATTATCCTGAGCTGGTGGAAACCCTGTAGTTTTACAAGCCTTACAATGTTGTAATAATTTCTTATTAAGGCTAATTTTTAAATGGTTGTTCATACCTACATATTCTGCTCTTTCACAGCTATGTATTATGTTGTATCTTTGCATTACAAATTATTGGATGTAAAAAAAAGGTAAATCATTGAAGAAAAAATCAATCTATGCTGGGTACAATGACCATGGGAACAAATCTCCAGCATAATAGCTTTTGAGGTACAGTAAGCAATAAGGCAGTACACCACAATAACCATATATTGCTAGGACAAGCACAGAAATTGAGGGAATTTCAGCCTGAGAACTTAGCCCTCAAATGCATGAACCCAGTGTTTCTGTACAAAGGGGAACAAACACCTTTTGGTTGCATGGATTTGAACCCCCAAGCACCGTCAGAAGCTCTGATGTCATTTCTCAGCCTGCTGAAGCAAATTTGTACAGTCTGTCCAGACACCATAGCGAAAGATGTGTATGAAATGGGGGCTAAGTTAATAGGTTAATAAAGGAAAGGAGAGGAAAGGGAGGTTATGTCTCAGTCTTGACCAGCCTGTTGTAATATGTGCTTTCCCTAGAAGAGAATGATACATGACTTTTATCATAGAGTAACAGATCATTGGCAAGATGTCATCATCACAAAAGCACTTCTGATATTTCCTCCTTTTCCCCTCTCCTAATTTCAACCTGCAGCTGGCAGTTTCAGCTTTGTTTCCAAAGTAATTCATCTCCTACTGTGTTTTGACCTTATCATATTCAGATTTTGTATTCATTGTATAATGTATATATTGCTTGCCATTCCCATTATCGGTGATTAGCCAAGTTTCACACACAGAAGGAAGTCTAATTCAAAAGTATCATTAAAGAACTGTTTATCCCCATCTCTTTCGTAGTTTTCCCAAACTGCCTGAATCATTCTGGTAAAGTGAATACTGTAAATACAAACAGATGAAGCTGCAAAAGAGGGTAGATGTTATAAAGCAGAACTGGGCTGGCAGTCTAAGCTAAACACTTTTAAGCTAATATTTTTAATATCACAGTGTCTTCTACAAGAATTATGAAAGTAACAGACCTATCTTTTCTCCATAAACTTGTGGACAAACTGGATGATTTGCACAAGAACACAAGCACGCGCTTCCTTTCCTGGGATTTTTGTAACTTGATTTTTATTTAAATATCTCCAAAGCAATATGTTAATGTACACTTTCTTCTGGTTCATGAATAATAAGTGTTTCTAAGTCTCAAATAAGATCCTTGTACAATTTGTGTTTGTAATTATATTTCGAGTCTCATTTTCACATGTTTAGTTCCTGGGCCAAATAGTATTGACTTTTACATTTTGAATGATGCTACACAGAACTGTAACACCTATTTGTACCTTTCAGTTAAGCAATATTTTTAATGGATGTTCCTATGTTTATTTTTCAGCAGATTTCCATGGGTTTACAGATGATATATTTCAGTTGAGTTAACAGTCTCCATAAATTTGCTTAGTGTAAAATCCACTGTTGGATTTTTCTTTTTAAACTGCATTAAAAAAAAATAGTTTACAACAGAAATTCTAGGTTATTTCATAGTGTAGTATGCATTAAAAGCATAAAGTCATGCATATGTCAGAGACATATTTACAAATCTGTACAGTTTCTGTCCTTTTTATTTACTGCGGCTCTTGCCAGGCAACAAGATTCAACGCTTACCACTCTGAGGTCGAGCTCTCCAAGATAACACATAGCCATTGTCTAAAAATGCTTTGTTTTGCTTACCAGCCCCAGAGATTGCTGGCTGCATGTAAGATGGGCCCAATTCTGCACTCCATTTCATAAAGCCTACCTTCCATGGAGTTAGAGATGATCACCACTGCGACTCAAGGCAGAACATGGAATGAACGCCACCCAGGCACCTTTTCTTACTCTTTGACTAAGGCTGAATGGCAGATGAATTTATTTCTGACCTGCAGATTATTCACAGTTGCCAGACTTCCTCTTGTTCATTCAGAAAGGTAAGGAAGACCTCATACTAAATTCACACAAACTATGCTAAGGGATTCTAGAAGACACGTTCCCCTCTCCTCCTGTTCATTTTCAGAACTGTTGGAAACAGAACGTGCTGTTGGAAAAGCCTCAGTGCTTTTACACCAATACCCAGTCTTGAAGCTGAGTGAATTTTATCAACTACATGCAATTTCTTTCTTTTCCAGGTCTGCTTTGTCTTTAAAACCACAGCAGCATGTCTTTAAAAACAGCAGCATGCGAAAGGGCTGCCCATCTCCCATAGCCAATGTCCACCCCTCCAGGCAATGCAAGAGCAGAATGGTGAAAAATCAGTCCTTCCACAGAGTTCACATGGCAAAAGTATTATACATGGCTTCAGCTGCCAGAGGTAATACTGGCTGTGAATTAAAATTCAGTATCTTGGTCAGTCAACGTCGTATTCAGAAAGCAGCCGACTTTATATAGGATTCCCTTGGAAAGTGCTTCATCAGTGTTTGGCTCTGTAATAAGAGGCTGTACATCATAACACCTGCATTCAAAGGTGCTCTGACTCCTCTCCTGCTGATACTCAAGGAAGAATGGCACTTACAGTATTCTCTGAATTCCAGGGAAACATCATAATTTCTACAGAAAGATTAGTTGTAAAAATGGCATTTCTTCACTAAGGCTGAAAGAATACCTTCCAGAAAAGTAGCATAACAATCCAACATTTGTGGCTTGTTAAATTCACAACATTGAAGAAAATTACCTTAGTAATCATTGCAATACTATCCATTAAAGTCTGGTAGCAAATAGTTTTTCTTTTAAGACACATCAGGTAATAACTTGTTATGGTGTTTTATCCTGACCAGCTTGGGCCGGTTAAAAAAAAGGAACAAACACCAAATATGTGATTGCTCCAAAAACATCCTTCTATTCTTCCCTCCTTCTTGTCCTCTTCCACTGAGAATAGACCAAAGAGGCCTGACCAGCCCTACCATTACAATATAACCAGGTAACACAGAAATTAATCAATTAATTTATTATTAATAGGAGCAAAATGTAAAAGCGGAACAAATTGGACATGTACTACTGAGCACACTGTGTCCTGCTGGTGTCTCCAGAAGACCCTTGTGATAAAAATGTACAGACTCTTTAGCTCTGAAAAGTCGAACATGCTAAATTGCAATTTCAAAAGGATGAAATCTTTTCTGTCTTCTATGTTCTTTTAGCATTCTTTTTTCCTTTTGCTTTCTGCACTGCTGGATTTTAGCATCCGTGAGTCATGTGATCCTTCTAGCATCAATGGTTTTTTCTTTCTGACCTCTGCCAAAAGGCCCCTGGTTAGACTTTCTGCATTTCAATGTGCTGGTGGTGGTAGTGGTGGTAACAATGATGTCTGGGTTGACACCTTCCATTTAGTTTATAGACAGAATTTTTCTGCTGCCGTTTTTTGAAAAACCACACTGCCAGTACAGCTGCAACCAGTAACAAGCAGAGAAGAATCACTATTATTGCTATGATAGCACCTTTACTGGTCTTGGGACAATCCTCTCCCTCACATGGCTCAGAAGTGGGGGCAGGCTTTTCTCCAAGGCCCTGGGTGAGATTTTCCTGCTCAGCTAGCTCCTGGGATGCAGTGTCAGTAATGATGTCTGGAGCTGGTGCAGTGGTTGCTACGTGTTCTGGGTAAATGGTTGTTTCTCTTGGTTCTATGAAGAGGCTGTGATCGGAGGGGCTGGCCATCACAGAGGTTTCTGACATGGATGTTTTTAAGCTGGTTATGTCAAACAGCATCGTTGTACTGGGCTCCTGAGTCACAGTTTCCAGAGATGTAGCTGGATGTTCCCATGTGGCATCATCATGACCCCTGCTCACACCAGAGTTCTCCAGACCACTCACTGACGTAAGTGGTTCCAGTGTGTCTTTAGCCCCTTCATCATCTACGGCTGTTGTTGCTGCCACAATTTGTGTTAGACCTTCCTCTGGAGCTGGGCTGCCATTTTCCGATTTTCTTACTTCCACATGATTTGATTGGTCAGTTGTGAGGGTGATGTCATCTTCTGTTCCCATTGAACCATCAACTTTATCACCTTCCTCTTCATCATCCTCTACCACCTCTTGTGTTACTGGATATCCATCTAACCACGACTCGTCAGTGATGGCAACTGCATCCATCACTGACTTTGTATCATTAGTTGTGAGAATGGGTCCAATGGGGAAATCCTCACTGTCATAAAACATTTTGGCACCAGGTTCATCATAGACTGTTTTCACTCCAATGTGGTTATCACCTTCAGAAAGTTGTGCTTTAGTGGAATCATCTGTCTCTTTCTCTGATTCAGGATCACTGAAAGTTTCTGATGGAAACCAAAACAAGTTTTTTTGGCTTAGGAGTGACACGGGGGACTCAGTTGGTGCCCTGCTTCCTCTTTCAGAAATGTCTGTGTGCTGAGTAACCCCTTTGGTACTTCCAGTTCTTCCTTCCTCTGAACTTTTACTGAAGGAAAGCTGTATTTGCTCCTGCTCAATTTCCTCTTTGCCATTGCTATGGTCATTCTCAACCATAGGTATTGATCTATCATCGGGGAAGTTATCTTCATAGTCAATGTGTGCCTCGGTTTCATCTAGAAGCATTAAAAAAAAACTTCATAAGCCAATATTTAATTTCTCTGGAAATGCACTGAGTTAATTTCTTACAAGAAGCCAAGGTGCAATAAGAAGTGACTTTTAGGCAGCATTTTTCATTCAGTGTTATTGTTTATTTGAAAAGGGCATGGTCCTTGAACTGTTACTCAATTTCAAGGGTTTTTTTTAAAAAATCACAATTGTGTCAACGTTAACTGCTAGTATCTTACCTTTCCAGATTTAAAAACTGGTATGAATAACTCACTGTCTGCAGTTAGACAACTTCATTTGCTTATTGTTTTCTCAAACCTTTCTCTCCCAAGTATGACTCTGCTAGACTTGAGAAAAAATTTTCAACTCATTCAAGCAAGAAATGTACGTAGAGAGAAAGGTGTAGCGAAAATGAAGCAATTACTAATTGGTAATAAAAAACCCCCAAACAAACAAAACTAAAGATTTTACAGCAATTTTATCCCTTTTGAGGCAGATGATTTTAAAGAATTATATTCAGTACCTTATGCTCAAGATATCGAGGTACGTTCTTATCATTATACTGCTTTTCTTCAATCACCTTTGTGTTACAGTGATACAACACCTGGGCCCAGAACAGTATTTCTTATTCCATAAGAGCTCTTCAGAGCTGACTGAGGAAGACTCCACTACCAAGGCTGACATTGAGTTCTGCTTGTTTTCATCTGAAGAAAGCAAGATACACCTATGACTGCAAGGCTGGAAAACTCTGTATTGAACACTTAAAGCCTAATACATAGTTAACATGAAAATACTGTCTGTAATCAACTCTCAGGATTCCAGTCTTAAGGAATTAAATGTTGCCACAGAGAAAAGATAAAAACGAAAAACAAAACAAAACCAAATTGGTAAAAAAGCTGAGTGCAACAGAGGGGCAGATTTGCTGCAAATTTGAGTTTGGTTTAGAAACACTCCCCATGCCTCAACAGGCCTACCACTCATAGCAAAATAGACTTGACTCAAAGCATGAAGCTGAATGTTTGAATTTGAATGGAATAATGCATTGTAATTTATATTTGTTCCACTATTCTAAAGCCTTAGCTCAATGAAAAATTTTCCAAACTAGACAGGGTGGTTGATTTTCAGCTCACACAAGTTTTACTCCATAGAAAGTTGATGTAATTGCTGAGATTTATGCTGGCATTAAAAGTCATAAAAAATAGTGCCTTGGGATATGGAAAATAAAACAAACTGAATCATGGTGAGAATTTTTTCAAGAGGGTGTTTAGTCTTTTATGAAGACATTGAAGCAATAGACCTGGCATGACACAGAAAAAAAGAAAATTAATAGGAGAACCTGTATTACAGATCAATGCATTCATAAAGCCTTATCTTTTTTGCCTTTTTACACTCAACCAATTTTGAATTACATTTTCATCTGGGGCCCACTTCAGTTTCCGCCTGAGTCACATTCTCCTTGGAGACTGCTTCCCAGAATTCTGTCAGAGCCATATTTGGTCTACTCTTAAGAAAGATTAGAAATATTGTCAAACCAGTCTGACCAAAACCACTTAGCAGTGATACAGCTCACACCAGCTCACTTTTTGCCAAAACAGCTTAAGCCAGGTGCCAAAACAGAATGAGCATTAGCAAAAGGTATTTTACTTGGAATAGCGTCTGGGTCTACCAGAAACCAAAGCAGTTATGCTAAGGAAACCCAAATGTGTGACCTAGCCTGCAGAGAGTTAATACTTCTGTGAAAGCTATCATGCTGGAGAGCTGGATGTTCTTAGCAGGTCCTCTCATCTCACAGGAAGTGCCAGAAACAGGCCTCTCTCCCTCCTGGTCCCAGTCTCCTCCTCTGCTTCTGTAATCCTCTAGGTCCTCCCCATCCTCTCCAAAGCAGGGAAGAACTTCAGTCTGGTGCAAGGATGATTTAGCAGTCAGGGAAATATTACTCTTAGAGTGGAAAGCTTCCTGGTAGGAATCTCACTTTTCTAATTAATCCTAAAATATTTTCCAATAGTGTTTCAGACTTTTGCAAATGAATGGAGGATAACTCTGAATACCAAAGCACTTTAGCAACATATTCATGAAGCTCTGCATCTATCACAATGTTGTACTTCTACTAACCATCAAACATTTGTCCCTTGTCTTACTTTCACTTTAGAATTTTTCTACCTGACTGGCACTCTCTTTGCATGGAAATGGTGCCTCAAATTGTTTTATCCTCTTATCATCCAGACTCCTGCTAGAAGTTGATACCTGGCATGCCTGCTTCACTAAAGTCCAGTGTCTGAGGACAGTCTATACGTGTCTGTTGTGTGTATATGAACTGGAACATCCTAATGTTTACCAAGCAAGCATTTACCAACTGCTACGGTCATTGTTTTATTTTTGGAGTTGAATCGTCACACCAGTCTGTCTGCACCTTTATGTCTCCTGTACCTCTATTTTGCCACTCCTGTACTTTTCACATTACAGTAATCCAGGTGAGGTTGAAACAGTAATTTTAATGTTATGGTGTTCTAAAGCAGGCACACACATCTGCAAACAAAAATTATGTCTGCATGCTTGTGTTGTTTCCTTCAGACTTGTTTTTTAGTTAGCAGTATGAGTGGGCAGCTAGTATTCATCTCATTGACCAGTATCTTATGTATGAGTGGATCATTGGTGAATGCTTAACAACTCTAGTAAAATGCTTTTTATAGATTTTGAAGCTCTTTCCCTTTAGTGTTTCTCCTGCCATGTAGTTTCAGCCCTCTAGGAGAAGGTACTATGGAGGCACATCAGGAAAAAGCATGTGTTCCTAAGAAAATGCAAGTCCTCAGTCTATCAGAACATACTAAAGATTTGTTGAACCATCAGCTGAGTCTCCATCAAACATTCTGTCTTTGGGCCTGATCCTGACTGTGGAGAAATGAATCGGTGTTTTCTTAATGCAGAGCCGAGGGAAGAAAAAGCCCATTGTTGTCTGAAGAGACTCTGAGTTTGGAGCTCATTATGCACCACTTGTCACCACATAAGGGAGTCTTGTTCCCTCTGACAATCAGATTGTGGCCCAAGCTGTAAAGCTGCTCTAACATATTTTCATATTCAATCTCCCGTATTTGTATAGTTTATAGCAAAGACTATCAACATAACTAATGTTGGCTTATGGGATGCCAGAATGAAAGCAACTATTGAGCTCTCTAACCATCAAAGGAAATACAGACCCCCTTACTCAGAAGATTTGATTTATATGATCCTGGCTTGACTTACACAGTAATAATACTCTATTCTTTCTTCTGGGCCTCAGACCTTCAAGTGGGACTTGGACTCAGTATTTAGTAACTTTGTGTTACCATGACAATTTTTAAGTCCACTGTGAGCTTGATTTTCCGGGAATAGGTTGCCCAACTTCTGCACTTCCTTTTGCTCACCTCCTCAGCACTTTCCTGAACTTTCTAGCTCCCTGAATTTTAGTGTTGGTACTGAGGAGCAACAACCAAACTAGATTCAGCTCCACCTCTTATCCAAAAAGTTGCAACCAATATTTATAAACATTTTTAAAGCTGCCAGCAACTGATTTAAAAGTGATTGCATCCTCCTTTCTACCTAGGCAGGTCTGATTTTAAGAAGAGCCAGCACTGAAATTAATTTATCTAAAACCAAAATCTTTCTATATTTGGTCATTGTTACATCTCAACCATACCCTCCTCTGGCAGACTCAAGGAATCAGTGAGTTTTAATTCACTGTCTGAGGGTACTGAGTCTGAAATGAACACTTTACAGCAAGAGATGCTGAAATTACATACTACCAAAGATGTGAAACTCAATTAAAAGGTAAAATCCTTTTAATTCTTAATTTATCCTTTCTGGGAAGTGTCCAGTCCCAGAGAGCTTTCATCTCCCTCAGTTTTTGATCCTAATGTGAAAACAGTGACCAAACACAGAGAGGCAAAACCAAAGAGCCTGATTTTCCACACTCTAAGATCAGTTTAATTTTTCTTCTAGATAGCATATTGGCATCCAAGTTCTATTTTGAGTGTTGCTATTTTGGACAACCATAAAGTGCACTGCATATTTTATGGGGGTATTTTTGGAGTACAGGAAATTGAAACTTGATTCTATATAGACCATCATTATGAACATTTGTACCGTATAAAAACATCTTTATTCTAAGAATCTCAAAGTAGCTACAGCAAATATTAACGAGACAGCATCTGTCTTTTAGGGTGGGAAGCAAAAGAGCATGTAGACTCATTTGCCTAAGATCCATCAGATTTGTGAACTACAGCATCTCAAAGAATTATCTGTTTGGTTTGGATCAGGCACACAAACTTCTCTCTAGTCAACCACAGACAGAAATTTCTGTGCTAGACAGAAATTGTATTGCCTTTTGTCTTTTGCAATAGCTACAAGAAAGAGGATATTTTTTATTTCAGCAGAGAGCCTGCTAATATAAATAAATAACCCATCAAAATTTTTTTAACTTATTCCATTTGGCAGAACCAGTTCATGCCAGATCGATACTTTACATTAATCTAATACAACCCCTCAGTGACAGGCCTGAAAAAGGAACCAAAATTTCTCATAACAATTGTTTTGACAGGCCATGGACATATTTGTTGCTGATTATATTTGTCTGTCACAACTATTCCTTTGCTCTCAGAATGAAAAATAAAAGCATTTTCAATAAAAATCAAAAACCAGAGACATTATTTTTGATTCTCCCCATTAAAAATGAAATCTTAAAAAAAAAAAAATCCACAAAAAGCCCCCAAAAAAGAAAAAGAAAAAAGAAAAAAAAAAACCCCAAACAAACAAACCCCCCTCCCTCCCCCCAAAAAGGTGTTAGCTAGTTGTGCTTACAGACCACATGAACATGAATCAATATCATTCTTGAAAACTCAGAAAGCAATGTTTGAAGTAATGAGAATATTTGAGCCAGGCAAAAAGACTGTAGCAGCAGATTAAGTGGTCAAAGTCAGCCAAAACCTCCTTACACTGACATCAGAATGATGGTCCTCTGCACAGAAAAGTTAGACTACCTCGGAACACACTAGATAAGTACACAAGTGTTGACACCGGAGAGATTCCTTAGGTGTGCAAAAAATATGGGTTCTCCTGCCACAAGCATAGAGCTGGAAAAGCCCAAAACAATCCAGGGAAAAGTATAGAGATATGACAGTTTTCTGAGACAGGTTTAGGGCAGAGATGGGACAGGATTTCCCAGCCATGTCATCTGCCTTCTCTTTGAGGAAGCAAACCCTAGAGAATGCAGCCTAATGCCATCCAGCCCTGACCCCGGCCACTGAATTGTTGGCGTTAATGCTTCTGATATTGAACTCTTGGTTTATTTTGGGAAAAAAACAAATGTCATTTAGTCTCTGTGCTTGCAGGGCAGCCACAGTATGGCATATATACATCTGCTTTCAGACCTTACTACAATGCTCTTTAGGATATATTTTGTGAAAGAAATGCATTCTCTACACAGAAATAAACAAAATAATAAACTGCAAAAGCCGTGTATTTCCCTGTTCTCTCCTTAAGGTTGCTTTGTTGGGCTGAATATCTCTGTGTTTTCAGCTAGAACACAATGTCTTTTCATGATGAGGAATTACGGGGAATGGAGTCACTTTTTTCTTTAAAAGCATCTTAATTAAAAATTACCATCATAAAAATTACCTGATGTGCACAATGTACATTACAGCCATTTGTAATGTACTGCTTTCTTAATTCCCATCATACTTTACTGTGTACAGATTCCACTTAAATTTCCATTATACTTCACTGTATCCAGAATCCGCTTAATATAACCCCAAAATTATTTTTTTTCCATTTTGCGCATAGCCAAGTTTTGCCATATATTTTGCATTAAATGTCTATTTGATTATATGTGTATTTTTTTGTTTTAATTTGCAAATCTGCCAACTGTATAGCTGCGCACTTATATCCCAGGTGCCAGAATGGACTGTATCTCTTCTTACTGGATCAAAACAGAGAGGAAAGATGATCACAAAGAGACTTCAAAGAGCATTTAAGTGCTATATTTAGACACTGCTGTGATGATAGTTCCGTGACCCCATATCTGATCTGCGTGAGCAACTGAGAATGTAAAGTCAGTCAGATGCTTTTATACAAACAAGAAAAACATGCAATTATTGCTGCTTTGTCTGATATTCTACCTGGACAGCTGGGTATTATAATGGGGCAGTTACCAAGTAGAACAATGATACTCAGGTGTAACACCCACAAATCTCAGAAAGCATCATGAAATTGGATAAATGTCATGACTCTTCCACAGATGAGGTGGAGTAAGCAACAGAGAGTGGTATAGTCACTTGTTTCTAGCCTCAGAGGCAGTGGAAGATGCAGGAACAGGCCTTATATCTCTTAATGCTCAGACCAGAGTTTTATCCCCGCGGTCCCCTTGCATTGGAGTAAGAGCATCGGGACCACTTTACATTTCCCAGTTGGCTCACCCAGCATAGATGCAGAGCAAGGGCTCTGTATCATCTTACCAGGCTCTAAACATAGCACTTACATGCTCACTGAAGTGGCTTCACGAACATCTTTCCATTGATGTCAGGCAGTTAGGACAGAAGTGGTCCAGGCTGCCAGCAGGAATATAAATTCTCCATTAAGTCCCATCATTAACCTTCATGATAGGGAAGGTGCTTTCCTGCCTCAAAGCACTTAAAAATCAGTCTGTGTGCTGACTTCTGGAGTACTTAATAATTGTTCTTTTCTCTCCTATGACCCCAAAATATCAGTCAACTCTAAATCAGGTTCCTTTTAATTGAATTCCCTTTTTTGTTATTCTTTTTCACTGGATTATTCCTTTTTAAAAAATAATGAAACCTAGTATCACACATTTTAATCATCTTGTAAAGTCTTCTTTCTTAAAGAATTATGATCAGGAGGAATAAATATATAAGTCTTACTTGAACGTTTTCTTGTGTTTTCTGTCCCACGTCCTTAAAACATTTGAAAAAGATTAATCAGAGGAAACTCACCCCCCCAATATGAAGTCTACATCAAAATAATTAAAAAAATCATCATCCACAATATCATATCTGCTCCCAAGTTTCAGTGTTGATGTTTGTGATTTTACAGCCACACTTTCCTATTTCTTTTAAAAATATTTTTCTCTCCCCTGCAGCTATGTGAAAGGCTCAGGCAAAACAGTGGGAATAGACTATTTATCCAGAGAAAACAGTGAAACACACACAACTTAAATGGTCTGATTCTTTTCCTTCCTTACTTTGGTGTAACACAGCTTTACATCTATGTGTGATGAAGTTAGCATTTCCACTAACCTCAGTGAAGGAAAAGAATTATCAATTTGGTGCAGATTGTAGGAGATTCAGACCTACCGGATTAGTTGAAGATGCCCCTGCTTATTGTAGGGGGGTTGGGCTAGATGACCTTTAAAGATTCTTTCCAATCCAAACTGTTCTAGGATTCTTTAGTCTGTGATCAGAAGAAGACATTCTTTTTTCTTCTTTTCCCCTCCCTGTTGGGCCTTTATGCCCTGCATTATTTTGCTTAATCATCTGAACTGCTGCTTGTAAAAGCAGTTTTAGAAGCTGAAATTATTCAGAAAAATCCTGGTGCTTTCATTTGTTATTTTTTCTTGTATCTATGAGAGTTGGATGGGTTTGAGAACCTGGTTCCCTGGTGCACAGACATGACCTATTTCTACTAAGAACAAGTTTGACCTTTTCTCATGATTATCCATTGCCTGACAGTATATTCATGAGTAAAAATAACTCCTTGCAAGCCTCTCAGCATTAAGGAATATATAGGTTCTGAAAATGATATACTAACTCCAGCCCGTATAGATAGCTCAGCTACCCAACAGCTGCCCATTCCTTTGCTTAAAATTTATCTGTTTTGCCAGAAATATTACCTTAAAGATGTGATACCCTTCTCAAAAAAATTCTAAGATACTTTGATGACCATTCTTAAATACAGGGGAAAATGGTAGGTTTATGCATTGAGCAGGATAAGGTGAGAAAGCAGAATTCAGATTATACCCACACCTGAACTCATGGTACTATTTAGATTATGTTTAAACAAGGGGAAAGTTAAAAGACTGCTGTAGACTTTAACTAACACATAAAGGTGGATTTTATTGAGGGTTTAAATTAAGGAAATGTCATTTTACAATTTGCCTGGGGGTTTTGCGGTTTGGGGTTTTTTCAGAAAAATCTTTTTTTGAGTCAAGTCATTTGGTAAGAAAATCCACTTTCATTCTTTTTAATGGAGTAAATATCTGGGCAACTACTCTTGTGTTTGTAGGCAAAAGTCCTGGAGGCATGGTACAAGATAAAAACTGTTTGCCTTTTTATTGGGGCAAATTAAAAAATTGTACACTTTTTGGGTCACAGTTTATTTGTGTGGCACAGGCAGGTCTCTTAGCTTACATAGGCCTTTAATGTTCCCAACCTAACGAAAGGAAGCAGCATTTATCATATGTGTAAGGGTAGAAGTTCAAGAGTGTTAAAGCTAAAGGAAAGGCCTAGTAAAACCTCTGATCGGCCAAACCGGCTTCTTAGAAAAAGCCAGGCTACAAAGGGAAGAGTTTAAAAGACTTTTTTATGTTGAATAGATTCTGCTACCCAGAGAAAAATTTTATGTTCCTGTAAGTATGAGAAAGTTATCGTTTCCGTTGGTTTCTTGGAGATATCTACCAACGGGATTGTAAAAGTCCTGTTGGGCCAGCTAAGACATTCACCAAGACCTTCACCAGGACTGCGTGTGCCCAGGACACAGCCCCAGAATCCTGGAACCACCTGGTTAGGCTGCTGGGAGACTGTGACCTCCCAGAGGGATGCTCCATGTGCTGGGTGAGCTCACCTTTGACGCAGGCCTGGACCTGCCCGTACCACTCCCCGCAGCTGTCGCAGAGCAGCGTGAACGCCGTCTCCTTGCTGCCCATGACGAACCCTGGGGCGCAAACGTACAGCAGCTCGTCCCCCATGTCAAAGCCAGTGTGGCCGTGCAGGATGGTGTGGGGGAAGGATGGTGGGTCCCCACAGGGTTTGTCTGAAAGGAAAAGAGAAATGGCATTGTAGAGGCCTCACAACACAAGAGTCTTTTACTGCAGTGATAACAAAGTACTAAGAGCTACCCTGAGGATAAACTTATACACGTCCACAGAAATTGTACATCTCATCTGTTTCATGCCCTTATGCCCCTTCAAATTATTTCCAGCTGTAATTGGGAAAGTATATATTGGGCTATAACTGTGATGTTATTGACGTCTGACAGTCATGCATCTATCTGGAAGGGCTTTGTTTCAAATAAGTCAGGATGCCACATCACAGCTGTCTTCTCTGTCTGATTCTACAAAAGCTAACCAAGGCTTGGGCAGGTTGGGACAGGAACATTCAAATTTCCCTTTTTAGGTTAGAGACACCCTAAAATAAATAGACACTTGCACTCTTCAACTTAAGAACACCCAGGGGTAACATAGCTCTGCTGTCTGTGAGAATTAGAAGAGCTAAATTTATCAGGGTATAAAACTCAACAAGATGTTTGATAATATTTTTGCTGACAGCATTAGAAGCCAGGAAGAAAAATCACTATGAACAAGAACAAAACTGTGTTGTGTTTTTTATTGCATTAAAGAAGTGCAGAGGGGAGGCAGGCTGACAGCTGCCAACACCGATGTAAACTGAATTTTAACTCTCTTTTTCAGGTTTGAATGATCTTGGCCATTGTTAACAAGGTAGATCAAGATTTTCTAGAGAACTTTCAAGCATTGTGGATTCTCTTTCCTCAAAGGCCTTCCTATCAGCTCTTTGGAAAGGGTTTGCTATGTCCTTTTTCCCCTCCATGTTTTTACAGTGCTTTTTGGAATAGGTACCTCTTGGTTACAGAAAAACAAAGCAAACTAACAAACAAACAAAAAACTATAATGCAAGGACATGGATTTTACCAAGAAACTCAATGGGCAAAGTCTGCAGTGTTGGTATAAATTATCGCTTCGATACTCTTTCTCAAGTCTGGGAATTTTTCCTAGTGGTTCTAGAACATTTATTGATTGTGTTAGAAAGAAAGCAACCATTTCTCTTGCCAAAGTAACAGAAGATCCAAAATCTGCTTTTGTCCAGATGCAGAACAACCAAAATGAAAAGACTCATGTATTCTGGTAATTATATGGGATAGGGGAAACATAGGGCTAGGTCTATGTTCTAGTATTGATTTTTCCTGTTGAAATAGTTTACCTTGGTAGAGAAACCTGATTGCTTACCTCGTAAAGCAAAGACTGTGTTCCTTGAAAAGACTTTTGTTTGGAAGCTGAAAAGACTCCCAGACTGTGTTCCTATCCATGCAGAGGGAGAAACATCTTTAAAGAAGCATCCTTGCTAGTTTGCTAGAGTCTACTTTTAGGACATCATCACCATGGGATCTTGCAAGCAACAGTTCCATTGACACCAGTTCATAGCTGGGGTTTTCAATAGGCAATAGGCTTTACATAAAAACTTTTTCAATCTCCCTTCTGCAAAAGCTCAGGCTTTCCTGCTTTTGCCCCAGGGACATTTCTGCAAAATCCTTGTAAGCCTCAGGCTGCAGTTTTTCCCATCACCTACCCACTTCTGACCCAGGCATAGCTAAATACATGCTTATTTAGAAATATGATGTATTTATTTTGCCGGTTGTTTACCTTGTAGTGAAATGAAAATCCTATGATAAACATCCACACTCCGTGAAAGTTCCTTTCGATCAGACTTTTGGAAATTGTCTGATAGACCTGACTAACCACTTCTCTACCGGGTATGCTGAAAAATATCTGCCACTAATATAAGGGACATGCTACTAAGTCAAAGCTTTGAAGTCTGTTCTCTGTACTCTACACACACACACACACACACACACAGACACACACACATATATATATATAGACTGTCTAACACCTTCAGAAGTTAGTGGGAGTTATGCACACACACACTGACAGAAAAAACAAGCTCTTGAGGCTACACAAAGCTCATTTTATATGGAGTCTTATGGAGGTTTGGCATCTGAGGAAGTGAGGAGCAGTTAGCAGCTAATGCCTTTCCTGTGAACTGGTTGGATGAATAGAGATTGATGTGGATGAAAGGAATAAAAAATTATTCTATCACCTCATAGGAAGGCTACAGAACCATGCATTTCATGTGCTTTATTTATGTAGCTACTTCTAGCCATACAAATGGGAGCTGTGTATCTGTTCTGAGGGAAGTATTGATCCCAAGGCTGCATGGGACAATTATACATCAGAGAGTATTCTTATCTACAAAGCCTTGCTTCTTAATCCTGTTGCCAGAGGAAGCAGAAAGCAACACATTAGTTAACTATGGCAAACACATTCAAAAAGCACACTATAACCTTCTAGGAAAGAAGAAAGCTGAAGGGATCTTTACAGTAAAATTTGACAACAGATATGGTAACAGAAGTATGAGAGCCTTAAAGAGAGATCTGGCTGATGCATGAATACAAAGAAAGGCAGGGATTTTAAAGATGTTCATGTACCAACACTGTATGGGGAACTTCTGACTCTCTCCTACAAGACTTCGTAAGGTCATGCCTTTGCTGCAGAACACATTCAGCGACAGCATGGATAAGCATAAGTGAAAGCTGATACACTGAAAAGACAAACTCAAGTTCCTACATCCATTTTGCTGCTATCCTCTCCTGCATAAGATGTACAGGAATTTTCCAGGTTACAGCATCTTACGGCTCCTCATCCTGCTGCAGTCTTGGTTGCTATGACAATTCCTGCTCAGCCTTGTGCCAAACCTGTTCTCTCTGGCACACGTACAGAAGTGACACTGGCACAGCAACTCATCTAACTGAGCCACTTCTGGGGACTGGTTTTTGTCTGCAGCCTTTGTATCAGGAGCTGGAAGAACATGGGCTTATTTGGAACAACAGTCTGTGCTTAGTGCTGGCATTCATGGAAGAGAGGAGGCAGATCAGGGCCACGAAGCGTGACAGAGGGTGTGTTGGCAGCAGCTTGTCATGTAGAGGAACAGTAGCGCTCTTTGTTAAGGCAACCACAGGGGTTGCCTGCAGTGGTGGTGTTGGTAGATGAGGGCTGGGCTCCTCCATCCATCTGGAGGACTGATTTTTCCCTCATCTATCCTCCCATAAACCAGCATATTTTCTTGCTACTTGCTAAAAAATCAGCCCAATTCATGCTTCCCAGTAAGAAAGCCAGATCTGCTTGATACTTGAGGGCCATCCAGCAGAGTATCGAGCAGGACCCATGCTCTGCCTTCTTGTGTCCAAGATCACATTTTAAACCTGGAAACTTGGAATTGGTTTCTGGACACGATGACCCTTCCAGAATTTTCTACATGTTGACACTGAGATCAAGCACATAACAGGGCTCCATATATTGACAACTGACCTCCAGTAAGCGAGGGTGGTTTGGGATTCAGAGCAAGGCAGCATAGCACAAGTATAAGGAAATTAGTAAAAGTTCACAGGAGATCCTCATGTCAGCAGAAATTTGGCACAGACTGTCTCCTGGAGTAAAAAGTCACCACTATAGTCAAGAAAGACCTCAATATGCATGTGTGGAAATCAGAACAGAGTCAACATCTGGTAAGGCAATGGGAATAAGTGGCACAGCAAAGATATGGGTGTTGAGCATAGATATGATAGGGCTAGTGACAGCTCTGGTTACAGACCTCTTAAAGACTCAGTAACTATTTTTTACAGGGGATGAAAGAGGCCTTCTGTTTAATTGAGTTATCACATTCAGTCATGATTGGCTTTTAGGACAAATAGCTCCTCAGAGTAATAACTTTAGCCCCAGAACATGTGTGGAAAGGAGTTTGTGACAGGTGATTTCTGATTCAGAATTGACACACGTCACTTTAAGAACACAGCAGCTCTCCTCCCCAGTCCAGATGACACCAGAAGCATCTTCTTTATTTGAACTATGAGCATCCCATTAGTCTGTAAAGATTTTTTTTTGAGATGTCTTGATAAAATACTGTCTACAGAAAGGACAGACTGAGATCAATGCCAAAAAAAAAAAAAAAAAAAAAAATTCAACAGGAAAGAGAGACAGACTTCAGCTTCCACATCATCTGGCAGAACCAGGAATTTACTGAAATCTGATTATTTACAATTGCTACTTTAACTGTGTACCATGCTCTGAAAGCTGACATGAGACATCCACTTTGACATTAAACATCTCCTATTACAACCGTCCAATTCAGCAGAGTTTTTCCAGAGAGACCACTGGAATTTTAAGGATGTCATCTCATCATTAAGAAATTAGAAAATGCAACTCTTAACCGTCAAACCTGTGAATGAGATGAGTGAGGATGTTTATTTTTCTCCTTGATTGCAGAGACCCTAAAGTATATGGAAATTTTCTGTTTGGATAAAAGTACTGAGTACAAAGAATCAAACTCAGTCATAGCCAATGTAAGTGTTGCTTGTAAGCTACCAGTGCTAGGATGCCAATACCTCTTACATCAGACAGGGCTTGCAGGACTTTATTAGTTTTAGTGACATCACCAGAGAAATGAGAATTAACTGTCAGCTATATGCAAAGCTCTGAAAAAGAAAGCTGTAGCACAATTTAAAAAAAAAAAAGAAAAGTTTTATATCTGCAGCAAGCATGACAAATACAAAAAACAGTTCAAATATTACACAAAGCAAACTGCAGTTTGATTACTCTTGCAAAGTACACTTAATACATTTGCTGTAAAGAACACACTAATTCTTTTTTTCTTACTGCTGAAAAAGGCTAACTGAAATATGTACATAAGCCATCAAGTTTTGACGGATATCTGGAGCCAGCAGTCATGTTTTAAAAAGTTTGATTTGCATTTATGCTGTACTTTACTACAAGTTGCTGCCTGTTTAGTTTTCCTGTGGTGGCAGCAAATCAAAGCCTTATGGAACAGAGATCTTATTTGTTGCCTCTAAATATCAGTGGGTCACTGAAAGAAAGAACCAGAAAAACTTGGGAGTTAACAAAGAGATCTTTCCTTTGCTGCAATAAAAACAGAAGAAAGAAAACCAAGAGGATTATATTTATACAGAATTGAATGGTGTGAGGTATTACAAAAAAAAAGACAGGAAAAATTCCAGCTTTCTGGTTTTCTTGCTTTATCTACTTTATACTTAAAGACATTTCCTTATGAGCTTTGATATACACACTCTGTATGCCACATCTAACTTATGTGTGATACTGGATTTTCAGAATTGGCAGAATCTAATATATTTTTTGGTATTTTTTGGCACTCTGGGCTAAGATGGAAACTTTCTGATCTCAGCAGATCCTGAGCTGGTACAGAGTTGTCTTACTGACTCTAATGGTTGCATAAAACATGTGTTTATGACATGCTGAGAAGACACATTTCTCTGTACTGTGAAAACTGCAGCTATACTCAGAGCATTCATAAAACATTACAGCTACCTCTTTCCTTGTCAAATAGAACCCTTAGAATCAATTCCCCGTGAAAGATAACTCTTAATCACAAAGATTGCTGTGATTCTTCTCTGTGTACAGAACAAAATCCATTTCAGAAACAAAACAATAAACTCTCTTCAGGACTTTTGTTTGTAAAAGCCTGATGGTGCAATAACACCCAGAGTTCTTGCTAGCATCTCCTGGCCCGGTGTAGGGGCATGATGAGATGTGTGCTTAAGGAATTTGATTCAACTCATTTGCATGGTAAATGTTAATTGAATAAAGATTAGTTATAAATCAAGGGCTAAGAAGTGAGTTTGTGATGGTTTGTACTAGAACTTTCATGGTGTTTCGAGATGCACTCTGCACAGTCCTAAGGACCAAAAGAAGAGATGCGAAGAGTTACTAACATTAGCTTAGTTTCTGAAGTACAGGTTGGTGTGACTGTTCCCTCTGTTCCTTCTAAAAGTCTGCCTGAGCCTTTGGCTCATCTCAGCCAAGTCTGACAAAGAAGGAAAACTGCTGTCTGCTCATTATTAGTTGGATGAATATAAAAGAAATTAAAGAGCTGGAAGAAATTAATATGGGGCCATAGGTCTCAGTGTAAGAAACCTGGGATTTACCACTTTCAGCAGGGCAAAACAACTTGCCTTTTGTACTTAAACCCAAAGTATTACTACATTATAATTGCAAATGTATAGATTAAAAATTATGTCCACTTTTCTAAGATTAAAAAATATATTCATGAGTTTTCAAGTAAGAAACAACTCATTAATCCAAACTTAGATGTGTAGTTATTACCCACATGCGCATAAGATCAGAACAGACATGCTGTGTGTGAAGTTGTGGTGCAGGGTTTGCTTTTGCTGCTTCTTACTGGATATTTGCTAAAACTGGAAGTGGCATCCCTAAGGATGTTCTCTCATCAGTCAACAGTTCTGTGCTGGCTTGTGTGTTACTGTTGTTAATGTTAAGGCTGTTTCCTTCCCGGACTTTGCTCTTTTCATACCAGCTACAAACCAGGCTCTGCCACACAACTTCACTTAAGTCTTTCTGTTCAAACATCAGCTTTGCATGCCAAATTTTTATCTATTTAAAGAAGAGGGAACCTTAGAGTCATCCAGAAATGTTTCTTTGTGTAAGGACTACTTGAAGAGTGCATTGGGATGACCATCCCGTTCTGTCATCAGAAAATTCCCTATCTTCTACGAAAAGAAATCTTCATAAACTGTTTCTTCTTTGCAAACTATCTGAATTTCCCCAGAGTTTTAAGTATGCAGTTTCTGAGTGCTATGCAGCACTCCTTTCCAGCATTAACTTTGTGTGGTTATGTTCTTGTCTTCACCTTCACTGCCCCTTTACACGAGGAGTAAGCAAATGCAAAAGGTAAACACAGCTCCTTCTCTGAGATCCAGCATCTACATGGAAACCCGGAGGGAGCAGGTGGGGACACACAGGGGAGCACAAGGGCACAATGGAACAATAATGGCCAGAGCAATGATTTCAGCGTCCCACAGCTGTCGCACCCACCGCAAGGTTTTTCTCGGGGGGAAGGGGGGGGGATGGTGACAAAAGAGATTTGAAGGAAGACAATGAGAGAGTTTTGCAGATGTTTACAGGGAGCTGCTCCTATATGTGAGGAGCAGCATGGAAGAAAGCACAAAGGTGCTTGTGTCACCACATTAGCAACTGGGTCACAGAGCTGGCATCGATCACAGCAGCACGGAGCCTGGAGCTGATATCACAAGGGTTACTTGAGAGGACGGTCAAACTGTTAAAATAATTATTTCTGAAAAGAATGGTTTGGTACACATCGAATACGCAACACCTCTGCCACATTTCACTTCAAAGATATTTTCATCCACACTGCTGCCACTGACTGTTTATCAGAATGCCCTCCTGTGTTGTGAACTTACTGTTTCTCAGTAAACGCCATCTGCTTACCCTTTTCTTGGAAATCAGATGCAAAAACTCACTGCAGACATCAACAATCTGTTTCAGGGATTCCCAAATTTCTTTACACAATCCTGCTTATCCGTAAAAACTTACTTTTGTCTTCAGAATTCATCTTTGCTTCTGGGTTCCAGAATTTAAATATCAAAAAATTAAAGCACCAACTTACATTGGAAATAATTTGGTTTTCAGAATCATCCAGGATACATCAGAGTCCCTCTGGTGTACAGTTCTTAAAAAACACCCAAACCAAAGCAAAGCAAAACGGAACTAAAATGGAGGCAATGAAGCTATTTGCATACAAATGTTGTGTGCTGATAGATATGCAACAGGGTGGTGTTTTGCAGCTGGAAGCCAGCTTGCTGAGTTACATTCAGCTACAGTGCTGAGTAAGGGACATTCTTCAGGCATCTCCATTATATTGGTGCCAAATATATTCCTTTCCATGAAGTATGTTCTGTGAGCACCAGAATGGGTTCTGCCAGACCAATAGTGCTGTTTGAACTCACTAAACTGCAGCAAAGACAAAAGATAACGCAATTTATTTGCTGCAACCAATGTCTCTGCATCAGTTGGCTCTTGTAGCAGGCGATTACTACCAAGATTTATCCCTTAATATTCCCTCTTTCTCTCTCAGCAGTAGAAAAATTGAAGGCAAAACTTTCAATGTTGCAAGACAGCAATGACTCTGCATTGTTTCAAAAGTATATCAGTGCTGACCTTCATCCTTCACACAAAAAGCGTCATATTGGTCATTCACAAAGGGATCAGTTTCAATTTTAACATCAATGGCTTTCACGCTCTGCTGTTTGCTGCCCGTCTTTCTGCATATAATTGTCCTAAAATAAAGAAGAAGAAAAGAAATCAGAAATCTTCCGGAGTTGTACATGCAGGTGAAAATTGGATATTTTTTTATCAGAGTAGTCAGGCTTTAGCCTCAGTTTAACTGTTTCAGAATTGGCACATAATGAATTAGTGTGGGAAGTTCTACAAAAAAAGGCCAAGGGAAAAATAGAAGTAATTAGAAAAATGTTTGCTGTAAGTCACTTCTAGGCATAGGGAGCAATAAAGAATGTTAATCTTATTATATTCTGTAATACTTCTAAATATCAGACCTATACCCCAAGTATTTAAGGCCGTATTTTGCTCTCTCACATTTCAGCAATACATATTCCCACCAATGGCACCTGGATAGAAATGAATAGAAAACTCAGGATCTGATTTGAGGAATTCTAAATCATTAGCATTTACATTAAAGAACCATTAAGGCTGCATATTTAACTGCTCAAAAGCTAACACAGGCCACCTTAGAAAATTCATCTTGCGTTCTTGGAAGGAAAACAACTTTTTTTTTTTTTTTTTAATAGCAATTTCCCACTGTTGAGTAAACTCCATTTCTTCTGGTTTGGTACTCAGCAGTACCTAATCCATCCTGTTGCCCCTGATAGGCTTGAAGAAAGGTATTAGATCTGTATTTTTTTATATAACTCTGTAGATGCTGATTGTGAAGTAAGAGTTTACTAATTATCTCTTCTCTCAGCTGTACTGGCTGCTTAAAACTAGCAAATAGAAGAGAGTTTGTTGTAGAAAACACTAGTCTTACTGTTGCATTGAAGGTTACAAAGGCTGGGAAAGTAATTTCAGCCCAAATTTTTGCAGCTGGATATTAATGGTGTGGATTTATATTTCTGTGGATAACAAGCTTGTAGAAGTGTTGCACCGTCAGCCATTCTAGTGAAAGGAAGACAAAAATGCTTTCCACAGAACAAATCCTTTAAGTGGAGGAAATCTATCATTTTGTATTGTGCAATGGTTGAACTAATGTGCCATCAGTCCTCCACTGAATTTTAAGAATAAAATAAGACAAAATAAAATACAAAAATATGAAATAAATTAAATAAAGTAAATAAAATATCCATTCATTGAGGGTGGAAAAGATCCAGTGGAAACCTAGTATTTGATGATGCACTTAAATACTGTAAAACAATTGATTTGCAGAAATAGGCTGAACTATGGTTGTACAGACTGTTTCCATTCTGGCATGTGTTAGCTTTTGAGTTAAATATGCAACTTTAATGTTCTTTTAATATAAACAAACAAAAGCAGCCTGAAACGGGCCATATGGTGGTGGTCACGCATATGCACCAGAATGGTTCCTGCCACACTTCTCCTCCGGAAAACAACATGATGTCATTCCCTGTTGAAAGCCCCTTTACAATTTCAAACCAAATATGTTTCCTTTGTAAAGAAAATTCCACTTGATTTTTGGGGGGACAAAAAATCCCTTCAAAAAATCCTTTTTAGAAGGACAATATTGTCCGCACAAGTTTTAAATCCAGCTCTGTCAGAATTTAATGGATTTAAAGTCCGTGACCTCTAAGTCAGAAATTAGGCATCTAGACAAAAGTGACTTGATCTGCCAAAATGAGTTCAGATGACTGGGAGGATCAGGAAATCCATTAGATGGTTTCTGTAAGTATATAATATTCACATATTGTTCCACTAGGTCTTACAAGGTCTAAGTGAATGAGACACTTATGCCTCCCTTCAAAAATTAACTCATCAACCTTAATCTTTCCAATCATTACTCACTTGCTTAGATCCTTGGATCAGTTATGTCTTGCAACACTGAGTATACAGATAATGATATGACTGCAAAAAGATGTGCTTTTGGTCTGTAATTGTGTACTTTAGGAGGCTCTCTCTCAAAAAAAAAGTCCCAACAAAAGGAAACAAATTAGTTTTGAAGACTGTTGTCATCATAAAATTCTGGTCTCTGAAAATCAGGCCACAATCATTTCTATGTTCTATCAAACAATAAAATAATTGAGACCTGGAAGACACTTTTGAAAATCTTATCTTGAATTTTCTGATTTCTAATTCCAATTTCTGTATTTATATATTTTGCTTCTTCCCAAAACACTGTAATTTCTTCATCAGTTCTTCAGCAGGCTACAATGTTATGTGTGGGTGACATGTCCTTGGTATAATGAAGCCAGCACCAAAACAGGATATCTGGCTCAGGTGTAAGATCGTGTATTTAAAGTGCTAGTTTTTCTCACTTCTTTTTTTTTTTTTTTTTTTTTTTCAAATACTGTGCAATAAATCACAAGTTTGTAGCTGATAGAATTTATTGATTAGCTGATTCATTTAAAGAACATTTCTCAGCTGCTATCTAGTGTCACCAAACTTACAAAGGCATACCTCGAAGACAGTTTCAACATTATACATAAAGAAAGGCTTTAAATCAAGATTTTTTTTTTTTTTTTCCACATGTATTTACATGTATCTGCTGCTTAGGACTTTAATTTGGATTTTTGTCATGTTAAAATTCATCTGATTAAAACTGCAAGCACCCTAATGCAATCCTTCTGAAATGAAGGAAATCTTGTCTTGTACACAAGACACAGTGCTGGGTTAATGATTGGTCTTGATTATCTCAGATATTTTTTCACACCTTAATGATTCTATGATTCCATAAAAAATGAAGGAAGAAAAAAATCTGTTTAATCTTTTTCATTCTTTCTTCTCTGACAGTAGTTTCCCACCACAAGCTTAGTCCTGCAAGCTTTAAACATCTTCAGGAAGCTGTTATTGCTGCTGCTGAACAGAGCTTCAAGAGTGCTCAGCATTTCTCAGTTGCAGGTTGATCAGACCTGCAATGCCCATGGCATAGAAATCTTACTTGCATTCAGTAAGATTTCAGGTATGACTAAAAATACACATTAATAGTCTATTTTCTGAGTTCTTGAAGGTTCCCCTAAATCCTAAAATGCTAGCTTTAAATCTATAATTACCACTTAAAAACACAGGTACACTTTTGTCGCAGTTCTAAAAGGTAGAATGTGGGGCTTTTAAAATTGTAACACTTTTCATGACTGAAAAATAGCTACCAATTCAGAATTCACCATATTTTGAAATTTCTTCAGCAGCAGCACAGCCCTGCTAAAATAAAACACAAAAATTGTACAGTTTTTCTACTCTTTCCAGCACCCGGCTGAGAGGTTGAGGAAATATGTTGCTGCCTGGTTGGTTTCTATAGTATTTTGAAATATTGCACTGGGTCATGCATCATGACTGAGAGAACGTCACAAACTTTACACTTTTTTAAGGGATACATCCACCTACACAGCCACTCGGAAGAATGTAGTCATGTACATTTAATTCTATTTATGGATACTTCCACGTATTAATTGAACTTAATCTCATTACTCAGCATACAGTGTCATCTGATGCTCAGAGCAGTGTAATGCTTGATTTTGTGCCTTTTAGTTAAGAAACAGATTTGATTTAATTTTCTTCTGTGGAGATTTCTGATGAAGGCAGATGTGCTCAGAAGAAACACGCTGAGTTCTGACTGCATATCACCCATAACAATCTCCTATGATACACATCTGCCTGAAACATCCACGCATCCCTGAAAATTACTCTTGCATGGCCATGAACTCACAATCTCAGCATAAAAATCAATCAGAAACACTATCACCACAGACCATGCAAGTACTACATGCTATCCAGTGAGATAAAAATATGGTTGGTGGTGTTGACAACAGCCCCTGCTCTCCGATTAAAAATCGGAAGGTGCCTAAAGATGTCTCCTTCATTTCCTTGACAAACTACTGAGAATCTTCTCAGTCTACTGCTACCCAGCGTGGAAGGACAACCTGCTTCATGGTACCTCTTCCCCTCTCAAGAGAGAAAACAAGAGACCAGGGATTCTACTCTGTGTTGAACCTCAGCTTAATTCCTGCTGTACAATATGATTCATCCAACTAAGAAAAATTAACAGTCCTTCTTCTGCACCTACCTCGAAAAAAAGATCAGAGCTTGGCCAATCTCATAATTGTTTTCCTGTGCCATGACTCAGATATTGCAGATATCATGTGCACACACAAGGAGAAAATCTAGTATGTAACATAATAAGGTATGAACCAGAATTCCCAGAAGCCTTCTATTTACTCTTGTGCTGCTTAAATTTTTTTCTAACATATTATGTAACGAATGAGTAATTGGTATATTTTGCTCTTGTCTTAATACCTCTGTTCAAAGTAGGAAATAGCAGAAAAGCTGGCATGAACAGTATTTATTTTACAATATGCCATAATATGCCATTATATAATAGGTATTAATAAAAAATAATTATATGTTCAAACTGTAGTAATTATAGTTAAATTTCATACATGGTATATATGTATGTATAATAAAGGTATTTTTAATAAAGACATGGTATTTTTAAGTAAATTCTTAATTTTGTTTCTAGTACTATTCACTGATACTTTTGCTTTCTAAGATAATTACAAGGCAATATTGTAATACTTGAAAATTTTTCAGTAAGCCCAAGTTAAAACATATGGATTTAACAGCTGAGTTTATATGATAAAGCGTGATCCATCAGCACAGAAAACTGTAGGTGGGACATTTTTTGTAGTTGCTACTTTATCTGCCAGTTGATTTTAGGTTTTGTAGTCTTAGTCAATAAATTCACTGAACTGAGTCAGAATGGTCTTATGACATTGATTCATAGTAGTATGAGCTTGCAATATATTCAGCTCAGGAGAACATCATCAACAACATCAGTGTTAGCTGAGGCACTGTGCAAGTCTGGTTCATAATATACTATAAGAAACTTTCCCCTAATTAGAAAGTTAAAAACTTCATCACTTTTCCTAGTCAAGACAAATCTTTAACATCTTGTGCTAATTTTTTTCATGGGTCAGCTTTACTGTTTGTGTTTCAGTAACTAGGTAAGAGAAAAAAAACAACTGTAGTCTGGAAGCTGAAACTAGGGGATTTTTATTCTTAGTCTTTCCCTTCTGTATTTTGGGAAACTGCAAATTACAAAGCTGGCCGTGATGAGGAATAACATATAAATGACATGTTCATGATTACCAAAGGGCAGAAAATTTCCCTGAAAAGTCATGAAGGGGAGCACAGGTGGGCTTTGGAAAGTCCATTGACTGGGAACTATAGAGGCTAATTTTGGCTGGATGTGACCCAAAGAAAGCAGCTGCTAAGTGTGACATGAAGACATTCCAACAGCAATACTGCCACTGGAAATGTCAAAAGGAGGTCTTACCAAGGCAGAACCAATATCCTTTAGATTCTTAAAAATATACACCAAAATGCAGCCTTTTGTGCTTAAAATTGTACATATGACTACTGAAATAGTAAGGCCTCTGTTCATTAAATAAATATGGCCCATTCATGCAGATTTTCATACTGTAGCCTAGTATGAAAGATTTTATATAGCCATATTACTCTAATGTCACTAGGTTCATATAATTTGAGCATTCTTAGTGCATGTTAAAGAGAATTGAGTTGCTTCCTGGCCTGGACTAGTTGGATGCTCAGTGGCATGTCAAGTGTCACTCAAAGGTTGGTTTTACCCAATTTCACTTTATGGGCTCCAGTTTAATCTATGGCTTTCATAACAGATGTTACTGATTAGTTACCAAAAGGTTTCATAAGATAGAGAAATATTTTCTGAATGATATTAATTTACAAAGAAGCTCCATTTTCAGAGAAAAGGCTTTCAGATATGACAAAGCATTAGAGTGATTCTAAAAAAAAGGGCAAAATATGTGAACTTCATTTGAAAAGTAAAAATCAACTTCACTAGAACTAACTGGCAAGTTAAAATCCTGGTATTACCCCCGCTTGTGCATTTGCAAAGAGTAGGTATATCCCATTTCTGTCTTCATTTTGTTCAGCTAAACAAATGATCACCTTCAATCGCCTTTTGATAAGAGAATTGTTTTTTTGGACTAATCCTAGTCTGAGCCCAGACCTCCTGAGTTTGGATGCCAAGAATTACATTTCAGTATTGCAGGTGGTGTCTCACTGGTGCCTCATTCAAGCCCTTCAGTACTGACCTCCTTCCTCTGGAATTGCTGCTGGATGTCTTTTAGGAGGACTGCGTTTGTTTTTCTCACAAATTTTATGTGAGTTATTTCATTTTACAACAGGCCCGCTGCTGTCCTGTATTCTGTGACTACACCCAGCTCTTTCTCCTCCTCTGTCTTGCCAGCTAAACTGCTGGTTTAAGGAAGAAATTCCTGGTAGCCTTCATACAATACTCTTGCATTGCACCCCATTTCTGTTACTCCATCTCTAAGTCAGGCTTACTTTCCTGTTCAATACTGTGATTTTCCTTAGTCTTAAGAATGATTTCTAGCCTTCCGGTGTTAATTAATTTCACTAGCAAACCCTTAACCTTTTGTGCCAAAGCTTGCTAAAATTTTGCTAAATCTCTCAGAGTTTGTTAAAAAAACCTTCCAGTAAAAATGCAATTTAAAAGTGAGTCATATCTCACTTAGTAAATGGCAAATCTGAGAACTGTGATGCTACAGTTCAGCAGACAGTAGTTTGGGTGCTTGTCCTAGAAAATACATAAAAATTATGAATTTTATTTTGTACAATGCTTTTCTTCAAACAGTACATTTTCTTAAAAGTTATTCAATTATTGTGTTGTCTCTTTTACAAGAAACATACCTGTCATACTTTGCCCATGCTGTCTTCCCAGGTTGTGCTAAGAAAAGATTTGCTTCTCTCCTCCCAAATCTAATGGAATGTGGCTCATGTCCACACTGTTCAGTGATATCATCCCTTGGAGTAAACTGGCCATGCCCATTTCCTAAATTTAAGTCTCTTGACTGAGTTTTATATAGGAATCCCTATTCCTGAAACACAATTATTATGTTTTTACCTTGCATGAGACTTTCGGAGAAGATTGACAAGAAACAACAAGAAGACAAAGTCGTCTTCTAGGAGAGCATGACACAAGCTGTGAGCTGAGGGACTAGAGTTTGTGACATGAAGGCATTTTAGAGTCCAAGACCTCCTCAGACAATGTCATAAGCAACTTTAGCATTTTGAACTGAATTATGTCCTGTCATCTATGTCTGGATTTTTCTCTTGAAGAGAATTACTTGACCTACCTCAAATACATGTCTTGGAGCAAATTCATATGCATTGTCATCAGTCAGCAGAGCACAGCCTTGAAATAAAACAGAGAGCTTGCCAAAGAGACGTGCCACCAGGACTGCTTCTGTGCAAATAACCAAGTGGGCCTGTTTTAGCACCACACCTGGGTGGGACCCACAAGTCCAAGGCTTTACAAATACAGATGAGACAACCAGCAAGGCATAGCAACCGACCCTTTATTTCATTCCTTGGATATTGCTTTTTCCTTTCCCAAGAAATGTGCTTCTGTTACCATACTGTCAGGTGCTGGGCAAGTCCCCTGCAGCAGGCAGAAAAGGAAGTAGGTAGTCTTGTGAAATGTCAGTTCTGAGTCTTATTATTACATTTCCCACTGGTGTCATCTGCAATGAGGGCCCTGTTGTGTTTGACACTGTAGAAGCATTCAAAAGCAGTCAGCGCAAAACTCATAGAGCTAACAAAGGGAAGAAAAAACAGAGATGAAGTAATTTTGCTAGTAACAAACATCTGGTCTGTGGTCAGCCAAGAAAAGAACTCCAGTCTTCTGACTCTCACAGCAGAGCTTATTCTAGCTGACTCTGCTTGCTCACTCCAGACTTATCTCCTCTGGAATAAATTCTCCAGGGACTGGGTAGGAACCAGCCCAGGGCAATTTCCCACAAAGGAGCAGGTTGGCAGCCCTGCAGGAGGCTGTACTATCATAGAACAGAAATTCTATGCAGAGCTTTAAAGCTGTTACAGAAGAAATACATGGCTCCATTCTTTTGTAGGCAAATAAGGAACAGGACAGGGAATAGGACAGCATCAGCCTTTCCATCCTACAAAAGCACCAGAAATGACTAAATGTGTTATGGGTATATTAATACAAGGTGTTGAGGATGTTTAATAATTTCTAAAATAAATAGCTGCTTTCTAATATTCTCTTGGTTGGTCATAAGACCAATTGTGTCATGTTCACTTCCCAAATTTCAAAAATCCCAGAAAAGAAGTTAAGACCCTACAATACATGCTGCCCAGTGCTGGAAGACTCCACACAAAGTTTTCCAGCATGACATCTGAATTCAAAAGATAGCAGTAAGAGTCTTTCAGAGAACTCTGCCACCTTTTTTTCATTTATACTCTGGCAGATCACTTGATGGTTTTACTGACTCATTTGTCTGACATGCAAGTAAGACATAAGAGTGTCATTGTTAGTATAAATAGCTATTAGGGCTCATCTGACAAATGAGACTTGCCTAACGACATTTCATTTCCTGAAATGCAACAATGTGTAATGCTTTATAAGTTACACATGTCAGGACTGACTTGTAAATGGCTTACTTCTGGCTTGCTGGGGGAAGTTATCCCTAACTATTTGTCAGTGGCTCTTCTCAAAAAGTTGCCAAGCCCCTGGACTGCCAGTGACTTGTCTGTGCAAAGAGCCCTGAACCCTGAATTGGGCTGATCTGAACAATTGCAAGGGGAAGACAAGAACATCCCCTTATTCCTCTGAAAGAAGTTCTGTCTCAGGCTGCTCAAACCACAAAACCACCCACTTTATTGTGTCTTTGGATTTGCTGGCAGAGATGTATTTGTTTAAGCAATTTCCATGCTACATCAGTTGAAATGAATCATATTTGTCAAGACCTGCTGCTTGGGCTAGCCCAGTTTGCAGGGACTGAAGTGGGCATACTCAAATATGGATCTGCATTTACTTGAGAGTCATCAGAAATTTGAGTCACCCAAACTGGGCTGGCTCCTTAGACCAAATTCTCCTCTTTGCCCATAGAAGAGGTATAGCCCAGAGGGCAGGCAGTATAAACATGCTCACACTGACTCAGTGATGTGCCTCAGCCATAACAGGAGAAACTCCCACAGGTTTCCAGGCTCTGATTTGGCAGTAAAAAATAATAAGGACACAACAACCAACAGTGATGGATATATTTACGAGGAGTGGGATTGTAAATATTCGCTAAGATTATAAATAGTCATCAGAAGTGAACAAATCACGGACTTGTGCAAAACCTGGACAATGGATGCAGCAGTGAAAAAGTCCTTACATGTCTGCTAGAGCTCCTGTTCAGTTTTAAGTCTAAGTGATGAAAGGAGGGCTGAAGCATGTCAGGAAATCTGCAACACTGTAATGACTTCAATCACATAATTTGTTTGTGTTTACTTCTACTGCCAATGTCTAATCCATTTTTCCTCAGGGGAAAGATTGGGATACTTTTCAAGCACCAAATAAATAACCTAAACTTAATTCTTCCTGAAATTAGGAACTTCTTTTATCCTGCTCCCTCCTATTCATCTCCTTTCTGATGTACACAGTCCAAGAGGATATGGGAGAGTATTAGACTAAAGCTCTGTGATCTTCATTGGAAGCCAGTCAGCTGCTGGGAGGATTCCAAGGTTTTAGATCCAACTTATAAAGTCCTGAACAATTTTGGACCTGGCAGATGTAGGGAGGTCACTTCTCATTCAAAGATGTGGAGGTTCATCAAGATAAATATATGAGTTGTGCCCAGTAAAGAGTCCTTTATTTTGGAAATAATTTTCCATACTTCTCTAACCTGTGGGCATGTTGTGAAGCCTGCTTTCTCTTCTCTGTGTTAAATCAGCTGGTGTGGAGAGGTTTTTCTGAATACCAGCTCTCCTTTATCCCTGCTGTCATGTTTCCATTTATCAAGTAAATATCCAATGTATTGAATAGGTAAATTTTTAAAAATAAATAACTAACTTAGTAAAATAATTGGAGTCCCTTCTTAATAGATTTTCCATTCCTTTAATGATTTTCCTGAGCCCTTTTTCAAGACACTTTTAGTACCTTTCCCAAGATGCAGTAACAATACATATAGTATTCTAAAGGAGGCTGTTACACTGACCTACGTGTATATATTATTTTTCATATTCTCCATCCCATTCCATAAACACTCCAGCAACTTCTTTGTTTGCTTGCTTGTTTGTTTGTTTATCTGTCTGTTTTTACTACAGCTGCAGTCTCAGAGGTTTTCTTTGTGCCATCCATAGCAACGTCTTCATATCTTTCCTGGACTTGACAGAGGTAAATCAGAACCTTTTAAAGATATTTTCAAGTACATTTCATGTTCTTCCTGCATGCATTATCATTGAACTCCTTCTGGCATCATTTTATCCTTTCATCTAAGTCCCTATATCTGTAAATCTCTATATTCAAGTTGAACTTGCTCAACTTAAACAACTTTGTCCCATTTTCACGCTTTCACTCGACTGCTCACTTCTTTCTCCAGAGCTGCATTAACTTACAGCGAAAACAGATTAGCCTTTTTAGGCAGTATACAATTCCTATTTTTCCCCAGAGCCAAAACCATCCAGTTCAATGAACCAAGTAACATATATTCTGGTGCTTGCCCAGCCATGAGTAAAATAGCCCCAGAGTATAAAATTCTGAAGAACTTTTCTCTGTGGTGAAGCTCTCCAGTGAAGGTCAGATGTGGTGACTGCACAGCAATGGCGTGCTGATGTGCCCCCACGAAGTTTTTTCTGATAAATAGTTTAGAGACTTCCATACTAAGAACAGGTTTACTGTAGGAATGGAGAATGGCAAATTGGAAGGGATGAAAAATTTTCCTTTCCTTCCCATCAGTATGATGTGTTTTTATCATTGTGCACAATTTTGATATTGAAGATATTATGGGGTAGGTCCACAGCTGATCTATTAACAGTCACAGATCCAGTGCCTGCAGCAATTAATTGAGGATCTCACTGGACTAACTAGTGGTATTGCTTAGATTCATAAAAAGGATGATTTCTTCTCCTACCCACCATCATTCCTTACTTCCAGAATAGAGAGGTTTTATAAAAGGCCCTGTACAAGAACTTTGCCATGCATTTCTTACAGTTATATAGTTTACAGTTAAAGGCTCTTCAGCCTGCATGACATCTCAGTAACTGTCTTGGGAAAAAAATGTTAAGGTTTTAGATCACTGTCTTTTATCCTGAGACATTTCTGAATTTATTTTTTTTTTAATGACCGAAATTACATACAAATAAATTTTCAAATAATTTTTCACCTGGGAAAAAATATCATCACAGAAAATAGTTGGTTTTGCTCAAAATTTTTAAAATATCACATTTCATTAATAGTAGCAACTTTCTGTCCTTTGAAAACTTTATCACTGAAAATACAGAAACACCAATGCTTACTTTAAAAACTGGTAACTGTCCCAAAATCCAAAAATACGCTAAAATGTGGAATAATTTTTTGGACAAAACAAAACTGTATCACCACTGAACATTGACAACAGATTGCATATTCTCCTTCTGGGCAATTCCTATATGGTCCCAGCTCCAGTGACATCAGACATTCCCTCAACTCCTCTATTTACATTCCTGCTTTAAATTGATCTCCACAGAGGCAACAATGCTTCGTGCAAGGACAAGCTCAGCCCAGTGCCACATCAAGCCACCTGAGCTACCCTGAAGACATTGAGGGACAGTATCAGATCCCCGGTGAGCTTTTTCAACAACTCTCTACCACAGGTATGTTAGCATATCTAAGCCCATCTAAAGCCATGCCCTTTTGAACATGCCTATTGTCTGTTCAGCCATGCATCAATACCTTAGACAGACACGTGGTTCCCATGAGAAGTTTAGTTTGCTGAGCTTCTTAAAGACTGGAGAATAACAGAGTCAGTGGGAGCACTGGGAGTTACCGTGTCTGTAGCCTGCAAGGCTCTTTAGGGCTCAGCACCCCACTACAGGAAAAGTGAGCAGGAGCCACAATGATGTCAATCAGCAGGAAAGAAGAAGAAGAAATTGTGTCAAATCTGTGAAATACGTAATGTGAGACTGATGAATACTTGTGTACCTGCAATATTAGTTGTAAAAAACTAATTCTGGGGGGACAGATGCATATTTAGCTATATGTTGTGGCGCTTGAATTGTGGCCAGTGTTTTCCAGTAATTCTCAGTCAAGGAGGAAAACTTGCTTGACAACCATCATTCATACTTCCCAGAAAGTGTTATGCTGTTGTCCTTACCCGGCAGAGCCGCTGGCGAGCCATCCTGTGGTGCAGCCAGTGAAAGAACAGTCTAGAACAGCCCTTTTCAGTTCTTCTGCTGTTGCTAAGCGAGCACTCAGGTCAACACAAGCTTTCTCAGCTTCAGCTAAATCCAGACCTTGAGAGTTGTTCTTGGACTCAAGTGCAAACACTTTCCCTGCAACACCAAGAAAGGACATGTCATGGAATTGTACTCAATACATATTCAACAGAAATATTGCAAATTATCACCAAATAAAGCCTTTGTGCTTACACTAAGGTTTTTTTAATGGGCCACCTACATTTTGGAATGGGTAATTTTATCAAGACTGTAAGTATTCTTGTATTAGCTTTTCTTTTAAATTTGTTCACCAACAGGAAAGCAAGTACGGCTAAGCCACTAGTCATTTCTAACTCAGAGGAGAAGCTTGTCTTGCCTCTGCAGGTCTGTGCTTAAGATCCAGAGAGAGAAAGCACAACACTCTCTCATATGCACATACAAAGTCAAAGTCAAAAGAAAGAACACCTCCTGCAGGCTACTAACACTGGAATCCATTGCTAAACATTTTACAGTTACTCTGTAACAACTACATCTATAAAGTAAGCACATCCTTAAAAGTCAGTATTGCAACCCCGTCTTCCATGTCAGAAATTGATTTGTACTTATCGACTAAAATCAAAATGATGTAATTCTATGACAGTTTGTGTTTAAATGCAAACTGCTTCATTATCATGTCTTCTTGGAAAGGCAGACAAGCATTTTTCTTAATGGAAGGTTAGTTTTTTTTTTCTTGAATGAGCATGAGAACATATTTAGCATAACTTTTTTTTTTTTTTTTTCCTCCAGTTCAGTTTATTTTACTATAATTTATCTAATACCGGGAAAGCTGAAAGGGTGAAAGAAGTTTTGGCAACTGGGAACAGGGCAGTTGGGGTTTTGGCAAGGAAGCTTAAGAAGTTACTGCGTTATGGAATAAACATATTAGCTGGGTGCTCCAGAAAAGAAAAAAACAATGAGACAGCTTACAGCTGACATTTAAGTTGCCATAACTGTTTTTTCTGATGATAACATCCATCAGAATACCTTCTAGACTTCAAAGGTACAAACTGGAATAGCTTGCAGGTGCAGGAAGAAATTTTTTAAGCACTGTTCATTTCAGTAAATGCCTGGAAACACTTATTTATGCCTTTTTTCCAAAGTGGATTAATGATAGTGATTATATGAATGCATAACTTCCAGCACATACTGAGTGTTCACTACGTAGTCAGCTTCACACTCATAGGAGATATTGACCAGTATTGGGAATCCTTCAGACTGATTCAGACTGATGCTGTACCAAGTGCCACTCTCACCACATATTGTTCCAAAACAAAGATAAGTCTAATTCTAATCCTAAATACAGGAAACTTATAGGGTAGGTCTGCCCCTGACAGCTTTCTGTTCTCACCTGTGAACAACTAAACCCACTAGAAGAATCACAGTCCTTACATCAAAAAATGTGAAGTTTCCCTCCAGTAAACATGTCATTTGTGTTTACATTAGCTAGCAAGGGCAGATGGGTCCCAGTGAAGACTCCTGCTTCCAGAATTCTACACATGCACAGCAAGAAGACATCCTGGCTTGGGAAAATGGCAATTTAAAGCAGCAGGACAAGCAGCCGTGAGAAGGAACAGAAATTCAGAGTACCCAGAGTGATTTTCTCAGGCAGTTAACAGTAGTTGACCAAGGAATACAACCAGAAACACTGATCAGTGTGATAACCACTAGGTTACATTGTCTTTGGATTCTCCACTGTAATCAATACCATTAACTGCAATTAGAAGAGGGGTATTTACACAAAGTAGTGAAAGCAGCAATCCTCTACATGCCGCAGTACACAAACATCAGGATTCCTCACAACATGTCCCAAATAATGCACATGACACCAATGTAGCTCCTGTTTCCAAAACCTTGACAGACATAGTGAAGTGTGCATGGCCTAGGGAGAGAGAGAATAAACAGAAAGATGATGGTTTTGAACAACCATTCCTAAGTTTCAAAACTACTTTCGCTCCTGAGGGAAAGCAGGGATTAAGTGTAATGCTCTACTGAGGCTTTGTCCCAGCTGGAAGCTTGTCCACATTCTACTTTTCACCATTTGACTGTCAGGATTGAGATGCATCATGAAAGACACATAGAGCAAGTTTGCATAGCATCTGACTTAAATCGTTAATGTTAGTTTGACATGGCAGTAACCCTTATTTTCCAACTATTAGTATTTCACTTAGAAGACTTAAAGAAAGGAAAATCATTTAGCTTTGAGTTCCATCTAGATATAATGAGAAGAAATTAAGTTAATAATTTAGTCTTTTTACCAGTAAGCAACAGTTACATTTTTAAAGGAGTTTACCTATGTGAGACAGGCTGAGACAGCCTTCCTTGACTACTGTTATGTTGTTTGCTAGTACTTAAGATACACAAACTTTTTACTAGAACCTATGAAGATGCTGTCAAAACAGAGTGTTGTCCTTTGAAGAGGTATCTGGGTTATTCAAATTATATAGACAATTGAATTTTAGGGTAATCTAGGAAAGACTTACTGGTTAGGAAGATACAGTAAGCTGCTTTATAGGAAATTCTGGTTAGCCAGAAGTGGGTAAAGGAGGCTGACTTGCTAGCATGGTAATAGGAAAAATATAAAAGCACATCAAAACAGGGAATCCCCTTACCGCAACATTGAATTCTACACCTTACAGTGTCATGGGTAACATACTCAAGATATTGATGTCTTGAATTTTTCTCACCTTTTATCTCAAAAGTGGTGTAATTTCCAGTCTAAGGGAATCTGAGGATCCTGGTCAATTATTTGTAACACTTTTATTGGTGTAATGAAAGGTTTCTTAAAAAGGGATTGTCCTGCATACTTGATGACATAACAGTCATTCTTTTTTTATATTGGGGTGGGTGAAATCAGTCTTATCTCTGAGATAGTATCAAGAGACGTGTTGTCATTTGTTTTAAATATGAGACTATTCTGTATTTCCATAAGACACAGGATGAAGGATCACGTCTACATGAAGAATGTAGTATGCCTTTGGTTGTGGTACCTTTGAGAAGCCACCCTGTCTGAGCTCCCTCGCAACTCTCTCCCTTCATTTCTGCCCTGTAACATTTGTTTCCAATAATGCTTCCGCCTCTGCAGAGGAGGCGGAAATATGTTACCAAAACTCTACACGCTTTTCTGAAGCTTTTCTAAACAAAGCAAGTCTCTTTGATTTAAAAATCAAGCTAAAAACCCATGCAAAGTAGTATTTCTCAGGATGCTTGCTGAACATGTTGAGTTTAGCAGGTTCAGAATGAAAAATATCCTTGTTGCAGTAAGGCTCTTTTAGATTCCCATTTGAAACCAGTGATAAAGCTTTTAACTTCAATGATGAGGCACAAATAATAAGACATCATTCTTCCAACTATTTGTCAGCGGGATGCATATTCACATGAAAAATTCATGCTTGAAAGAAAAGAGATTCCCTCTTTAATAACTAGCCTATACTAGATTGCTAGCCTCTACCATTATCTGATCACTATTATTACAGAATATTGATTGTATTTTGATATATTGATAACGTTTTAGTTATTTTTTTGCAAGAAATTTTTACTCAAGAGTACTCCAGTGTATTCTGATTGAAAACATACCCACAGAAGCATAGATCTCAGGGCTCCTAGGAATCATTTTTATCGCCTTGTTCAATTCCTGCATAACTAGACTGTAGATTTTCCCTTGTAATTCCACCATCAAGTCCAAAAACTCATGGTTGAACTAGAGAATGTCTTTTCAACATGCATCCAGTCATGATTCAATACCTCCAAGTAATGGAGAATTTACAGCACACTTTATAGTAAACTGTTCCAATGGTTCATTACTCTTACTCCACCTTATTTCCAGCTCCAAATTTTGCTAAACTCAGCTTCTAACAGCTGATCCTCATAATGCTTTTGAGACTTAAGAGACATCTACAATCAGATACGTGGAAGTGCAAAAAAGTTCTTAAAAAAAAAAACCAGTCCAAGAGCTGTTTCTTCATATTTTATGGAAGATCAGTGGTTTTAGCAGAATTCTCTTGGTTATCAAGAAGACAGTTTGGCTGGTTTTTTCTTTTACAGTAACAGATACAACAAGAAGTTCTTCTGAGGTGCATAGGCCCAGCTTAAAACTCACTGAAATAAGTTAAAATTTCTCTATGTCTTCAGCAGGATTTGCATTATGCTTGAAGAAGGAACATAAAACTGTATAGTCAAATATACTTTGAAGTAAGAATGTCTCTCAAAAATAATACAAAATAAAAGTACTTTAAAAGGCATACCCAGTGTGTTGACCTCATGACATGACACTTCCTATTGCAAAGAATAAAAATGAATCAATTTCAACAAAATAAATTTGGTGGAAGACGTGTAAATATGGAGTCCAACACATTTTTACTTGTACGTTAGAAATTTTCAATTGAGGTAAAAGAAAGCAGAGGAAGGGAATGTCACTTCTGTACTTTGAGAGCAATTTCATTTCCATTTCTATGGCTGTATGTAACAATGTAACTTAATTGTAGTGTAAAGGAGGAGGATCCAGTAACTCTGCAATTGCATACAGAGATTTGGTTAATTACCAGTTCTGCTTAGTGTTCACGAATGTGGAGTTTATTTCTGTGAAAAACAAAAGTGAATGATGTATTATTCAATTTTTTAAAAATTACATCATCAGAAAATTAGCAAAATTTAGATGTCACCTATGAGTTCCTCCACAGCTAAACTCAGCTTGAGCCTAAATTTTGATTTTACTACACACTTTAGGATCAAATAGCTGGAAATGTTGATGCAAGAATGTGTACTGTCTTGCAAGCAGGTGACTGAAATGTGTAGACACCTGCTACTGAAATGTGAGTGTCTAGAGTGAGTAGCAGAGAAAAAAAATACGTATTTTTTCCTTTATTTTAAAAAAAGGATGCAAAACAAGCCAAGTGAAAGACTATAGTAGTTTTTTTTCCTACTTTGGACGTAATCAGTTTCTAGTTAGAAGTATGTCTGTCAGATCCTCACCTGTTTGCACCCACCTTCCTGGATTTTGGATCCTTCCATTTACAAACTCTGCAGTCACTGTGCATGGTCACTACTGATGACTGGCCTGACGAATAGGGCTTCCAGGTAATCATAATTTAGCCAACAAACCAACTCCACTTTGGAACAATTAGTAAATTTTCGAAATTAGCACATATTTTCAATTCAGGAGTGTCACATTATGGCAGATAAATCGCCATCACCCTCTCCTGACCTGCTCCATGTCAGAGCAAGTACTCTGCAGAAAACGGTGGTTCATACAGTTTTCTGCAGAGTTCATACTGTGGATATTTTAGGAGCCATGAAAAGATAAAACAGGGTGGCAAAAAAAGCAGAGGCAACTCATGTGCAGGATGCAGGAAGTCACATCCTTGTCCTCCTATTCCAGCGCAAATGGAAAAAAAAAATGTAAATCCCCATAATTTGCACTGATATAATTAAGAACTGCCACAATAACCCATATTATTCTCCAGGAACCGCACTAGCAGTAGTGGCACACCATGGTACATCAGAGCAGGAACCAGCCCTTGAGGAGCCTTCTGTCCATCTGACCTGGACCATCTGACCTTCGAGCGAGTACATTTCAATTGGGAAAAAAAAAAGCTTCAAAGTGAAACAAAGCTATATTTTATTTCTGCATTTGGCTGGGTATTTCTGGAGCCTATCTGTGCTACAGCAATATGTGCCATGGTAAATAATGGTCAGAAGGGATCAATTAAGCTCTGAAGCTTTACACCTTCACCAGACCTCTATGGCCGCCAGTTTTATTGCCTGATCTCTGTTATTATTTTTGTGTGAGATAATAAAGTGAAAGTCTTCCTCAGAGAAATATATTGTAACCAGTTTCAGAGGTTTGACTGTAACAGGGGACAGTCTGAATTTCACAGTTTTTTTACAAGGCAAATTCAAAATCCCTTTAGCAGTTTGCAACACAGTCAGATACTTTCCGTTAAAAATAACAAATACACAAACACGTATGTGTCACTCAGAATGGTGCATTGGCACTTAAGTGACATTTGCACCAATTACAAACTAGCACAATTGTATTTTCACCTACAACTTTAAAAACGAGAAGGCGGTTTCTGACTGGATCAGGCCAGAATCTGTTATAAAAGTGAGTATTAATCCTGTTTCATAATCTCAGATCTTCTTAAATACATAGTAGTAAATTTTAAAGTTGACTAATGGTGTTTTCTTCTGTTTTAACCCAGATGGGTTATAACACACTGTTACAGTTGTTTGTTTGAATATTAATATTAGGAGAACCCACCGAAGATCAAGTTAATAACAGACTTACACATCTTTCACAATGCTACTTAGAATTTAAATAAAAATGCAAACCACATAATGCTTGACAACTGTAAAGTACTTCAGGTATTCAACCCTTTAATTCTATAAATGCTTTACCACATGTGAAGTAAATTTGACAAACTGTTGTATGACAATTAAAATCTGTCATGAACACTGCCTTAAAATGATCTCCAACATTTTTTTTTCCCTTTCTCTTTTAGAGGATGCTTTTTTAGGAATTAAGAAGTTAATTTAGTTAGTTTTATAGAAATAATACAAATTGGAAAGTGCCCCTGAAAAAAAAAAGGGGGGGATTTTCAGGTGAAGCATTCTTAGCAAGGGAAGTTATTATTCCTGTCCTG